>VYZX01021032.1:67657-77823 GCA_013401335.1 Brachypteracias leptosomus | reverse complement strand
TTTTGAAACATGAAAAATGTGTAGGAATATCATAATTTAATTACAGTTTACATATCACCACAGAATGCCTGTAACTCTTTGCCTTTAACTATGAGTATAATGCTTGTAACTGCAGGTTAGAAATGTTACACATCAGATTATGAGATGGGGGTCACTTGAGGAGTGTACTGTCACTCTTCCATGGCCNACACTTGCCTGATGTAGGGCACCACACTTTGGCTTGCAAGGAAAAGGGAAGAGAGTATGTACATTTAAAGCTTCTTCAGAATTATAATCCTACTACTGCATGGGTTAGATCTTTATTACTGAAAGAACAGACATATTCCTGAAAGGCAAAGTGTGCCTTTTTCTTTTTTCACTCATTCTCTTTCAAATGTTCAAATACAGTATTTTGCTAGGGAGGGAAACCAAAGTAAAACTTTAAGAAAAAAATCCCGTGCTGAATTTTTCTCTCTAGTAATAGGAAATTGATGGCACTTGCACATGATTTTATTGAGAAATTAATGAAGTTTTGAAACTCCAGTAGTCATTGTACAAAACTCTTCTTGCATATTGAATGTGACCTTTCAGGCCCAGATAATCAGTTGCTCCAGAAAAGGAGAGAGATTTCTAGGTGGAGGGGATAAAATGTTTTATTATTGAAAAATTCTGAAATGGACCATGTTAATAATGCAAGAATCAAAGTCTATAAACTGCTTATAACCCATGTGAAATGGTTATATCTCAAAAATGTTGAGAGATTTTCCAAACCATTTATTGTATTTGATGACCTTAAATCTCTCTGGCGTGAACATTGTAACAGTGCTTGCTATGATTTATAAGGTGTTTTGCATGATGGGCAGGGAACTGAAAGAAAAAAGCTGCTGTAATTGTGATTCTTCTGAAAACAATGGTTCCTTTGTTTATTAGTACAATGCTGCATTCATAAGAATTTTTCTAATAAAACCTTAAGTATTTCTTGCTAACCAGAATAACAAAATACAACCAGAACAACAACTTTTCAAGACAGAAAAATCTATAAGCACTTCTGACAAGAGGGAATTTATGTTAATGTAGATTTGAGAAATACTGCAGATCCCAGAAGTGGTTTTATGTTTTCATGCCAGCACAGACTAGTGTCTGCTTTACTGTCTTTGCTAAGTCAAAAATGCTTACCATTTGTGCTCTCTAATACGAAGGTTTAAGTTAAGACTTTAATATAAGAAAAGAAAAAAATTTTTTTTGCATTAACTGGTTTTGCCTAACCTAACAAGTTACCATTTTTCAAAATAAGGAGACCAAGAACCACTGTAAAATACTTTCTTTAAAGAGAAAAAAGTGCTAAATTTCTGAACCACATACTTCAAATGTTACTGCCTACATACCACACTGATTTTTCTGAGATAGACTACATTAGTTTTTTCAGGTAGTAGGTTCAGAGTCATGGTTGGATTGGACAATGAAGAACCACTCAATTCATCTCCTTTTAATTTTCCTGGCAAAAGCAGTGAACAGCAAATGGCATCCATGCTTTTGGCCATAGACCTCTGCTTCTTTGCTAGCTTCTGATAGAAGCAGAACTCTTGACAGGAGAGTGGCTTGAGAAACAACTCTCTGTTCAAATAAATAATTCTTTAGATTTCTTCCTTATCTTCTCTATGATCCTCTCCTTTTTGTAAGACACTGGGTATATTTTATTTTCATGTACAGCATAGAGTATACAATTATCTCTCTTTATTCCTTTTTGCCTGCTAATGAAGAAGGTGAGATCATCAAGGACGGACAGACTACCTAATTTTGCAATTCAGCATGGCTACTGCATCTTGGCTGATCAAGACTGACATAATAGCTCTTAGAGCTTGTCTGAGCATGAGCCAACAAACACTGTGTTGGAGATCTGTTCTTGATGAAGTAACTGCTTGAACAGGTTTTCCTACGCTTTGAAGTTGGCAGAAATCTTTCTCCAGAGACGTTCTTGGCCCCTCTACTTCTCCACCTTCTTCCAGCAACCGGATAAAGGAAAACAGACATGGTGAGAGCTGCACTTAATGCTGAGGTGAGAGATTCCTTGTTCTGACATCATCTTGTTCCAGCGCTTTGAAACTACCTGATGCTTCATTCCTGTTGAGTCACCAGGGCATAGAGGGTCTGCCCAAAGTCAAGCACAGTTCTACACTGGGATTTCTTCTAGCAGCTCATCCATTCCTTGGTGTATTCAGTTACTTGGTTGCATTCCCTTCCTATAGGAATTAGCTAGATCAGTATGCTATCTCCTTAATGTCTCGGATTTTCACACAAGACTGTATATAATGGCACACTTACATTCCTTAAAGCACTGTCATTTGCACGGGCTAGGAACTAGCTTTCACTGTCCTTTTACACATCTGGCTTAAGATACAGATCATTGCTTTTACCGTAAATCCTGGGTGACTCCTGTTTCTGCCACGTTCTCTTGTTTTAGTGAATTACACAAAGAATACTGAGTGTACATAATACTCCTGCAAAAGGTTTCAGGATGCTTCTCAAAAACTCTGCTTCTAAAATCACTTCTTTCTGGCTTATAGTTTCAAGTCTGGAAGAAGCTGTTCTTATTCTCAAGAGGACACAGATCCTTTTTGTAGTCCATTGGACAATTGCTTGTCCCTTCTTGCATGCTTTAAGCTTAGGAAAACCCTCAATATGGCAAACCAAAAGGAACATAATGAACAGGACTAGTTCATCTTGCCACTTGTTTGGCCAGAGAAGCAAGCCTTGAAAATCAGAAGTAATTAAAATTAATTACTTCTGAGCCCAAAATCTAACATTCTTCCTTTATTTGCCACCTCCTTTCACAGATATTCAGGGAAAATGAAAGAAACTCATTCTAGAGCTACATCACTGAGTACTCTCTGAATTTGCTAGAGTTCTGCTTTATTTCTAGGATTATGGGAGAAAATGTGTAGATTAAACGTGCTAGGACAGCACTAAGAAAAGGCTTTTGAAGACCAAACTGGCCTAGCTGCTCAGCCGCAGAAGTAATGCGAAGCAGCGCAGCACCCTTCTGAGATGATCCCTAATTGCCTGCCTTAAACATCTTTCATCCTGTGTGTAATGGAGGCTGTTGGCAGAACTGAGATTGCTTATGCCAAGTGGTCAGACAGCTGTCCTCTCAAGTGCTAAATTCTGTTAACTCAAGTACTCCGCACCCTTGCTGCCCTTTTCTTGACAGCTCCAGCAGCTTATGAGGCAGACCTGTCAGAGAGGCACTGCTAAGCCAGAACATGCTATAGCCACCAAACTTAAGAAGCAAAAGCCTCTGATGGGAGAAGTGACCAGTAACAGAGCTCAAGCACTAATCAGGGCAGTAACTTCTTGTTGCTCTGAACAGAAAGTTTGTTTAAATCCAATGGTGGCAGAAACAGTCTGGGTATTTCACAGTGTCTGTACTTTCTGCTTGTCTGGACCAACCAATCTGATGCCTACTTCTGTAGATCTAAAAGCAGCAGTTAATTTTGGCTTAGTGGATTTATCATCTTTGCCTACAAAGGAAAAGCTTTGTGATTTTAAAAGAATATACATTTTGCCTTCTTGTAGTAGGAAAGTGAATATTAGTTATGTTAGTCACTCAGTATAAATCACAGACCAAGTGATCTACACTGATTTAAAAAAGAAAATATGCAGAATTGTCTGCTGTTGTTCTGCATTCCATCTCCCTTCGACCACCACTTTTTCTCTGAAAACATCACTGTGTAAGCAGCCAGCATTAAAGCATACTTCTCCATGACTACACTTCAGACACTCCACTGCAGTCTTTTAAACCACAAGAAGTATTTTGAACAAACAAAATACAATTTCTGTAATTGGAATTCAGCTCTGAAAGCTTGGGCTAGCGTTCTGCTGCCTATGAGAACTATGTTATGATCCAGACTATACATAGTCACTACTTGAATTTTATGCAAAAAGCACCCAACCTCAAACCCCTTCAAAACTGCTGCGTCTTCTGGTCTAAAACTGTAGTGAATTAATGCTTTTAGTTCTTGAACAATGCCCGTAGGACTCAAGATTTTCTTTGAAAATTTTCCTTCTGAATAATAATCAGATGCAATGTTAATCTTTTACAAGATCCAGTGGAATTTAAATTTGAGATAATATGATTGATTTTTCAGAACAAGATTTGAATTTAAAATTCACTAGTAGAAAGTTACTGGCTGCATTGAGAGTATTATTAAATTACACTAAAAAAAGGTTATACACATAATTTCCAATTATGAAATATTTCTTCAGTAGATAAACCATAAGTGAAATTTTCCAAGCTTTACAAATGAAATTCAGTATTTTTCAGAGATACAGCAGCCAGCTAAGAATACGTCTGTATTTAAAAAAGGTAACCCTCAAAAGCATCACAAGAAACATACTTAAAAGTAGATGTAATTTACAAATATTGTGATTGTAGACACAAATGAGGCACTTCCTTCCTCCATGGTTAATTGCATATGTGGACACCTCATCTGCATGAACAGTTGTGATAAATTAAGATATGCAAAAGATAAAGATTAAAGATATAAAAGATTAGCATGTTTGCAAATCAGATGCTGTTGTTAGGGAACAATGGTGATGTGCATCCACCATTCTGATGCAATTTTATGAGTGAGGTCATTTTAATCACTCTTTGCTGCAGGTGTTTTTACAATATGTACTTAAAATGTACATTTTTTAAAATGTACATAACTTAAAAAATATTAATCTAGATTTGGCTTATTTAATTATTAGTAGTTTGACAGTGTAACCAGTAGGCTTGCGCCTTGTGCATTAAAAAAGCAAGGGAGAAATGAGAATGAGCAAATGGTAAGAGAATTTCTAGCTGACATAAGATGTTCCAATCAAAATACCTCATCTGCTGGAAGACAGAAACAGCTATGCTTGTTTTCTGTAGGGTTGGAGCAAAAGCACAGATATTAGGGAGAGAGAATACTGACAGACCAGGTTCCAGAGCAGTAATGGCCATGCCTGCAACAGTCTGAATGTTTGATCCATTCTGACCTTGAAGCTGTCTTACAGAAAAAATGAATTTAGCAGAGGAAACTGGGAGAAAGCTTACACATGTGTCTTCCCAATTGCATTTCTGAGCAGTTCAAATCTAAGAGGAACTGATGTGCTACTGGATGCGGCTCTATACCTGGTGAACTTGTGCCAAATCCACCTCTAGCCTTGCTGATCTTTTAATAAATCCAGTCTTAGTGGTAGTGTATTTAGGTTTTGGAGCTTTAATCTTGACCTGGGTGACAGAATCTGGGAGAGATGCTTCCAGTTCACAGAGGCCTAAGAAATACAAACAGTGGTTAAGTAATAGCATGGTGGTGAAAGAAATTTGAGTTTTTTTAATATTTTAAGTAAATATCTCACACCAACCAAGTCTTCCAAAATGCCTTACCTGCAAAGGTGTCTAGATAGAAGTTTTTTACTACATAGCATTCAGAATGGTTGTCTGGGAAATAACCAATTCTAGACAAAGGAACGTATGTTTGTGATGAAGAGTCAGTATACTCTTCAATGATATCTCGTCTCTCCAGCTTCCCCATCACAGTCTTCCTCTTAGCAATCAGTTTCCTGAGCACTGAAAAGGAAACACAAATGTGAGAAGGTTCTTCACACAAATAGTTCTAAAAAAGCTGTATCTTTGGAAATTCACAAAAGGCTTTGCTAGTTCCAATAAAAACATGACCTGTTTGACCAGAACAAATGCTGGCCATGTATATCTGTATTGTAGATGCGACCTGTTTCATTTTGAATAAAGACTGCAACCTTGTGAAAACAGAAATGGTTTGTCTGAAAACTAAGTCTTATATTGCTCTCTCCCTGGTTTTCAAACTTACTCAGCGCAAAGTCATGCTGAATCTTTTTAAATTTATCTTCTTTAGCCTTCTGATGATTTTGCCAGTGGTCATCCAAGCGCTTGGCATCCAGCTCATTCTGATTCTCTCCTCGCCTCTGCAGCAGCTTCTTTAAGACCTCCAGTCGAACTTCCTGCAACCTGCAAGGAAACAAAAGGTCAGGTATAATCTACTGTAGTTTGCAGTGTTCTGTGCAATGCTGTCATCATCAAATCCTATGTACCAACTGATTACTTTACACATAGTTCATATTGCCTATCCTGTATTTAATCTTTCATTCTTAAAAGTGAGTTTAGCACTGGTGAAAATTACTGTGGTAGCAGCCTCTTACATTAAATTTAACAAAAATATCCCTTCCCAAAATCAGGGGATTTTCACAGAAATAAAAGGCTTGTACCCTTCAGCCAATCCTCTAAACCTTCTTGTTCCTTCTCTATTCAGTCAATGATTAAAAGAAATCAAGAATATAACTGGACTCCTACTTTTCTATTTCCTGTTCTCTAAAGGCCCACTCGTTCCTCTCCATATCATCCATCATTTTCCTTCTCTTCACGATGTTTGAGGCACTGTTCGTGGCTGGAAGAGTTGCTTCCCGTGCACGTTTTTCCCGGGCACGTTCAATCATCTCCACCTCAGCTAGTCCTGCTGGTAGCCCCCGACCTTACAGGGACAAGAAGCAGTATCTCTTTAAGGTGAATCCAGCAAACAACCACCAAGAAGTATCAGAGTGTTGGATACGTTAATCACAAGCAGAACTGTCAATAGCCAGAAGGAAATACTTCTAAGGTCAGTAAAATTCTACAGTATGAGAAACGGTGGGACCTGCAGTTGCTACAGCTTAGCTGTCATTAGCACTAGCACTTCATTCCTCTACTGCAGGCTGCAG
Source organism: Brachypteracias leptosomus (assembly GCA_013401335.1). Taxonomy (NCBI): domain Eukaryota; kingdom Metazoa; phylum Chordata; class Aves; order Coraciiformes; family Brachypteraciidae; genus Brachypteracias; species Brachypteracias leptosomus. Next base: position 71,088 of record VYZX01021032.1, on the reverse strand, counting down.
AGGAAGAAAAACTTTTCCAAGACACTTTTTGAGAATTAGCACTTACTTTGGCATGTCCAATGTCCATCATTATTGCAGGTGGGACACTAGGAAACGAGGATCACAGGTATATTCTGGAGCAGCAGTGTTTGTACTGTCTTTTTACTGATGTCTAACTCAGAATAGCTGAAGAACAGTAGGTAAATGGAAAAGCTACCCCTAGTTTGTATTTGTAAAACATGATCTTTTTATATTGAATGATCTCAAAAATTTTTATGAAATGCTCAGAACAGCACTATTAAGTAGGAAAATATCCTACTTATTTCAGAAACAGATAAAATAATGGGCCCCAAAGGAAGACAATAAAGGGCTGCCAAAGCTGGCAATAGACTTGAAACCTGACTGAAAAAAAAAAAAAGAACCTCCTGCTAAAGAGACCACATGATTATTATCATTTATCTTGATTTCACAACTCACCCCAAGTGAGTGTAGCAAGCGTCAGAAGTTCAGGGACTGAGCCACTGGGAATTACATATTGGGGGGAATAAGGATCTGTCTGGGCTTCACCATCCCTATAATCTGTCTGTGTGCCCACAGTTCGCAACTTGGGACCAAAGATCATGCTGTCTCTTGTATCTGGATGGACACAGGGCTCTGTTCTAAAAAGAGATGCAAGATGGAAGAATATTTGTCACATTCACTAAAAAAATAAACAAAACAGAAACACAACACTAAATCAAAGGTAGGATATCCAAATGTGTTTTGTTTTATCTTAACATTGTTCCCATTGATGTTAATTTCATTATCTTTACTACAGGCAGACTGAGGCTGCACAGAGTTCTCTGAAACCCCCCTCCTTAGGTAAACAATCCAGAAATCTTCTTGCTTTAGCCCTCTTAAGTTATTACATGCAAATCTTCCCTATATATCTATTCTAAAGCATTGCTTTTAATGGGCACAAAAAGTTAACTAATGGTTGAGTGAAGTAGGACTGCTTCAGTTTCGCTTACATGTTTGTCTTTCCAACAATTCCAGAACTAAAATTCAATTCTAATGTAAGCATATCCAACTTCCATGAAATGGAATTTCCATGAAATGAAAGCCACATTAGACTACTTCATGGATGCTCTACACCACTGAACAGTATTGCAACTATCACAGAGATTGTAATAAAATATCAAAATAATTTTTTTCCAACAATGCTGCTGTATTGGAGAATGTCCTTTGCATCACTCTCTTCTAGGATTCAGAATTCTCAATGGTGAACAAACCCTTACCTTGTAACAAGTTTTTTCTATTGGTTTGTTATGAAAAATATTGGTCACCAGCTAAATAGTTTTCCAATCTTTTTCTGGTGAGATGTGACCCGTTACAACACTAATGTTCCAGAACTCACTACTTACTTTGCCATTGCGTAAGTAACATCAAGCAGAAGCAGCTTACGAGAAGGGATGAGAGGTCTGAAAAGAGAGAATGCAGATGTAAGACAACAACCACAAGCATGAAAGATCATTATGGTTTAGAAAAACTGCAGTCCACTAATTTGACTGGAGTTACATTGATTTTTCACAACTCAGGTTCTGAAGTTGCATGTTTAAGAATTTTGCCTGCCTGTTAAAGAATTATTTTATAGCTATGGAGTAACAGAGAAAGTTTCACCAGTAGCATTGTTACTCTTCTGCCAAAGCAGACAGTGGAATTGCAAAGCAAGACAGTAATAAGTTAGTTTTGAGTATCCTCAAAGCATGTTATGTTTCACTAATCGTTTTTTTCACTTTCAGCTTTTGAGAGAGGTTTTTTTAATAACTTCTTGAAATCTTCCAACCATCAGCTGGTAAGCTAAGCTGTTTTAGACCTACCTAATTTGAATGTTTCCCTTTTTTGCAGTATTTTATCAAGTATCTTGAAAGTGATATGGGCTCAATGACATAATAGTAATTCCTTCTTAGGCATTCTTATAGTTTGGATATTGCTAGTTGAATTGATAGTTCACTATCAATTTCCTTAGCCTTTGAGAGTCTTTAAAGCTTCATTTCAAATTGCAGGAAATAACATCATCTTTGTCCTTCTTTTGTTCTTGTTAAAGGAGCCATAAAGAACTTCAATTTATTAAACTTGAGATTTTTTTTATATTTAAAGTAGACATATTGGTCAATAGCTGCTGACTATAATAATGAATGTATCAAAGTCTATGTGGCTAAGTTGAGAATGTTTGCATGCGAGCTATTGGTCCAGATCTTAAGTTCACTGATGACCTGTATTGTCATTCTAGGAGCCAAGAAGCCCTGCAGTAGAGGACATTGATGAAAAGCTAATGAAGGATTCCCTTCAACCCCTTTCTGCTTCTGGCAGAAACTGGGAGTTAAAAGATTCCTTCTTAAGAAGACAATTTTCCAGGAGTCTGGAGAACCACAATGGCTTTGTGAGGGTCTTCTTCCTTTGTGTAGGAGGACCTAAAGCCCAAAGATTTCTAAAGTACAGAATGCCTGGTATATTTGCTTATATGGTAACTCATTACCTGAAAGTTCTGGCATAGCATGAATTTAAAAAGATCATGTGATTTAAGATTGGTTACTATTTAGATTTTCCATAGCTGTGATCAAAGAATTGACAGAAAAGACAAAAAATAAGGCTCTGGCATTTATTTAGGTGCTCTTTAAACTGCAAAAAAGCAAGTTTCTGAACTCTGTTTCAAATCAGTTCATTCCTTACCGTGCAAAATATTTGTAGCGATTCCTTCCACTAACTTCAGGGTCTTCATACACAATTAGAGGTATTTGGAAAGAAGATTGATCTCTAGAAGCCAAAATACAGACATCACTTATGAAGCACATTCAGAGTAGTTCTGATCTTTTTATCTTATGTTGTTGGTTTTTTTTTAAATCTCCCTCTACTTCCCTGGTTGCACAAACACTCACATTACAAATTCCACAAAATGCCCATACTTACACAAGCAATTATACCTTGCTTTCTTCACTTACATATGTATCGGAACAGTTTGATGCTTTATGTATATTTCCCGCTATGTGTGGGCAAGAAATGGTCATTTTCTGCCTTTAATAAAACTTTATTATGTGCTCATCATGAAAAGGTTGGGCCACCTGTAAATGCCTGACTTTGTAAACTACTTTTGTTGGGAGTCGGAGGAGCAAGCTCTTTTCCTTAAGAGTGCAAAACTTTCTGTAAAAGAAAATATGTGTAAAGTAGAATGAACAAAGGGGAAGACTATCACTTTCTATCTTTCGAAAGTAGCTAGAGATTTTGAGCAAATGTAGGAAACGTGGGAACATGTCAAAAGAAGGGCCATGAGGATGATCAGAGGGCTGGAACACCTCTCCTACAAGGATAGACTGAGAGAGTTGGGGTTAGTCAGTCTGGAGAAGAGAAGGCTCCAAGGAGACCTTATGGTAGCCTTCCAGTATCTGAAGGAGGCTACAAGAAAGCTGAGGAGG
>VYZX01021032.1:0-67536 GCA_013401335.1 Brachypteracias leptosomus | reverse complement strand
CAACCTGCAAGGTGGTTAAACACAAGAAACAGAAGTTCTTTAAAAAAAAAAAGCCATATCACGCCATTAAGATAAGTCATTTCCTTAAGCTATATATATATGACAAGTCTTGAAGGTCATGTTTTTCATAAGACCATTTTTGGCAGCTTCTAAGAATCCTGACCTTAGATGTATGGGATTGTGGGTGCTGGAGGTGGTGGCTGCTGCCTGATTTTAAATACAGAAGTATATTTACAGAGATACAATTAACAGTACATAACATTGCTTGACAGCTGGGATCAAAAGAGAGGACTGCATGCTGAGATCAGTTGTCTTCATAGACCTCACCTAAGCCCTGCGAGCTGCACTGTGAAACTCGGGAAGCCACAGTATGGCTACTCACTACAGCAAAGCCTGTAGAGAGATGCTTCATTAACCTCCCCTGACATACAATTTATTGCTAAGGTAAGTTTAAAATCATCTCTTCCCAGGGCTTTCAGCCCTATCACATAACAAAAGAGAAGGGAATGTCTGGAGATACAGTGCAGTAACCTGAGATACTTGCTCAGCACTAATCAACTTATTATTGTGAAGCTGTGTTTGTAATTCAAATGAGTTAATTGAACTGATGGCTAGTTCCACTAGCTGGCTCTTTACATATCAGACTGTTGCTCCATCCAGATGGATTTGTGTTTCATTCAGCACAGGTGGGCACTTACTCTTATGATCTAACTTTATTAGCATAAGCCGTTCATCCTGTTATGGTATAGTTATAGGCACAATGGGAACCCAGTGAAATAGCCCCTTTTATTCCAGATCCTGCCTCTTGCATGTCCTTGACTCATATTTGCTGACTTTGCTGAAATAAATGAGCATTTATTCCTGGTAGCCTTTCAGAGGCAATGCAACTACTGAGAAGACAGCTGGGAAATAACCTATGTTCTGTATCAGCAACACTGTCAATCAGTGCAGGTTGAAACAGAGGCAATGTATTTCTCATTTGCTGTTAATTGCAAGACATTTTGCAAATATGTGTTGTTGAAATGTCAATCAATTTTAAAGCAGCACAGGCAACAAACAAGTTCTTGTTACAGAATAACAGGCAAAATATTAGAAGCCAGCAAGGTTTTCATGTGCTGGGGACAGTTTGAGATGCTGAAAATAATAATAAGGGAAAAAAACTGCTCCAAAATTATTATTTTATTATGGATATAAGAAGAATACGCTTTCAAAACTGAACAAAACCAGTTGTGAAATCCGCTGTATCACCCTTAAACATCTTTGATTACTGTCTGGCATGTGGTGAACTCAGTTACCAGCAACCCCAGGGCATGCATTATCTGAAAAGCCTGTGGTCTAAAGTTAGTTTGATAATACAGCAGAAACCTCTGAAAACAACTACCTAGCCTGATGCCTATAGTCTTGAATATAACTGCAAAAGGACTCAAAAAAATGCATGGTGTGGCAAAATGCATAAGCTTTTAAAAACTATTTGCTAAATCAGAAGCTAAAATTGTGATGCCAAGAGAAAGTTCAACTAAGAAACCTCTGCACTAAAAATGTGGTGCCCTGGTTCAGGGCCCATGCACCCTTGAATGAGCAGCAAAAGCAATACAACCATCTGCAACTGCATGGGACCAAAAAGAAGCAGCTCCCACTGAAGTAACATACATGAGTCACTGAAGTCTTCTTAACTTATCTGCTCTCTAGGAGATCAAAATAACTCTATTCTCTTTCCCGGCAACCACTGCAAAGCAGATAGCACGGGGATGAAGGAATGTGCAACATCCACCCTGTAAGAAACAGATGGGCAACCATACTCCACAACAGCTGCAATCTCTTAATTTCAAGGGAAATATAAGTAGGAGCAAATTGCAGTCATCTCCTCTCCAGTGTACCTGGGTTTTTGTTGGTCTTGTGTGTTTGTTTTAAATTACGCAACCACAGAACACTTACGAAGCAAGCTGCTGAAGAGCCTCCAGGCGCTGCTGAGCCCTCCCTCTCCATCTTCGGTCAATAAATGGTGGCACTGGATCTTTGCCCTCCAAGCACAGACTGTAGCCTGGGAAATGGATCAAGCTACCAAACATACTTCTGAACATTGGTGCCTTTATCTGATGTTTGTGTGGACACAAAGAAAAAAGGCAGCGATTTAGAGATTTCAAACAGCATTAAATAGATCAGAATTTCAGCTCGCTGTGATTTACAGAACTGCACATTTGGGATGGGGAAAGAAGGCGGCATACATATGCTAATGATGTCAACTGGTTAGATGGCACTTCTCAAGATGTGGAGCATACTAGGCTAGCAGCAGATGCACAGATATGTCTTCTGGCTGTTTTCCAGTGTCTAAACTTATATATAAACCAAAGGGTCTAACGGTTCATTACATAAAGAAGTCAGTGTGCAGCAACTGTGAATGTGCAGTAACGTGAACTTCCAGCACATTACCCCAGGTAACTCCCTCCTATTTTGTGCACTCTAGAAGTGAAGTAACACAGCCCACTTACAGAGTAAAGTTACATTATTTTATACTGTAACAATTTTGGCATGTGTTAAAAATACCTCAATCAGAGTTAGCACGCAAAAATGATCACGTTAAAAATCCACATCCTTCCTTCTAAGCACTGATTTCCCTGGGTAGCTATGCCTTAAATCTCTAGATTTATGGTTGCCAATAAATCTCTGCAATCGTGACCCAAGTGATGTAGCTATATTGGCTTGAGCTTATGTAAAGCCTGAAATCAGATTTGAATTGTGAATTGCCCCTTTCATTTCAGAGAATGCTAACTCAGATGCATATAGGGTAGGGGTGACATTTCAAGTACGAAATCACTAGAGTGTAAGAGAGTGTCAGATGATGAAGATCTAGACGCTCTTCTATGAGTAGCTGCTTGCTGGGCATGAGCCTGCATTTCTGTTTCATTTCTCTTCAAAGGGAATTCAACTTTTGAGACTTTGGACAACCTTATAAACTAGTATTATTACAATCCCTTTCCACCTCATTTTGTGATGCTATAGATTTAGAATTCAAAGTTGTATTGTTTTGAATTGCACATTATGCACTTGCTGATTCATATGCTTAAAACATGTTTTGTGCAAGTCAGAGTCTTTCACCAGACCCATCCACCATGTTACAACTATGACGTGATGACAGTAGTGACAATGTGCCTGCTTACTTTGTCTGGCCTGAACTGTTAACAGTCACATTGTTGCAAGGATCTCTATGATGACAGGCAATGTTTCCAGCTTGATGTGCATGTCTGTCCACAAAGAGTCAGCCAAACACACATTTTCTCCATTTAGACGTAAGAAAGGGTCTGAGATAATGGATTAAGAGACATACAGAAACATTCTTCAAAAAAATGTTTCGTGATTCCACTGTTGGGAAGCTGCTCAGGGGTTTTCTCCTCACTGTACAGCAATGGAGTTTCAGAGTTCAGAACACCTGCCTTGCAGGCTCAGTCAAGTGCATAGCTTCAGGATGACTCCTTGCTTAGAACCCAATTCATTGTGCAGTTGTATCAAGTCTGTTTTCCTTTGGCATTCTACCTGTATGCAGCCTGTCCAGCCATCAATTGCTGCTGCCTAAAGGTGTGATTGCACCTCCAACAGACGTTGCCTGACTGGTTTTAAACTAGCCAGGATGAGTACCAATAGCAGGGGAGCAAATGCAGTAGGGAGCTAAGCTAAGGGCTTATCTAGGAAGTTAAACTGTGCTAACACTAGTATGAAGAATCAGGATGGGTTTGCAGTCTTTACAGGCTGCTTAGCTGTTGCTACCTAGTTCATTTTAAACTGTCCAAGCATGCTACTTTGAGCTGCAGTGGTAAGTATATCTCAAGGTAAGTGAGGAGATACTGTGTGAAACACCACTTTTTAACAGGTCTGCTAGAGCAACAGCTCAACAACTGTCCAATTATTTTATTAGAGCTTAATAAGCTATTGTTATCAGAATTTGGAGATATTCTATTAAAAATACAGACACACAATTTAGAAAGTCACTCAGGACATGAAACTGGGCATTTCTAGGTTGCTGCTACAGAGTCACCCTAGACTAGCAATCATGGTTATTCCCTGTGCAAATCCTTGTTTTAGATAAAACTGCTTTGCTTGCTTTGTATTTTGCTGTTTTAATGGAGCAGCTTAGAACTGAGACAGCTTCACCCATGTGTACGCATATGTACAGAAATAGAAGGTGCATGTGAGCTATCTTTGACCAATACCTACCACTTTATCACTGACAAGTTGAACACTGACATTTGACTTTGAATGGTCCTTCTTACTTGATAGTGTGTACAGAGGGTCTGAAAGGTAAGTGAACAAATGGAATTAGTTACGTATTTGAGGAATCAGTATGCACTGTCAGGCTCCACTTCCCTCTTTGAGTCTGTCCATAAGAAAGAAACTAGGAAAGAAAAACACCAAAATACACATCTCTGTATCAAAGAAATTTCACCATCACATAAATGAGCCACAGAGATGAAATACTACTGTTCCGTGGAACACGCACATGACTTTAGAAAAAATCTACTTTCTTTGGAAGCACTGCCAACGTAAGTAGAAAATGAAGACACTGAACAGAAAAAAGCGAGCGTGGTGCAATGGTAATCGGTGGAAATACCATACTGCACATGACGTTTCCCTCTGGGATATACAGCTAGTGCTGGCTTTCCTCCAGCTCGCCAATGTTTCACAGTCCCAAGCCTCCCATCGCTCCCGATCCCTTTGTCACTGCTGCCAGCACCAAAGCTTTACCACTGCGTTGCTCTGCCCTGCTCCTGGGGCCGCACTCACATTCCCAGCTCCACACCTGCCCTCCCTGCCCAGCTACTTGCCAGTCGCTCAGCCACAACCCCTCGGCCAGCCCTCGCCATGCACCTCGTCTCGCAGGGGGGCCGGCCGGAGAGGGGAGGTCCGAGGAGAGGCAGGAGGCCTGCTCGGGCAGCCCACCCGCTTCACCACTCGCATATCGCCGCCCCACCTCCGCCCCAGGCCCGGGCCTGCGCCTGGCCGGCCTCGCCCTCCCTCCTGCCCCGCAGAGGGTGCCAGGCCTGGCCTCACCGCTCCTCCCGCCCCGGGGGCTTCAAGCAGGGCTAGGGGCGCGGGGAGGACGCTTCCCCTCCCGGACGGGCCTGGTACCGTGGGGAAAGGCGAAGGTGCGGCCAGGAGCCATTCGGCCGTCCCCAAGCAGCGACACCCCCATAGTGCCGATCACCGTGGGGCTCATGGCGCCTGCGGCTGCTGTTCCCATGGCGACCGCCGGCGGGCGGGTAGGGGCCGCAGGATGCCACGCCCTCCCACGGTGGGGCGTTCTTGCGGGGGCGAGGCGCTTCCCTTCCCCAGGGAGGGGCCCGGCCCCATCCCGTCCTCGGGTGTTCCCACGCCGGTTACGGCGTGCTGCCTGCTTACTCCAAATCCCCGTGGCCAAGGGTTGCCTCTTCCCCGCGGGCCCTAAGGCCTGTGAGGCGGCGAGCCCCGCCCGCCGCCATCTTGTGCCGCCGCAGGCGGGGCAGGAGGGAGCCCCTCCGGTGGGAAGCCGAGGTGACAAGGGAGTGGGGGGAGCAGGTTTTTGAGCGTTCCTTCAGCGACATCTTCGGGGCTCGGGGTCAGCTGCGCTCCCTTCCTTGCTGCTGGCCAGGGAGAGCCCGAGTGATGTGCTGCGCAGTGAAATGGGCATAGGGGTGGCTGGTCTGTAGGTTTGAGGGGGACAGGGCCTAGGTAGAAGATAGAGTAGATTTAGATGAGATATAAGGAATAAAATCTTCACCGTGATGGTGGTGAGGCACTGGAACAGGTTCCCCAGAGAAACTGGATGCCCCATCCCTGGAAGTGATAATAGAGCAGGCAATGAATTTTTCCAATTAGCAAAGCAACAAAGTAAAAGAGTTATCGTGGCCTTGTGAAGCATGATCTGGTGGTGAGAAGGAGCTAAGAGATAATGAAGTATTAGCCTTTATCAATGAACTGTGAAAGGCTAACAACTAGGCTTTTGAAAAAGAGCTCAAAAATCTGATAAAAAGGAAACATCTTCCCCAAAAGGCACTGAGAACTGGGGGATTGCCAAAAGAACTGTGATGTCAGTGAAAATCTGCAGTAACTGGGGGAAATGTAAATGTAGCACTGGCTCACAGACCACCTACCCAAATTGTACCACTGCCTCAAAAGAACAAGGGACAGAGCACATGTAGTGATTTACATGGCAGGCAAGGATGTACTGACCAATCATATAAGTGAATAACAATGCATATGTATTAGAAAACAAAATAATTAACAACTTTGTGTATAAATAACTGGTGATACAGGATAAGGCTTTGCTAGCTTTGAATTAAGGCATAGAGCTAAGAAAGGCTTGAAGGTTTGCTTGACAAAACCAGGCTGTTCTTAGCATAAGTATGAATCAGCAATAACTGTAAGCTTTTACTAAGCATGAATTAGCAATAACTGAGATTTTGTGAAATGTTTTAGTTTGATTAACTACAAACGGGGACCTACCCCTCTGCGGGGGTATAATATGTACCAAGACGGTTGCCTTCAAGCACGTATGCCTCGCTATCTAGGAAACCATACAGTAGGGTGCTAAAGCTATGTAACGAGACTGCTTACTTATCGGGGGTTAACTACAAAATGTATGAGATGGTTGATAAAACTGCTGTATAAGCTCACTGAAATTTTATCCCAGTGGAGGTGCATTTTATACGGTGTGGACCCTATGCTCTCCCTGCTAGCGGAATAAAGGTGCTTTGGCTGACAGTCCGTCTGTGAGTTGATTCTTTTGAATCAGCTTTGTAGAATTACCACCTAGCACCCATCTTTGGGCAAACATGAACTAAACAAAACACCTCTGCGTCTCTATTGGTGTACTGCATACCTGGTAAACCAACCCTGATTTTGGGACAACAGAAGTGTTCAAGGCCAGGTTGGATGGGGCCTTGAGCAACCCGTGGAAGGTGTCCCTGCCTGTGGGGGGGTGGGGTGTAACTAAATGACCTTTAAGGTCCCTTCCAACCCAAATGATTCTATGATTTTGTGATTTTTGCTTCTTAGCAGCTCTTGCTCAACTTTATGTGTTGCTCTCCAGTCCCTCTGGACCCTCCATGCTTAAGAGAGCTGATTTAGCAATTACAGTTGGGAACTGGATCTAAGCCTGGATATTCTTATTCCTGGCTTTGCTTGCTACTGCTTAGGACTTTTGTGGCCATAAAGTGGTGAAAATAAGTTTGGTATCTACTGCCCAGAGATGCTGCAGGTACTGTTGCATTGTAAAGCATCTGGGGAGACCTGCAGAAAGCATTGCAAGTAAACATTACGCTTTGCAAAACACTGCTGGTTTTACAAAGAGGATACTGTCATCTCTGAGGAAAAAAGTCAAAAGCTTCTTCATGCTGTTCAACAGGAAGGGCTAATGCTTTTGTCAGCCCAAGGAGATTTGGAGTCAATGTTGCTAAGACTTTTGGAATAGTGCATAAAAAGCAGCGGAACTGCCAGCAGGCCCTCTCCTCTGTCAGTAGTTTTGAAGCAGGTCCCTTGTGTTTATTGCCTGTAAAACTCTGTATACCAAAGAATTATTCAGAGCTTGCCATGTATGACCTGAAGTTTAGGCCTCTCGGTGCTTCATCACAGGAGAGCAACGTTAGGATTGTGGTTCCAACTTCCTTGGCCCTGACAGTTTACACGTAGACATTTAATTAAACTTTGAATGCTAGTTTACTTTCTTAAAGACCCATCATTCTTTCTTAACATAGTTGATAAAATGGGTCAATTGAAGACTCAGATGTGGGTTTGAACTAAGAAATGCTGTTACAGCTTTGTTGCTGACTGACATCTGTAGGATACTGCTTTCCACAATGGATTGATCCCAGCAGGCTGTAAAGGTCCTCATTTTTCTAACAAGCTTTACAATGTGATACCTTTATAATTACCAACAGGGTCAGCGAAAGTCACTTTTTAGTAGAGTTGCCCAGCATTTCTCATGGTCAAGTTCAGTTTTCCTTTTTATATCTCATTTCTTTAGAACTCCATAATTTCTATGCTGAAATTTTTCTGTGCTGGACATTTGCCTTGAAGTAACAAGGTGTGTAAACTGTACTTTGGCCAAAAAAGGATTCTTTGTCAGCTCCATCCTCTCACATTTTTATACTTAAAGGTTTTCAGAGATGACTGGATACAGGTGGCCTGAACTTCTGTTTTTCTGATGGGGAAAGAGACCAGATGGAAACAGAACCAGAGAAAGAACAACAGAGTATGTGACAGAGTACAACAAAATGCCAGAGCATAGCCTAACAGATGAGTACTCTTTGAAGCTGTGGAAGATCAGAAAGGGGCAGTCCCACTATTAATCCTAATTGCATTAAATTGGGACTAAATGTAAGATGTTGCCACCTTCTTCATTGTTCACTATGAGCTGTTTGGCCCCACTGCCTCTGATCTGTTGGTGTGGGCAGCTGAAAGACCATGTGGGAGCCATCTCAGTAAACTGATGTGGCTGAAAACTAACCTGTCAGAAAATAAGAGATAAAAGATTCCAGGTCACTGCATAGCTGCTTGAAGGCTCATACTCGCGCACGGGAGGTGACAGGTATATGTGGCTGAGCTAAAAAGCTCAAGGTTCAGGTTCATGGAGCTTGCTTCGATTAGATTAGAGAGTGTGTCTGTGAAATATTAGCTTATTTTTAACTAACATTTCTGAGAAATCTCTGCAAATTACAGACGTGGACAGTGAGTAGCCTTACAAGTGTTGAAATATGTGTTGATTATTATTGTCTTGAATGTTCTTTACCTGAAGTCTTCATATTTCTGTGGACCTGCAGCTGGAATGAAACTAGGCCAGGGCCCCTGGCATGCTGGTATGAGCTGTGGAATACACTGCAATGGCAAAGGGGTGAGGTTTGGTTTGCTTTTTTTAAAAGCAAATCTGCCATTTCCAAAGAAAAAGATCTCAAAACACAAAAGGCACTGAGAAAATGTTTGATCCTAGGCAGTAAACTTTGCCAACCTTGTCTCTGACCAGCACTTTGGAAAAGGAATTCTAAGCTTATCTGGTGGGGTAGGTCTGTCTGCATCAAGGCTGCACCCTGTTGCTCTGGTGAAAGTGAGCTGAAAGTAACTAAACTGTAAGCAATCAAAAAACATTCCTGTTTCTTAGCTACAGTTTTCAAAGGAATGCACTGGTGAACTTTCTCCTCAGAGCTGCAGGCTGTAGCATGATTTGGGTGGTTTTGTGGTTTGTTTTTTTTTCAGTAATAGCTCTCCCAGAACAAGACTCTGTAGCTGAGCTGTTGTGCTGTCTCTCTGATGATTTTTTTTAACAGCCACTTGGCTCTGAGGGAACTCCAGGTGCTCAGATGCCTGAGCAAACTGTCCACACCTTTCTGAGTTACTGTGTGGTAACTGACTGGGCCGGCTCTGTGCCAGTGCTTAGCATGTTGCAAAATTACAGTCAAGTGTAGTTTAGCTACCTATTAAAGAGGCTGAGCCAAATGCATTTTACCTCAGATTAACCTTGAGATAAGACAGTGTAATTTGCTGCAAGGTGAATTACTGCTGCTCTGTTGATGGACTCATTATGCTGCAGTGACTTGCTGATGTGTTTTTAACTGTAAAATCAGACCAAGAGAAGTGGAAAATTTGGTCAAGGAGGGTAAGTTTGGGCACTAGTTGAGAGCAGAACAGTAGCTGGACAAAGAGAAGATGGATCAGATGTAGAAGTGTGGTTTTTAGAAGAGAGATGTGGCTGGCTGAGCAAAGAAAATTTAGTAGTAAAGTAGGGTGGTAGAGAACCAGTGTGCAGGAGGAGGAGGAGGGAGAGACAGCGAGCAACCAGTAGAGCAGAACTGGTCTGGACAAGAAAATGGGAGATGTAGCTGAGGAGCTAAAAAAGTGGGGAAGGGTGTGGAAAGGCAGGACTCAGAGGAAGATGGTGAATAACTTGAGCTAAACAGATCTTTCTGTCCTCCAAAGCCTGAGACATAACTGGGTTTCTTGAATGAGACTTTTCCTCTGCAATCCATGAGGATTGGTGAAACCCTTGCCAAGATGTCATCCACCTGGCTTTAAGGTTAATTATGTAGATTGTGTTCTTTTGCTCTTAGTTTGTTAACTGTTGTGGTGCTGGGAGTATGTGATGCTTCACGGTGGCTTTTTTCAAGTTATTAAAAGAATCTAAGTTACAGGCAGCAAAGTTATAGCATTAAAAGTACTTTTGAAGCTTTGATGGCAGGAAAGGCCCAAATTAATCTATTTAAAATTAGTAACTGTTAACGTGCCATTTCCCATTCTTGCCACAGGATGTCACAGTTTGTCCATACATGGTCCATCACAGTCTCTAACCTGGTTGCTGACATGTTCTGCACTTCTATTAAATGTGGAATGATCTAAAATTAGTTTGGCCCTTGAACCCATCCAAGGTAAGCCCTAATTTCCGTTCCTTGTCTGATCTCCACGTGATTTACCAACTCCGTATAATAGACACTTCTTTCCAGGTGTGTGATTCAGAAGAAGCAGAAAGGCAGCAGCACAAGGCTGCAGTCAATGTGGTTGCTGGGTTTTTAATCCAGAAGAAGGGGACCTTCTCCCAGCCCACCGGAAGAGATGGTGAAAAGGAGTGAGGGAAAGAGAAAGGGGAGAAAGATGTGGTCACTGTTTCCATCAGGAAGCAGAGGTAAGTCTCAAAAAGATGTGAGAAGACAGATGCTGTGAAATCTAATGTTTTGTGGATTGAGGCCTTGTCTCTGTGTTGGCCTTTGGCTCTAGTAAGGCATTATAGCATTGTGAAATACCTCACTTGTGACATCTTTTGTAAAAATGGCCTTTGATTCTGGTAAATGGAGCTTTGCCAAGGTGAAGTCTTTGGTTTCTTTGTGCTGTTTTTACTACGGGCTCTGCTAAGAGAGGCATCTTGAGCTACAACTACTGAAAAGGCAGATTAAAGTCTTTACAGAAGACCTGTTTGATCTTGCTTTTGTGTTCCTAGTATGACTGTTGACACATTTCCTGTACTAAAAGCAATCTACAGATGAGGATAGCCTAAAGAGTCATAGTTCAGAGAAGGTGAAGCAGTAGCACTTTGTGATCACAGTAAAAGGATTCACTTCAAAGCCTGATGAAAGACTTCTGTAATGGTTTTGATTAGCACTTAAAAAAAAGGCACAATTAAAGACATTTTCAGCCCATGGTTCAGAGAAGTCCGATTTGTGATTAAAAACTCAAATATTACTTCAAGCATCCTCTGAAGGACATTCATATACTTAATTTCACTTGGTTTGGATGAGATTTGGATGAGAATCTTAATGAACAGGGATGACATCTGGATAATTCGCTGCCCTGAAGTCAGGAATGCTGTTGTCTTACCTCAGTAGGAAAAGAATCTTGAACTCCTTAGGGAACTAGTGAATTCCTTGTGTTCTCATTCCTCCCATGCAATACTCAGAGGGATAAATGGCAATGCCAACTTGTTAGCTTGCAGCTTTCAAGTTCCAGTGTGTTAAGACATTTATTTTCAAAATTAAACCTTAGATTCCCTCTGTTCTTTGCTGCTCCAGTCAGTGGTTGGATCAGCAGAGGAGATGCTACATCCTAGTCAGAGCACAAGAGGTAAAAGAACAACCAGAGGAACAATTTGATGGAAGTGGAATATTTCATCCCGTATTTCTGGCTTAGAAGTTGGGATAACCTTGTATCTTCAAAGCAATCCAACTGTTTCTTGCTTCTGGAGACCTGGATGAGAAAAGTACTTATAGTTGGGTTGTGATCAGATTCCGTATCTGCTTTTTCTGAGGGTTTGGCTCCTGTTTCTCTGTTTAAAAAGTAAATAAATTAACAACTGTATTTGCTGGTAGCTGCCTGTTGAGCTGAGGGGAAGAGAGAAAACCCACTGACTGGGAAAACGGAGTCCAAGTGCAGGGAGGGAGGGAAGGAAGGCAAGCTGTAACTAGAAGAAGCCTGAGGAAGGATGGGAGATGTTTCAGGGAGTGGAAGGGCTTCCAGCCACCACTGACTTCTTGCTCTGGTGATACCCATTTCTGTCAGCTCCATGCCAAGCTGAGAGAGGACAGCCCTTCCTTTAAAAGGGCAATCCTAAAAACCATTTGGAACCTGTTAATATTCTGGATGGAAAGCTGTGAATTGTGCTGTTTTACTCAGCCAAGGCTGAGGAGAGGCCCTACTGAAGTGCTGATCTCCCTAACAAGTGTTAGGGCCTGGTGGTGCCTGTTCAGCCACAGGGATGCAGAGAGGTTGCTGTCACCTGCAATGACCATCCTGGCCTGGCCAACTGATCCTGCTTCCTGACTAGACAGGGAGTGGCATGACTAAGAGGAGTGGTGACTCCCTAAGAATGTCAAGGGCTGTAGAGAGGTTTTCTCCTTGGGCCAAGGAGATCTCTTTACCCAGAAGCTCAGGAGTTCAGTAGGTAGATTTTTTACTGGCTGCTTGATGGATGGTTTGTACTAAAGCCTGCAGTAACTCAGGGTAGCTTAACAGTTCAGCGGACAGGGAGACATGCAGTAGGTATTTATCTGATGTGTCAAAAACTATGAAATGGAGTACCTTGCTGACCTCTGCAGCATTTCTGCTCTCCTTGCTCTTTCTGCTATTGTTTGCCAAGGTGCCTGGTCAAGTCTGGCTTCCAACTAGTTGGAAAACTTTTTCAGCGAGTGAATGTTTGTGCTTGCCTGATCTGAAGGGAGCGCTGGGAACTCCTGATTTTCTGTGACCATTTTAGCCACTTTCTATGTGGAAATTAAATATCTGTACAGAAGTACTAAGGAAACTCATTTCAGCTTGTTATTATAATACAGCATAACTCTTACAAACACTCCACTCTTATTTCCTTTTAAACAACTAGTGCGACATGATCTTAATCCTGCCTATTAAACCATTCTATCCTTTAATTTAAATCCACTAGATGAAGATCAGCTGAGGGCTAGCACACATCCAAGAGCCTGGAGGTATTTTTACCAAAAATAAAAGGGTGAGACAGTAGTGACAAGACACTCAGGCCATGGAAAGAAAAAAAGCTAGAATTGGATGGGGGCTGAACAGAGCCCTTTCAAGTACTGGGGAAGGAAGCATAAGTATCATTTCCCTCTTGTAAGAAAACAAAGCCTGTGCTTTCTTCAGTTTTGAAAGTTTCCCTATCTTTCCCCTCTGTCTTTGTCTGCACCCACATAGCCCTTCCCACATCACTTCCCAGTCTCAAATGGTGGAGACTGAACAGAACACAGTACAGGGTCTAGAACACATCACCAGTGTCTTGACATATCAACTGTGAGAGCATGATAGGAGCTCAGAAGCTAGTGTCTTGATCTGGAAACGTCTTCTCTTTGATCCCAAGTAAGTCTTTAGATGGACCCCTAGAAGAATCAGACCTGGAAGAATTCATTCTGGGTTTTAAATAAGGGACTGGAGTAGTTGAAGTTAATAATGTGCAAGTCCAGACAGGATGTATCGAGTAAAATTTAGTGTTTGTTACACAGAGTAAGTACCAACCCAAGGCACTCAGTACTTAGAGGAAATACTGCACAGCATACTGTCCAGTATAGTGAAAACCAGGGCAAAATAGTCAGGATACGAGCTTCAGCTGAAGCTTTAGATGAAATTTTGTACCATGTAGATGACACTGTTTCAAAAATACTTGTACTCCAGCTATGCAATGTATTTAGGAAGATGTCAATGTAAATATGCTCTCTTGAGAATCTCTCCACCTGCACTGCTGCTTAATATCTGACCCTTAAGCACTTGGCAGCCAAGTCCAATTGATTTTTGGTGGGAATAAGGATTCTTAAGATCTCCTTGAGAAAGTGCTGGTAATACTCATTAGGAATTCTTCTCCTGGATCAATGAGAAGAAAATCAGAAGAAAACAAGCGCAAATGAATTTGGTGTTCAAAATTCAGTCCTGGCTTAAGAGTGACTGAATTTTCTACATTATTTTGTAATTTTGTAACAGCTGTGGAAATTCTAATTGGATTCAGAAGATGTGTAGCATTACAGGTTCTTTGCAATCAGCCTGCAGCACTGTACAGTATATGTCTTGATGCAGTATTTAAAAGGAGTGAGACGCTGGGATGTGAGTACAGAGAAGTAAGCAGCTCCAATCAATGACATCTCAAAACCTGAATAACTCATGTATTTGTAAATACTAATGATTCCTTCCAGGCTTCCAGCTAGCTCCTGCAGTTTGTTGTGAATGCTAAACTATTTATGTAGTGGAACTTCACATTTCATAGAACATGATCAAGAGAGACTTGAATAGATTCAAACAATCCAGGTTTACTACTGACACAAACATCAAAATGGAATGCCACCAAGCAGAATAAAATTGTAAATAGCAGCAACGCTTAGGGGAAAAAAAGGACAAGTGGAATGTGTGTGGTGGAAAAAAAGTGGACCTACTACATTGCAGCTTCTCAGGTGATTGACAGCTTAACAGCATTCGTCAGAGTTAGAGAAACACTTCTTGGTTTGCAGCAGAACTGATCAAGCATAGAAGGCTGTATTGTGAAGTATTTTATGGAACTACAGTGAAGCATTTTTCCTCAATACACAGGTTAAGTGGACTTGAGTTCTGAACAAGATTTGCTGTAATCCATAAGCACAGACCTTAGGCAGCATTTGATTTTTGTGGAGTTACT
Source organism: Brachypteracias leptosomus (assembly GCA_013401335.1). NCBI lineage: Eukaryota > Metazoa > Chordata > Aves > Coraciiformes > Brachypteraciidae > Brachypteracias > Brachypteracias leptosomus. The sequence continues at coordinate 52,925 of VYZX01021032.1, read as the reverse complement.
TAATTGCAGATCATCCATGCACACATGTGATGCTACATATTAGCAGGGGCTCAACTCTCTGATTGCTAGGAGTCACATTCTGATCAGTTCTGACAATTCATATAGGGATCATACAGAAGTTTGGAGGTCTTACTCTTTCAAGTCATGAGAAGTAAGAAGGAAGAAACAATATAGGCAGCTGTCTTGGTTAACTCTGCAGTGCAGGAATAAAAACATCTGAGGTTAGTAAAACTTCCCCCCTGGGTGACTAGTTATGTAGCTTCTTCATACGTAAACACTTTTAAATTTGGGCTATTTTTTCTGATTTTTAACTGAAAACAGAGAGTCTGATTGCAGTGGAGGGACACATCTTTGCAGATTAATATCTTTTGTAGGATGTTACTTTTCAAAAACAGGTTAGGATTTTCTGAGTTACTAAACATAGAGACTGTCAGACAATACGCCCCCATCTTCTCCAGCCTTTTGTTGTGTGGGTAGCACATGCAGCCATTGGAATACAAACACCTAGCCTTTCCTTCCTACCCGCCTGCACAATGGGATGGGATTCTGACTGAAAAATGAAAATTCCAGCATGCTTGGATTTTCATGGGTGTCCCTCCACGAAGGGGAGCAGCTGATCAGTCATCCCAGCAAGCACTGAAGTAAGCCTGACCAGGCTGGAAGCACACATCCAACATCAGCTGTTGGGTATCTGCATTGTTGAAAAACTGCCATGTGTCCAAAAGCTCAGTTGTTCTTGCCTCCAGCGGGTGGAACAGGCAGGTTACTTTGTGGCATGGTACAAAATGCCGGCTTCCTTCTTTTGCCCTGTTACCAGGGGGATTGTGTGCTGAATTTGCTGGTCTAGCTTTTTTAGCGTTGCACGTGTGGCAGATTCATCATCTTTACTAATATTTGTGGATATGCTTTTGGCAGGCAGTGAAGAGGCATAACATGAAAGTGCTGATAGTCTTAATCTCAGCACAAACTGGGGAGAGATGTGCAAAAAAAGTGTGAGAAAGGTATGACGATTCTTTAAGTTTATACCAAAATCAAGCATTGATGTCTGGTTTTTTTCTTGTTTGGTTGTTTTTTTCCTTCACAAACATCCAGATTTCTCTGGAAAAGTCATTCATTGCTGACAACAGTGTCTCTCACCTCTACTATAAAAATATTGGTTTCTTAGCAAAAGCAAGCAGTGGTGGCTATTCTTAAAATTAGTTATTATGCAAATTTTGATTGGGACAAGTTTCTGCTCTGCCTGTTATTGTAGGAGAGTCACTGTCTTTTTTACTGTGGAGGGCTAGGCCACAGACACCTGGTCCCAGCATGAGACCCTGGGATGCTGTGGGCCAACTCCTACAATGTCAGAGACAGCAGTCCTGGTTCTAAACTGCAGTCTTGCCAACCACCTTCCACTTCCAGCCTCTGACACTCTGAAGATTTGGCCGAATTTCTGGCAAGAGATGATCTATTGCTTGTAGGGCATTCAAAGAGATAAAAATGACTTAAAAGTAATCTTGATTCTACTCTTGCTTCTTTAAGGGCTTGCTTGCCAACATGGAAGGAGACTCTTTCCATACAGCTTTCCGCGGCGATCTCCCATGATGGGATGGTTCAGTCCTGTGGTACAGCAACCCTGCATATAGAATTCATGCCGTAGTCCTGAAACACAGGGATTTGTCTCTTCAGCCTGGGAAGCAACTGGCATATCACTTCTTGAGGTCATTTTAGCCCTGTGCCTCATAGAATAGTTTGGGTTGGAAGGGATCTTTAAAGGTCATTTAGTCCACCCCCCCTGCAGTGAGTGATCTTTAACTAGATCAGGTTGCTCAGGGTGCAGTTCAGCCTGACCTTGAATGTTTCCAGGGATGGGGCTTCTAACACCTCTCCGGGCAACCTGGGCCAGTGTTTCATCACCCTCGTAAAAAATTTCTTCCTTATATCTAGTCTAAATCTACTCTCTTGTAGTTTAAAACCATTACCCTTTGTTTTGTCTCAACATGGAGCCTTCTATTCTCTAGGCTGAACAACCCCAACTCTCCCAGCCTTTCTCCATAGGAGAGGTGCTCCAGCCCTCTGATCATTTTTGTGGCCCTCCTCTGGACCTGCTCCAACAGGTCCATGTCTTTCTTGTGCTGAGGATTCCAGAGCTGGACACAGTACTGCAAGTAGGGTCTCACCAGAGCAGAGTAGACTGGCAGAATCATCTCCCTTGACCTGCCGACCACACTTCTTTTGATGCAGCCCAGAATACTGTTGGGCCGCCTGGGCTGCGAACGCACATTGTCAGCTCCTGTCCAGCTTTTCATCCACCAGTACCCCCAAGTCCTCTGCAGGGCTGCTCTCAATCCCTTCATCCCCCTAGCCTGTATTGGTACTGGGGGTTACCCTGACCCAGGTGCAGGACCTTGCAGTTGGCCTTGTTGAACCTCATGAGACTCACATGGGCCCACTTCCCAAGCTTGTCCAGGTCCTTCTAGATGGCATCTATGTGGACTTCTGTAAGGCCTTTGACACAGTCCCCCAAAACATCCTTCTCTGATCCCTTGTCCACTGATGTAGTCACTCCATCCCAGAAGGCCACTAGGTTGGTCAGGCAGGACTTGCCCTGGGTGAAGCCATGCTGGCTGTCAAATCACCTCCCTGTCCTCCATGTGCCTTAGCATAGCTTCTAGGAGGATCTGTTCTGTGATCTTTCTAGGTGTAGAGATGAGGCTGACAGGTTGGTAGTTCCTGGGATCCTCCTTTCTGCCCTTTTTAAAAATGGGTGTGATATTTCCCTTTTTCCAGTCATGAGGGACTTCACATGACTGCCACAACTTTTCAAATATCATGGAGAGTGACCTGGCAACTACATCAGCCAGTTCCTTCACAATTCTGGGATGCATCTCATCAGGTCCCCTAGACTTAAGTGAAACACTTGCCTTCACCTAGAGGTGGAGTTTGAAGCTGAGAGGGTTTGTAATTAATCACCTTAGAGTCTCTCCCATTGTACTAGACCAGAGCAAAGGTCCTTCTATCCCAGCATTCATTCTCTCTCAGGTCACACTGCTGAGCTGATAGTGGTTGGTAGTTGCAGGTCTGCAACTCTGATCAGAAAGAGAAACTCAGTCCTGTACTCGGGCAGTTACTGTGATAGACAACAGGGCCCTGACAAATCATCTTGCTCAGAGGTTTGAAGTTCTTTTCTTCCCCATGTGCATCTAAGTGTTGACCAAAACCTCAGACAATTTCTTTGATGATCAAATACATCATATATTTGATTGGGCTGCTGGAGCAGTGGCTGTGTCCTGTTTATACTAAGCCAAAGATAAAAATATTTCTCTAGACCAGTATTAAACCAGTTTCTTTTTTCAAGATGGTGAAGGGTTAGTGGTTCCCAGAAGAGGCACTACATGTAAAATATCAAAATACCTTCAGCTGGGTCTCACTACACAGATTTTCCACAGCTAAATTTACCTTCTATCATGTATTTCAGAAGTGTGAAAAATCTGGAAAACCCCGGACTACCCCAAACTGCTACTTTCAACTGACATTGATAGGGGGTTACCCTACCTAACAGTAACAATGAATGTAAATGTATTTCTGAGGTTCCTTGAAAAGTCTGCCCATTTGAGTCTAACAGGCATGTACTTCTTTTAGTGGGCTGAAACTGAAGATGCAAGAAGCCGATGGCAATGACTGCAGTGCTACTGTGAAGTTTACACATCATGAGTGACTACTATGTGTTCTTTAATTCTGATAAAGGGCCATTCAGGGAAAGTAATTTGGAAACCCATGGCAACTGGACAGTTTCCTCCTATTTTATCCATTAGTCCTCTAAACTCAGAGCTGTAAATGTCCAGTGCTATCTGTAGTCCTTGTACTCTCACTGTGGCATCAGGCTGCCAAGTGATGTGGTAGATTAAGGGAAGGTCTTTTTTCATTATTTCTTTCAGAGACTCTGAGATTTTCATGGAATCTCCTTTCCTGGATACTGGATTGTAGAATCATAGAATGGGTTGGGTTGGAAGGGACCTTAAGGATCATCTAGTTCCAACCCCCCTGGCATAGGCAGGGACACCTCCCACTAGACCAGGTTGCTCAAGGCCCCGTCCAACCTGGCCTTGAACACTTCCAGGGATGGAGCATCCACAACTTCCCTGGGCAACTGTTCCAGTGTCTCAGCACCCTCAGAGTGAAAAATTTCCTCCTAATTTCCAACCTAAATCTACCCTCTTCCAGTTTGACCCATTACCTCTCATCATATCACTAGAGGCCTTTGTAAAATGTCCCTCCCCAGCCTTCTTGTAGGCACCCTTCAGATACTGGAAAGCTGCAATAAGGTCTCCCCAGAGCCTTCTCTTCTCCAGGCTGAACAACCTCAACTCTCTCAGTCTGTCCTCATGGTGTTTTAGCCCTCTGATTATCTTCGTAGCCCTCCTCTGGACCCACTCCAACAGGTCCATGTTGTTTTTGTGTTGGGGTCTCCAGAGCTGGATGCAGTACTCCAGGTGGGGTCTCATGAAAGCGGAGTAAAGGGGCAGAATCACCCCACACACACCTTGCTGGCATTGTGTCTGGTTGGATCTGGCATGCAGCTCTCTCCTTCTCCATTCCTGGGGGGATTTGGGGTGAGTTTGGGGATTTGCAGCAGTGAGGCAGAGCTGGGCTGCAGAGCTGAGCATGGTGGGACCTGAGGAAGGGTGGGATTGTCTCGAGGCTTTAAGGGCTTTGCAGGGAGCCCTGTCCCCACTGGAGGGGACACTGGTCATGTTCAGGATGAAGGCCTCACAGCCCTTGTTGGGTTGTGTGTCCACGTCCCCAGGTGTGTCCTTGTCCCAGGGGCTCTGTATTGCTTTCTGTGTGGGGCTGTGTCCTTAAGTCCTGCAGGGATCCATCTGTCCTGGCTCCCCCCTCACCAAAGGGCTGCTTCCCCTGGGGAAGGGGACAGGGGAGACTCCCCCGGCCATTGCCTGCCCCACTGGTTGTTGGTGACTAGGCTCTGGGTGGGCTTGGTGCCCTTCGGGGCAGGCGGGCTCTGATTTGGGGCCCAGTGGGGCTGGGACATCTCTGGGATGCCAGTTACCAGTGCCCCCTGTGCTCCCTCCCCCTCCCACACAGGCACAGAGTGTATCTGGAGAAATAGCTTTTAATGAAGAAAAAATGACAACAGAAAATGGCCCAACAAAGCTACTCTAACCCTCCCCCCTCCAAAATACACCGCCCCTCCACCCCACTCCCCCCATCTCCACCCCAATGCTTTCTACAGGTCTAATACCCCCCTCCTACCCCGGTGCTGGATTTGAGAGCCCTGTGCTTGATGTGGGGCTGTGCTGAGGAGCTCTGCCCGCGCTTCTGCCCTGGCTTCAGTGGTGCTGCCAGCTGGGATGTTGTCAGGTCCACCCCCATATCCCTCCAAAACTCCTGGGGCTCCATCCCGATGCTGTAGAATTCTTTTGAGCTCTGGATGAGGTTGCTGATCTCAGGGACCTGGTAGTTGGGGGTGAGCAGCTCCTCGGGCAGTGACAGAGAGGTGAAGCTGCAGGGTGGGGTGGCTGTGCTGGTGTCACTGTTGTCCCCAGATGTAGAACCACTCCTAGGACCTTCTTCTCTCTCCCCCATCTCATAGAGTGAGCAATCAAAGAACTTCAGGGCATCTTCAAGGTGCAAGTGCTCAGACAGTGCAAGCCTCTCTGTTGAGACCCCAAGGGCTTGGTTTTGGGGGGCAGCAGAGGGGCAGGGAGGAACATGATTTCTTGGGGGGCTGTTGATTCCTGAGGGTGCCCCTGCAGCAGTGGCCATGCCAGTGACGACAATTGGTGCTGGGTGCCCCCTAATGGGCTGGTAGTTGGAGATTGACATTGGCAGCACCATGGAGGCTGGGGCCACTGATCTGCCCTGTTTTTTGTGGGGCACGTGGTGTTTCGTTTGACCCTGGGGGGTCCCTGGGGCTGCCCAGACCATGGGGCTCCCACAGCCCCTGGTGCCCCCAAGGGCAGCACCCGGCAGAAAAGCAGCACCTTGGCCAAGTGTGGCAGTGGCTGGTGGAGGCAGGATGCTGCTTGCCCACTGTATGCTGAAAAACCAGGTGTTGAAGAGACATCCACATGGAGCCCTCTGTAGACCTGTGTGGGTGAGAGGGAGCCGTGCTGGGCTGGGGGGACTGTCCAGGGGCACCCGCCGAGCCAGCCCCAATGGCAGATATCCCCCAGGTCTGTGTCTGGCACGTGGGGAGCTGGTGGCTGGGACGTTCCCTATGGGGTAAGCTGCTGTGCCAGCAGAATGGGGCTGCTAAGCAGGGAGGAGACTCGCTTCTAGGAGGTGAAACGGGAGAGATGGCCCCAAGGACTTGGGAAGTTCTCTGGAAACTGGGTTGACTGGACAGGCATCACCCAGGTGAGGGCAGGGATGCTTGCTCAGGCTGCTGAACCCCTGCAGGGAGACCGTCAGGAATGGGTGTGATGGGGATGCTGGGAGTGCCAGGGGTTTGGGGGTGCTAAAGGTGCTGGGGTGCCAGAGCAGACAGGGTGCCATACCTGCTGGGGGGCCCTGAGGGGCCAGGGTGGTCCCCCCTGCCTGGAGCATCCAGGCTGCAGGGAAGGGCCATGGGCACAGGTTGGCTGCACCTGAAAGAGAGACAGGAGCAATGGCCAGCGGTCACCTCTGCTCTTGCCCCCAAGAGTGTCTCTGGGCTGCAGGGCACAGGGTCAGTCCCTACCTTGCGGGTAGATGTTCCCTGGGACCCTAAAAGTTTGAAGGTTCTGGGGCTCTGGGGGAGCCTGGGGCCCAAGCTGATGTGGTGGCAGCGCCATGGTCCACTTGGTCCGTTGGTTGCTAAGGACTCTCTGGGGTCTCCCAGGAGAGAATGTGGGGGTTCCACCCTGCCCCAACTGTCATGATGCCCATGTTAGCTTAGAAGGATAGGATCATTTAATCTGGAAAAGACCTTTAAGATTATAAAGTCCAACCATTAACCCAGCACTTTCAGGTCACCACTAAACCATGTCCCTCAGCACCACATCTCCACGGCTTTTAAACCTCTCTGGGACTGGGACTCCATCACTGCCCTGGGCAGCCTGGGCCAGGCCTTGAGAGCCCTTTTGGGGAAGAAATTTTCCTCATGTCCAACCTAAACCTCCCCTAGCGCAACTTGAGGCCATTTCCTCTTGTCCTCTCACTTGTTCCTTGGGAAAAGAGAGCGACCCCCACCTCGTTCCAGCCTCCTTTCAGGGAGTTGTCAAGAGCGAGAAGGTCTCCCCTGAGCCTCCTTTCTTCAACCCCCATCTTCAGCAGTGGGAGTGTAACATGGGGGTGAGGATCCACCTCTTGGAGTTGTGGGGGACAAGGGTAGGCAGGGATGGCTGTGCCAGGGGGTGTGATGCCAGGGTACAGGGCACTGTGGAGGGTGCTCTGAACCCCCTCTGGAGGGGTCAATACTGGGAGCCTGGCCTGGCTCACACATAGCCATTCTCCTCCTGGTTTGGTGTCCTGATTTTGCTGGGCTGTAATCCAAGGCCAGCCATGGTCTGCAGGCCATTAGCAGTTAGAGTCAGCCTGGAGTTTCAGCTGGGAGGGAAACAGTGAGGACAGGTGCTCCAGGCTGGCTCCAGGTGTATCCCAGACCATAAATATCCTGCTTACTATAAATGGGGAAGTTTTCTGATGAGGGCTCCTCTTTCTCCTGTGAAGGGTTGCTTAGAGAGGCTTGGTCCTCATCCTCGCCCTGCGGACTGTGCTTGCTGGTTTGTTGTGACTGCCATGCATTTTCTGGGCTGAGTATAACTTTGTATACTTTATATTGGCATTGCTATTAACATTAGTTTGGCTGTTTCATGAATCTGTTTTCATTTCAATGGGTCTCCTCTACTTTTCCTAATCCCCCTTCTCGGCTGGAGAGGGGTTCATCAGGTGATAAAGCAGCTGCCCTAGTTTAGCCCCGGATACAGGCTAAATGGAGACAGGAGGGAAAGGATTAAGGGGAGCTGAGGTGCCCCTGCCCCTACAGGCAGCCATCAACTCAGAGGTTGCCCAGAGGGGTGGTGGATGCTCCATCCCTGGAAACATTCCAGGTGAGGTTGGACGGGGCTCTGAGCAACCTGGTCTAGTTGAAGATGTCCCTGCTTACTGCAGGGGGGTTGGACTAGGTGGCCTTGAAAGGTCCCTTCCAACCCAAACCAGTCTGAATCTATGATTCTGTGATCAGGGGCTGTGGGTGCAAATGTTTTTTTGCTTTAAATAGTATTTTTCCAGGGGACCAAGTTGCATCCACAGCCTCCTTCTGCAAGATGGGAAATGCATTTGTGACCATTGCTCGTGCTTCTGGTTGCTTCAGTGACTGGAATGACACAGAGATGGAACAAAGGACCTCAAGGGCGCAAGGAAAAGTCACATAGTGTCACTTGTTGGCATCCTTTCCCCCAGACCTCGCTCCCCCTGATCAGGAAAGAAGCAGCTCTAGATCCTCCTCAGAGGGGGTTGAGCTTTCCCTGGGTGTGTGACACCCAGGAGATGGCACCTGCCACTGCGTGCTCCCAAATAAGGACTGGATTTTGCACAACATCCGATGAGGAGATGATGGGGCTATTTGTTCTCTGCAGGACCCCAGGGATTGAGTTAGTACATCCCTTCCTCATAGGGGGTGGATTTGGCACTACCAAGAACATCCTAGTAGGAGCAGAGGCCTCTCACTCCAGCTATGTGAACAGTGTGCGCGAGTCAGGACAGCTCCTGCTGTGAACTGGGGGCCAAAGATCTCTCTTGGCCTGTATCTGGTTCATTAAATAGATGGCTCTCTGCTAGCGAGGCACCTCTGGCTGCAGGACTGTGCAGCCTTTTGCTGTGTAACTTGTGGTAGGGATCAATGCTGTGGGTGCGGCAGGCAACAGTGCTTCTGAAAACATAGAACTTTATTTCATTTTGGAGCATAGCTGAGCAGTCCCACTCCTCGACACATACCATTCTAACGCCAGCTTTGGACTTGATGCTATGGGAAAGGGTCTCATCAGCCCTATCTGTAGGAATTTGTGTTTAGGCAGGAAGGTGAAGTTGGTGGGTACAGGTCCCAGGAGTAGCTCAGTGGAAGAAAGGAAGAAAAGGAAACAAAATCAAAACAACAAACAAAGAGAGATTTGGGTTCAGTACAACAGAGCCACTGAAACCCAGCTGTCACATGGCCCTGTGGCTCTACAGCAATGGTGACTGGAGTCAGATGTGTTAAATAAGCCTTAACCCACCCAAAAATTAAAACCACCTCTGGTGCTGTGTGTGAACCCTGAACTGCAGTACTGGGGGGACACAGCCTCCAAAGGTGGGCACTGTTCGTCTTGCTGGGGAGTCACCCAGAGTTGATGCCATTTCCAGCGTGGGGCATCCCTTTGCAATGTGTATGCACATGCAAGTATAACCAGGGCTGGTTGCAGGCACAACCGGAGGAAACAGACTGTGGCAAAGCAGCCAGACTGGTTTGTATGTGGCAGAGGCCTGGAAGGCAAGAGTGGCTGGTGATGCCTGGTTTGGGGAGTCTACAAAGGAAAGGCAGCTCTGTACTTTTATTGGCTATGGCAGGGACCAGCCAGCCTGACCCCCAGCCATGAAACCATAATACTTCATGTTGCCAGTGATAGTGGCTATGCTCCTGTGTGTGGTACCTACATAGCCACACGTTCCTCATTCCCACAGAACTCCGGTTTTCTGTACACAACAGCGATAAAGAACGGAGCCCCATTTCCCCCGCTGCTTGAGTAGGAAAACAGAGCTTTAGGCAGCTGCCTACAGCTTTCCGATCACGGAGCCTGGCTCGGTCAGAACGGAAGTCCTCTCTGTCCATGGCTGCTCTGGCTCAGATNTCCCCCCCCTCCCCTCCCGCCCGCTCCCCCTTTTCTTTCTGGATCGTTAAGTAGCGAGTGTTCCCGGAGAACGCATCTTTCGCACGTCGACCGGCTGTTACAGTGCGGAAATCCGCTCGTCCTGTAACGATCAGCCCTCGCGCTGAGGTAACAGCCACCACCGCCCGCTGACGGAAGGGCGGCGGCGCATGCGCGAGAAGCGGCGGGCGGGGGTCAGCTGCTTCCGAACTACATCTCCCAGCATGCCTCGGGCGCCGACGTCCCGATAAGGGGTGGGCGGCGGAGACGGTTTGCCCGGAACCAGCGGAATCGTGTGAGCGGGGAGCGTCGCGGCGGTCTCTTCCCCCGCAGGCTGTGGCCGTCGGGGAGCCGCCATGTCGACGGTTGCCGCCGCCAGCTGCGACAGCAAGGGAGCGGGGGAGGCGCGGGAAGAGAAGAAGCCGCTGAAGCCCTGCTGCGCCTGCCCCGAGACCAAGAAGGCGCGGGACGCCTGGTGAGGGCCGCAGCCGCCGCGGGGTGGGGTGAGGGAGGTGTCCTCCGGCGGCGCTCAGCTCCGCCGCGGGTGCTCTCCTCCGGAGGCTCGGCCCGTCGGCCGGCTGCTGAGGCCTTGTAACTAGTCTTAGGCCTGCGTGTGCGGCCTGGCCCAGTGGATTGCACTCCCTGCCCCGCTCCCTCCTAGGAGTTTCCACCCCTGACAACGTGATTTTGGGAGCCCTCCCCGCGCTGGGCACATGGTGCCGGAGCGTCTAAGGGGAACGGGAGAGGAGGAAGAGCGTGGAGGAGAAAATGTCTTAGAAGCATAAATTAGAAAGGAAGAGGTTAGTATCTCCTAGCCCTAATTTAAAACAGGTTACAGAGACTAGCTTTTAATGCTGCTTACAGATTTCACTACTGTTGACTCACTGAAGCGACAAATGCCAGCATCTTATTTTTTTTTTTGAATCATTATAAACGCTATTCTTTTAGATAAAGTAATTTTGTTTTTAGGGCTCAGAGGTTGATAATTCTCACAGAAGTGCCACATTTTACAATGGTTTATGTAGCTGCACTTGTAATTATAGGCTTAGTCACAACCATAGGGATCTATCAGCATGTAATGCACTTCCTTTGTCTATGACAGCAAGTCCTTAAAGTTTAAAAAACCCCTTTAATCTGGCAACCAAATTGTGTTTTTAAAATATTTACTTAAATTTTTTTCTTACATCACAGGTTGTACAGATGTTCAGTAGATGACATAATACTGGACGCTGGGTTTTTTTGCTAGATTTGGGGGTACATGTCTAATTAGAGGGTAGAGTGAGTCCAAAAGAAGATGATAAGATGCAAGTCCTGGATCAGGTGGAGTTGCCTTGGGTGGCCAAAAAACCTATCCATACTTATTATAAGAAAGCTTAAATGATCAAGAAGATGATTTAATTACTCACAATTTGGTGGATTATTCACTTGGCAGCAAGAATAGCATGATGTGGCACATGAGGATTAATCAGACCTGTGACCTGTATTCTGCAGAGTGATGGAATCCCCACCTCTGGGGACAGGAAGCACTCTGCCTGTGGATCAAAGAGCCCCTTTTGCAGTATACACAATATACCGATGATGGTAGGTTCTTACTGCTGTTTGAATATGTGTTAGATGCTTGGATGGATGAGTAACATCAAAAGTTACCATATGTGGTAAATATTTTTTTTCAGAGTAGCTGGACAGGTTTTTTCTTCTTCAGGTTTTCTAACTACCAACTGAAGCTGGACTAAAGTGTCATATACTGGTCAGCCTATTCTATATTGGTCTCTTACTGGAAAAATGTTGCTTCCATACTGAGTGATTGGAAGCTGGTTGCTGATGAGATGAGCATGCTTGATGAAGTGATGCAACAGCCTTGTGTTGTGTAACAAATCCCTGTCTAGACTTGCCCGGAATAAAGACTGGCCTCTTAATAGGAGATTCTGTTATGCATTTTGAGTCAGTTTTTATGTCAGTTTTGAGTGCACATCTCCAGACTTGGGCACCTTTTTGAGATAGCAGCATATTTTTCCAAAACAGCGCTACCCTGGACAGGATAGACAGAAAGATCTCTGGTGCATAATAGGGTTTTTTTAGTCCTTAACAGTGTGTCAGTTCTGTGGCTTTGACTAATAAACGTTTGGTTGTTGAACCCTGGAAATCTTTTTGTTTTGCAGCATCATTGAGAAGGGGGAAGAAAATTGTGGGCACCTAATTGAAGCTCACAAAGAGTGCATGAGAGCTCTGGGATTCAAGATATGAGTGAGATGAGCAGGATGGTGACTGTGGTGAGTATAGCCTTCAGGACCTCTGCCTCTGAAGTGCATTGGCATCACAACTGGTGCCATTGGAAGGCCCAGAGTACTGTTTGTGATGGCAAAAGTATCTCCCTTAAGAGAAGAAAGATAAAACAGTTCTCACTGACGCTGGAGGAAGTACTGCAGTCCGGGTGGGGGTGGTGAAGCCTTCTGGCAGGATACAGCCTTTGTGAGTAGCTCTTCAGCAGCAGAGTATGGTTCTATCTCTGCTGTCTTCTAATAGATCCGAACTTCAACTTGGTTTCCTAATGCTAGGGCAGTGTAGGGGTTAGTTTTTGTGGGATTGTTGCTGGGTTTTTTTGTTAATTCTTGAACCAGCCCTCAATATCCAGTGGAAGTTTTATGTTTTGTGATGCTGTCTTTCCTCTCTCTTCTAGAAGATACCTCTGGTGTGACTGTGTTCTGGAAAGCTGCAAAATAAATTATTTCTGCAAATTACTTCAAAGAACAAATATAAACAAAGAATCTATAAAGAATCTCTAATGATAGACTGCACCACATCTGTGGCTTTTCCACTGTTAGTGCTTGACTGCTGCTATAGAAAATATATTTTTTCCTGTTAATAAAAATCTGAAAATGACCAGTGTTCCTGACTTCTGTTTCTTTTTAAGTAAAGAAATGACAGTGCCCTTGTAATAGAAAACAGTATGCTGTAGGAATGGAGAGAATGAGAAAAGCCTGCTTGCTCGTTGACCTGCTGAGAACATTGATTGCTCTGCTGTTGTGGTTGAACAGGTGGGCCTTTGGTGGGTTTTCCCATTGATGCAGATCGAGAAATGGTGCTGGTAACACTGCCCTATGACTGCTTTCAGCAAAGTCATGCCAACGCTTGTAGTGCCATCTGTGACAGTGCGGTAACTATATTTGTACAAAGATAGCCACAGCCTAGAGTCAAAACTGTATCTGCTTTCCCCTGATAGAATTCCTCCAACTTTTTTTGAATGGCTTTGCCGTAGGATTCAAAGTTCATTCTTTATAATGAAGAAGTAAGTACTTTCCATATCAAACTCAAATTCTTGAGCCAGTAGTTCTTCAGGGGGAAGGGAGCAAAGGGCTGCAGATGTATTTACAGATCACTTGCCTGAAACAAAAGCTTTTTTTTTTTATGCACAGTTTTTGTTGTGTTGGTCCTGTGCTAGGCGTATGTGGGCTTTTTTTTTTTTTTCCTGTGTGACACAATAGTAGGAAGGTGGTTGCGGCCTTTGATTCTTACAATATATAGCCGAAAAAGTGCAGTTGGTAGTTTGTTACACATGGGACTTTTTTTGTTTCATGCTGTTCAACCCTAATGTTCATCTTCCTTTGTTGAGTTGACCTTGCTTAAGACAGCATCACTGGTTACTTCCTTTCCTTCTGCTGAGTTTTCTTTTCAGAAATTGAAGATACAAAATCTGTGCTTTATCTTGATTCTTCTCTTGGCTTTGATCCTGTTGGAAGGATGGGTGCAATCATCATCATTTCTCTGCCTACTGGTTACTGCATGTTCTGAGCTAGCAATCTGTGAGATGCTGTGAGCATTGAGTGTGTGACACTTTGTACCGTCTCTGCCAAGACACGAGTTGTGTGATAAGGGTTTGGACTCTGCTTCCAGGGATGCTTCATGAGAAGGTCCTGAAGCTTGAGGAAATGTACTCCAAAATACTTGCATGGGACAAGCTGCTGTGTTGGACTTGGGTCTATGCAGCTTATCTACTCTCCTGTCCTGAGGTTAGAGTTCTGCCCGTGTTGGCTTCCAGCCTAAGAGAAGGGATGCAGGTGGAGCTCTGGCAAAAAGCGTTCAAAGTCTTCTGCAGCTCCCCCCACCTGGGGATCAGGACCTGGTGCTCCCCTTGGCATTTGTTGTTGTCTTGAGGGAGAAACTTCAATAAGTTCATTTATTGTTGAATTAATGTGTGTCAAAGCTTGAACTGATGAGAACATTAAAAGGTGGATGAGCACCAGCTTTGTGATAGCATGTCCAGTCTGGGTAAACTGAGGTGCCACAGAGTAAAAAGCAGGGCAGGGGTTGGCAGTGGTCAAGTGAGAATGGAGTTCTATTTAAATCAGGTCAAGAAAATAAAAAAGTGGGTCCCCAGACAATGTTACACAGATTTTCTAAACTTAAGAAATGGGACATTTTAGGCCTGCATGAGGTAGCTATTTTAGAAATGTTTTGGAAGGAAGATGATGAGTGAGATGGTGCGATACCTGTGTGCAACAGGTACAGAAAGGATGCTGGACAACTGTGCTCAAAGCAACAATGTGACAATCACATTTCTCGCTGAGTGGCTTCACTAGTTACTGCAGGATTCACGTTGAGTGGATTCCAGGCTTGACTTGAGGAGTGGGAGTTACTGGTGCTGCGTTAGGATTTGATAATGGAGCTGGTAACAGATGCTGCCCTGCACGGGGTGTTCAGTGTACCTGCAATGGCATGGAAACATGACTAAACTGTATGACAGTACCACTAAACACAGGATGTGCCATCTTTGTCCCTTTGTGATTCACCACAAACTTGTCTGGAGCAGACTTTAGGCCTTTCCCAACAGTTGTAAATCCATTGTGACTTGAAGCACCAGATGGATATTTGGAGTTACAGGGTTTATTAGTGTCTAAGTAACAGTTTTGCAGATGAATGCCAGCGATACGCTATGTAATAAATAAACAAGATGCCTGATTACACCCTCTCTGACTTTAAGCCACCAAGGTCTTAGAATCCTCACCATAGGTGACTGGACCAGTTTTCAGCTTATGGGATGGGTAGTGAGCCAGTGAGAATTCCCAAGGATGGGCAAAACAGCCAGTTGTTTAGCTGCTGTGGAATTTGGGACCAATAATCTCTCAGAGCGGTGCTACTCTCAAGGACAGAGGAGTTATTTGCCGAATAGTGCAAGTTGCACGTGGATTGCATCATCACATGGGGCTAATTATTAAGCGCTATTGGTTCAATTCATTATAGGTAGGGAAATCATGGAGTGCCTGTTTATGCACTACCAGTTTTGGTGCTGAAAAGCTTGACCATTCCTCTTTTTCTTCTTCAAAGGCTGATTTTGTTTGTGTGCCCTCTTCCAGAGAATAGTCTAAATGCTGCTCAGGTGTTTCCTATGCACTTGCTCTCTTGATTCCAAATTATTTTGGGTCTTGGTATCTCCCTTTTAATATTTGTGTGGCTTTCCCCTTGAATCTATTGGCTTTTGCGTGCTCATCTTGGAGGAACCCAGCATCCCTGGATGGAAGGCATGTATTCTAACTTAAGGTAAGGCATGAAAATAACATTTCTCCTTGGAAAATTAAAAGCTTTTTGAACTCTTGCTGGGTGGAAAGCTTAAAGTGCTGTGAAGACAGTCTGTATGGCCACAGTACTCTCAAGGGAGAAAAGATTTGAGCCTTGGTGGTTTAGCCTCTTTGTGAATCTTCCTTTTAAAAAACAGGGCCTAAAAAAACCCTAAATCAATCTCTATGTGTGCTCAGAGATGTACCTTTTAAAAGTCTCTATCATTCTCTCCACAATGTCCTGTTCAGTCACAGCAGAAAAGTTCTATAGTTTCTAATGAGAGCTTCATGCTGTTACAGCTGTGGGTTTAAAGCTTTCTGTCAGCCTTCCACAGGGTAGTCACACCAGGCATCCTCACCCGGGGCCACCAGCACATGCCTATGGGGCTACTGAAGTACCACTGTTAGAGAAGTTGTATCCAGTGTTCTGGAAGACACCAGAGGAAGCACCTTCTTTGTCCTAATGAGGCATTAACATTGTGTTCCAGAGTGTTTTCTAGCTCAGGAATATACCTGAGGAGTGAAATTAATAACTTTTTTTTAGTCACTTTGAGGCCGCACCTTGAGTACTGTGTTCAGTTTTGGGCACCTCAATACAAGAAAGACATCAAGGTGCTGGAGCGGGTCCAGAGAAGGGCAATGTAGCTGGTGAAGGGTCTGGAGAACAAGTCTTACGAGGGAGCAGCTGAGGCAACTGGGGCTGTTTAGTCTGAAGAAAAGAAAGGTAAGGGGAGACCTTATAGCTTGCTACAACTACCTGAAAGGACATTGTAGAGAGGTGATTGCTGGTCTCCTCACAAGTAACAAGTGGTAGGACAAGAGGAAACAGCCTCAGGTTGCACCAGGCAAGGTTTAGGTTGGACATAAGGAAAAATTTTTTCACTGAAAGGGTTGTCGGGCACTGGAATAGTCTGCCCAGGGAAGTGGTTGGATCACCATCTCTGGACATGTTTAGAAGCAATGTAGATGTGGTGCTTAGGGACACGGTTTAGCAGCAGACTTGGTAGAGTAGGGTTATGGTTGGACTTGATGAACTGAAAGGTCTTATCCAACCTAAGTTATGTGATTCTGTGATTTCTTTGTTGCCACACAAGTTTCTTGGTAGTATAGAAAGGTAAGAGAAATTGCAATGTTGCTTCTCAGAATCCTTCCTCTAATATAGTTCTACACTGCTATTCATAGCAGTTCAGTTTTGTCTCACAGATCTTATTTAAAGTATCTTTTTTATAAATGTTTCAAATCTTGATATCCCAACTTCCCATTACATCAAATATCAGCCTATCTTGGAAAGGGGGCCACTTATAATATTGATTTTTTTGAAGAGGGCTAAAGGTAGACAAGTTGTTGTGGGGATCACCTAACAAGCACATGGCAATGATATGAAAAACAGAACTTTGCTCCCAAGACTTTTATTGTAGTGCTTTGGCTATAAGATATCCTTCATTCTTTGCAGGGAAGGTTGAGAGAAATGAACTTCTTAATTTCCCTGTACCTATTCCAGCTGAGCCTTGTTCTGCTTCAATCAGTAGACTTTTTTTCTTAAATAAGGGACCATTGGAGACAAGGTTACCTGTTTCACTTCACCCTTAAGAGAAAGTATCTGAGTGGATTGTACTCACCCCCTGTGCAAAGTTTAATTTGTCTTGTTTCCTTCCCATGAGGCAACCTGCCAAGACGGCACAGCCTTTGCTGCCCTTGGGAGCTGTACCACTCCATGCTGCACGTGGACTAATGTCGTAGAGGTAGATCGTACTGTCCAAGACCATGGTGAATTCTTTAAGGTTGCCATAAAGTGTTGCTTTGACCTCACCCAACAGATAGTTATTCCAGAGCACTATTAGTAGAAGAGGCGATTAGTGTGTCTTTAAGTGAATGATGCCAATGGGAATGGCATGTTAGGCAGGGCAGCTGCAAGCTCGGGCTGAAACATGACCACCCTTGAAACCCTATCTCTACTCCACTGACCCATGCAGGCTGACTTCATTCTGTTGACTGACTGTGCAGGTTGCGTCAATGCCTGAAATGTAACTGCTTCCTGACAGTGGGGCAGATCCTGCCTGCGTGACTGAAAACCTGTTACTCAAAGCAGGGGAGAAATTGCATTTATGCGTTGTTCCGGCAGTTGACCACGGAGGACTGAACTCAGCAGGACCCTTTCGTGCCTGTGTCCTGGGCTACCTGAGTGGAAAGTATTTGCTTTCCTCTTCATGCTAAATGAAGGTCTCAAGGGTTCCACATAGATATAAAAGAATGAAAATGTGAGATGACATTTTCCAAGCATGCCTCCCAATGAAGCCTGTTATCTGTGGGGTAGGAGAATCCTCCCTTAACCAGGATTTCCCTTGCAAAACAGTCTTCCAAGTGCTATGCCCCCAGGGTTTTAGGCAAGATAGTCTCCTCTTCATGATAAATGAAGCTGTGTCCCAACACCTCATTTACTGCAGCTTTATCCCTTGCAATCACAAGTGTTTTCTCTGGACAGAGCTTTACCTCCTGTCCCTTGGTCTAAAACACCCCATGAGATGGAGCTCCCTGGAGCAAGGGGAAGCTGTGCTGCAGTGCCTGGAAAGCATTTCTCGAGGACCAGCCTCTCTTCTTTTGCCAAGTCCCTGCCACTGTTACGAGCCACAGCAGGAGAAGGGGGTGACCTTTTTCCTTTTTTGTGCTGGGTGAAAGTCACTCTCCTGCAGGAGTGCAGAGCGGTGCAGAGTCCCACGGGTGGCTGGAGCTTGCCATGATAAGCTGGTTGTTTTCCTCTCTCCTCTGTGCTGGGCTTATCTGGGCGCCTGAGTTATGTTAAGTAGCGGGTGCATGCTTGCCCTCTGTTCTTCTTGCTGCTTTTGCTCCTTGGATTTCAATTCCAAACATGGTTATCCATTTGGGGTCTCTCTCCTTTCTGCTGCTAAGTGATACACATTCCACACTCAACACCAGCTCCCTCCGCTGCTCTCTCACGGTCGCTGTTTCCATTTGTTGGAGGGCAGGCGAGGGAGGCAGCGCAAGGAGATCGCTGTCCTGTCTGAGTTTCCCAGCTAATGGCCTCTCTTTCTTTGACTGAGCAATTTTGGCCTCCTATTTGCCAGCTCCTTTTCTCACTAGTGTGGCTAAGGAGAAGGTCAGCCACTGCTTTGTGAGCCATAAAAAGGAGAAACAAGCCCTTTTGGGATTTTTTAGGTGCAGAAACGTTCGGTGGCGCTTTGACATGTCACTCTGAAGCACGCTGCTGTGGGACCAGCCGACACTCAAGGAGGAGGAGGAACAGCTACCCAGCAGCTCTGGTTTCAGACCTCTGCAGCACTCTTTGTGTATGACAATTAATTTTGAACGCAGGACAGCCATGGAGGGTGGGAAGTGGAGAAGGATGAGCACAAGCAGCCTCTCTTGGGACCAGGCTCTTCTTCAGCCTCCGGTGTGTGATGCCTGGAAGGAGATTATGGAGGGAGCAGCCTACCAGCTGGCCAGCTGCATCGTCCTCCTGGGTTACATGGGGGGAAGTGGCATCTTTGGGTCCCTCTACATCTTTGGCCTCCTGGCCCCAGGCTACTTCTGCTATGCTCTGTGGGGCTGGCTGAGTGCCTGCGGGCTGGATGTCTTTGTCTGGAATGTGCTGCTCGTCCTCATCTGCTTGCTTCAGCTGGCTCACCTGGCTTACCGGCTCCGCAAAGACATCATCCCAGAAGAGTTTGACCTCCTCTACAAGACCATGTACCTGCCCTTGCAGGTGCCCCAGGGAGTCTACAAAGAAATCGTGAAGTGCTGTGGAGAGCAAGTCCAGTCACTAGTCAGAGACCAGAATTACGCGGTGGAGGGCAAGACGGCCATTGACCACCTCTCGTTGCTGCTGTCTGGCAGGTAAAGGCTCTCCTGCTTCTGAACAAAGTCCAACAGAAAAAGCTGTGGCTTATTGTATTTTTACCTTCTGTAGAAACTGGGGTGAGGATGGTTTCTTTCCTCTGAAAGTGCTTTGAGATAATGCATCTGTTTGTAGAGGAGGGGGAGTAATTTGCTGTAGGGGGTTGTTCTTGTTTTCTTTTGCTTTTCTAAATTAGAATATTTCAGGGAACACTTTGCAGAAACAAGCTATATGCAGTGGAGCAACCAGCTCAGCCTTGCCTGTGATACTGTTGGGGAATCCTTATCTCTTTCTCTGTCATTTTAAAGTTATCTTATTCCTGATGGCAGCAGACTTGCCACTGAGAGAGCGTTTCTCAGGGCAGGGAGGCAGTGTGTCTGGACCTGCGGTCCCTGGGGGTACCAGACACACCTCTGTGGTGTCAGTGACTGTGCACTGAGCACACTGAGTCCTCATTTCACCTGACCCCCTGGCCTGCAGTGTTAAGGGAGAGATTCCACCTCTGTTCCAAACATCTCAACCCCCAGGGCTCTGAATTTTTTCACTTTGAGAGTCATTTTGTCAGAGAGCACGCTTCTGTGGTGGATCCTGCCTCATCAGGCCTCTTTCTTTCCCTGTGCTGTCATGCATTCATGATGTTCCCTCCTCTGGACCACCAAGGAGAACCTCAGGGACCTCTAGTCACAGCTGATTGCCTGGCAAGCCATGCACATTTGCTATTCATTTACTGGAGATTTGATTGAGTGAACTGTGCTGATTCTGGCATTCATTCACCTGCAGTCCTGTGGCATGCCTCTATGAACATACCTTTTTTTAACAATTTGCAAAATCCAAATGCAAAATAGTAATGATATTGGCTTTCCAGCTGCCTGCCAGGCACTTGGTTCTAATGTCAAGTGAGAGCGGGAAAGGAGGGAGTTCTGTAAATGGGAGTGGTGCTGAGCTGTAGGAGATGTGTCTCCCAAGGATTTTCCTTTGGGAAGACAAATCCAGCATCATCTAGGGCTTGTGTTTTACCGCAGTGGTCCATCCTCTCTGATGAAGGAGTGTGTAAAGAAGAAGGGCTATCCTTCCTTTTTTTTAATGTTTGTCCCTTTTCTAGGATGTGTTAAGAGCATCCTGGGACCACTGACAGTGATGAATGGGAAAGCTCTGGGAAGAAATGGGGTATGTGTGTTTCCATTAGGTGTCCTTCCCCTTACCAAACGTCTGTGCTGAGCAGCTTGCTCTGAACTTTACCATATCTGCAAATAAAGTTAGCAAGGAAGAGCCTGTACTGCCTTGCCCTGTGCTGGATAATCTGATGCTGCTCTATGGGCATGGAAATGCTGCAACAGACAGTAAGCCAGTGCCGGTGGAGTAGTTGTTCTACTCTCTTTTGCAGTGGGAAGTATGCGCCTTGACTGGTATAGGATGCTCTATGGAGATGGGATTGGGTTTGCATTTCCTGGTACCCACTCTATTGCCTTGTGACGTCCTTGCTGGCCCAGCAGAGCACTGCTACTATTATGGTGTCCACTCTTAAACTGAACAATAGCAAGACAAGGGAGACTTGGAAACGCTGAATGTGCCTGGATCAGGAAACCTGCCTTGTGATCCCTGACCCTTCCAGGCAACACTTCTTGGTGACTGGAAGCCAGCAGTGAACTGAGCCTTGTAACTCCTGAAAGCAAGAATTGCCTTTGTGCATCGTATAATGGGGGAGCAGGGAGGCTAGAGGCCCCAAATCTGGGGATGCAGAGCTAAGGGTAGAGCTCTAGGGTACCTTGCCATTGCCCCAGGTCTGTGCAGCTCTCCTCTGCTCCCACAGCAGAGCTGGGTGCCCATTCGATCTTGACATTGGTAGACAATTGTAGCAAAAGCAGGAGAAAGGCATACTTGGGAGGCCAGGAGAGATTGAATGGTAATGTGCTGCAAACTATGAGCTTGCAGTATGATGTGTCATAAATGATGGCCAATGTGATTTTGGGGGGTTCTAGGTGTAACAGCTTGCCAGCATGGAGGCAGGGAATACCTTCGTATAACCCCTGGGACAGGAAGGAGGTGCAAGTACAAAGGGCAATAGGCTGGCTTAGAAGTACTTGAAAAGCAGCAGCAGTCTTGCGGGCTGAGAAGTCCTGGCTTAGGACCAAGTACTCACCTGTGAGGCCTGGCTTTGTAACAGGAAACAGAAAACAGGTGGAATATGTAGAAGTGTCAGCAAATATCCTTTCCCATAGAGAAAGAAGGGACAACCCCATAGACCAGAGCATTGGCAGCTGTCCCAGAGAGGGTATAAAACATATGTGAGACAAGAAGTCCTTTCTTCCCTGGTGGGACTGGTTGACTGCACATAGAGTGACCTTATCAGGTTCATCTGGCATCTATTTTGTGGCCTAAGCCTCTGCACCTCACCTGTCCTCTCTACAGGGTCCGAGTGAGTCAGGATGGACAATTCCTTCACTACGTCTTTCCATACCAGTTCCTGGACTCTCCAGAATGGGAGTCTCTGCGACCCTCAGAAGAAGGAACTTTCCAGGTAACCCCACGCAGTCCTGCAGCAGCCCAGCTTTGTTCCTTGCTGCTTCATTTTATTTCTGAGAAGGGGATGGAGGGGGCTTATTATGCCATTCAAACATAACCAGGAATACTTTCCTCCCCTTGGTTGTGGTTTAGCCAGCACAGGATGGTGCAATCAGCTGTGTTCTCTTTTTTTTCTACATTCCCCTGAAGACCTCAGTGCGTGCTCTTACTATCAGCTGGTAGCAAGGAGTGTGGGGCATGGTGCTCCCTCCAATTTAGCAGAGATACAAGGTATCGGATTGCTGGCTCTCATCCATTACAGCGTTCGCTGGTACCTGTAATGATGCATTTGCCTTGCATGCTGCTGGCAGGGCACTTCCTTCCAGCATCAGGATGGCAGCCGTGGCAATATGCGTCAGTGATGTAAATCCATAAATATCCTGTTCTTCACAGAAGTTTCTGATGTGTTTGGGATGATTCACACCCGAATATAGTTCTTTCTGAGCAGAAGAATCCCTTGCTGAGAGGCCAGACCAATTCTTATTTGCAGCAAGTGAAAGGATTTTGCTCTTGCTGTCAGCACCCCACAGCATTTGTTTGGCTTTCCTTCTGGAGGAGATTACTTAAGCCCACATCTTTCTGTCTTTAACTCACATCCCAGGACAGGCTGATCCCGGTCAGGATGTCTATCTAGAATATGTCATTTAGGGCATACAAGGAGAGATTTTGCTAATCCCTTGGGAGCGTGGTACAGTCATGAGGGAGTGATGATGCTTTCTCATGAGGGCAGCCATGTTCCAAGTTGATTAAACCACCACAGCTCTCCAAATTGCTTTCCTTGGGTCTGAATTTGACCCATGTGTAAAAGGGTGGTTGCTCCTGAAAGCTATGCCATTGCCAGTGATTAAAGTCTTGCAAGGGGAACAGTTGCAGGAGTTGGCTGACGGTGTGACTGTGGCACAGGGCTACAGCTCATGAGGAGAAAGAAGGATGTTGGACCAAGATAATGGGGTAGAGAGGGCAACAGCAGCATGGCTGTACTAGGGGTGGGAGTATCTCATGTTTTGCACAGGGCTTCAGTCCAGCAGTAGATTGCTGCTAGCTCCTGGACTGCATTGACCTAAGAGTTGAGCAGAAAGAATGATGGCTGCCCAGTGCTCCTGGCAGGTATAAATTGCCATCTGGGTGGCATGCAACCTGCAAAGACATCTGCAGTGTTTTCTGAGTTAATTTCTGTGGAACTCAATATTCCCAGAACTCCTGAGTGTCTTTATCTGTGGTGTATGAGACAGGTTGTGAGCAAGCTGATGCTAGGCTGCACCAGCCCTGCCAGCACCGCACCCTTGGCCCCTCTTCAGCTCTGCAAGACAGGGCTGGTCAGAGAGGTCAGCTTTACCTGGCACCAGGATGGAGAGGCAAAGTCCTAGGTGAGGAAAGGCTGCAGCCAGGTGCTGGAAATGCCTAAGCCTCATGTCTGCTTACTGAGGAGCATGAAGAAGTAGCAGCCTGTGTGAGACCAGCATTTAGCAGGTGAGACTTGACCAGTCCATGTTCCTGGCAGGACATTACTCTTGATGGCCCTGCTTAACCATGGTGATGTGCCTCTTTTGGCAGGTATTTAACCCACTAGTCTCTCTTACCTGAGTAGTTAATAAAACTCTGTGGCATACCTCAACCTTATTCCTAGCATGAAAATAATTTGGTTAAAAAAGTATGTTTGGCTCTGAACTTTGCTGGAGGACAGCATGGGTGGTTTTTCTCGCCCAAGTTTTCCCCATGGCTCTCTGGATTGAGCAGTTTCAGTCTTGAGCCCACTGAAAAATGGCACAAACATGACTCAGTCTACAAGAAGAGCCAGTTTCCTTGAGCTTTCTGCTTTGGCTCTGTCTTCTTCCCACAGGACTGCTGGCTCCCAGCGCCTGAACGAGTTGGGTTTCAGGGCTGGCACTTTCCCCCAGAATTATGGGCTATGCTGATGCCAGAGCACTTGTATCAGTGGGATTCATAAGTGAAGTCTGTCCTGCTGTCCTGATTAGGAGGCAGGTTTTCTTATTACATCTCACTTAAACCCTCATGAGAAGCAGAGGCTTTTGATCACTCTGCCAGAAGTTGGTCAGGAAAATGAGATTCTAGTTGTTTCATTTTCCGTGTGACCCTTGCTCTTGGTCACCTCGGCCTGGGAAAGTTCTCAGGTTTTATCTCCTATATTTCTTTCACAAGGCAGCTGCTTGCATGGCAGTGGCATTAAATATCAAATCCAAGGACACACGCATGCAGCCAAGCTGTGTTCAGCTTCCCAGTGGCCCTCTGCCATGGTGGCTGGCCAAGGAGACCCCTGGATATAGAGCGAAAGGGAGCCCCCAGGATATTTTGGCTCTGGCACTTGTTCACATGCCAGTTTCTCCATTACACTGGGATGTTCTTTGGATCAAGGCAATTTGACCCTGTGTTTCTTATCTTTTATTAATAATTATATTTATTACAATATACACTCATATATTATATCTTATTATTAATGATCTGGTCTTACAGACAGGGGGGGAAATGGCTCTGGATTGCATTGTCAAAACCCAAAGCAAAACAAAATTTTCTCTAAAATCAACCCAATAATACCTCAAGTGAATTCCCTCCATACACACAAACACAGCAGATCCCTTTCATTTCCTCTCTCACTGATCTGTGCCCCAAGTCCTTCAAGGCCATTCAGCCCTACAGCGCTCAGCAGAGCTGGTGAAGCAGGATGTCTCTCTGGCATGAGGTGACCAGACAAACCTACCAGGTGGCCCTCCCTGCACCCAGGGCCTTCTTGGAGCAGGGTTTGTGCAACCTAGCAGCAGGCCAGGCCAGCAGCCTGCTACAGGGCTACCTGCTGGCAACTTGGACTGGCTGGGCATGCAGAAAAGCCCCCCTCTGCTGTAACATTCCTGTGCTGCCCTGCCCATTTCAGCTCAGGTGTCAACAGGGAACATCATTTGGAACCATGAGGGTGAAATGTAGCCAGCCACGTGGCTAGGTTAAGCAAGGGCACACCACTAACTGCATAGGAAAATCTGGTCTCTGGCTCCTTGGGGAGAGGAAGTAGAGGCAGGTAAGGATTTATCTGACTGTGTGCCTTGGGTGATCTGGTCAAAGGGGTTGGGGGCCTTCACTGGAGAGAAGCATGCAGCCCCAAGGTGGGTGACCCCTGCCCAGGCGTTGGGGTTTACTCTGCTCCTTCCCTGCCCCACAGGTCACACTGACAGCTGA
The DNA here is from genome assembly GCA_013401335.1 of Brachypteracias leptosomus. Lineage (NCBI taxonomy): Eukaryota > Metazoa > Chordata > Aves > Coraciiformes > Brachypteraciidae > Brachypteracias > Brachypteracias leptosomus. Next base: position 27,945 of record VYZX01021032.1, on the reverse strand, counting down.
GACTGACTGCAGCTTCATCACCTGGCCAAGGAAGAAACTGTACCTCCTCCTGAGGAAGGACCGCTACATTGCTCGGCTCTTCTCCTCCCACCTAGGCTATGACATCTCGGAGAAGCTCTACTCCCTCAATGAGAAGCTCTTCGCCAAGTTTGGCCTTCGCTTCGACATCCGCTTGCCCAGCCTCTACCATGTCCTCGGGCCGGCCTCCTCTGAGGGGGAGTCGGAGGACTATGAGGAGCCGCTGCCTGCCTCTGGCCAGCCTGGGGACTCTGAGCCCCCTCCACAGCCGCCGCCACCACCACCACCACCACCAGTGGCTCCGTGTCCCCAGGCATCCCGGCCTGACAGTGACCTGCTGGGTGAGGACTCCACCAGTCTTGTCTTGGAAGATTTTGCTGAGTTGCCGGGGTCTTTTATGGACTATGTGAGCGAAGGGGAATATATGAAGTGAGGGCACTCCTGGCACGGGCACACCTCACCCTGTGTGGGACCCCCGCGTAAGTACCCTCTAGTGGAAGCAAGTTCTTCCCATGATGCAATTGCCCGGGCAGAGCAGCAGCCCCCAACCTCTTGCCCTCGGTTGCCATGGGTTTGCTTCCCCAAAGCATTTTTTTTTTCCTGCTGCCCCAAGGAATCCTGGGAGATGGACTTGAGCCACATGATTTTCTTGAGGAAAAACAGCAGGGAAGAAGCTTGACTCCAGGCACCAGTCGCACTGTGGGGTGGAAGGGCTAGTAACCTGGCTGTAGGAAGCTCTTCCCTGCTCTGTCCTCTCCCCATCCCCCAGGAAAGGCAGAGAAACTGTCCAGGCTGATGGGTGGTACATGAGTGCTTGGAGAGACCCCACAGTGCTTGATCTCATTTACCAGGAGGTAGAGCTGTGCCTCTGGCTACTCCAGTATTGAGCTGAGAAAGAAACAGTTCCAGGGTTTACAATGGATTGGTAGCGAGGAGTTGCTGCACACACTGCAAAAAAGGCTCAGAGTCCTTCCTCCCCCTGCCCACCAGAGCTCATTCCAGCATTTGCTCTGGGCTCCTTGTTTCTCCTGAGCTTTGTCTCAGCCAGATCAGTGAAGTGTTGAAAAGACTGCCCTGTGTGGTAAGGCTCTTGCCTCTAGTCACCTTGGGTTAACATGTCTCAAATGGCTTTCTGGTGAGGGGGGATGAAATGCTCTCTTCCAAAATGGCACCTTCTTACTCTGCAAGGGAAAAATTCCCAAGCTGCTGGATATTGGGGCAGAGAGAGATCTAGGCAAACAGAAATAGACAGGAGGGCAGCTCATGCTTGAAATTCAGATCCAAGTGGCCAAGAGAGAAATTCCACACTGAGCTACTTTTAGCCAGCCACTGCATGCCAGCTGCTGCACACCAGCTGCAGATCCCAAAATGTGCCTTCCTGCTGCTGCCCCATGGTAACTGCTTTCTGGCATCTAGCTGCCAGATACCAAGCCTGGGACTGGGAGTTCTGTCCTAGAAGTTACCACTGCATCTGTCCCAGTTGGGTCTGCATGGCAAAGAGGAAGTTATAGGGCTGAGCTGCATCTGGGAAGACTATCTTCCAGCAGGCATCCTTGAACACAGTGCAGCATCGCACCATGGTCTTCCCTGTGCCCACTTTGGTTTACTTCTGGGCTGCAAATGCTTGGGCTGTGGACTTAACCAGCAGGGAGCATGAAGCAGGACGCACTGACTCCTAGCATGAGCCCTGACAAGTCTGCAGTAATCTTCCCTACCCTGCAGTGCTTGTGCACAAGCCTCGCTGCTGTGATGGCAAGAGGACCATCCCTCCTCAGTGCTCTGCATGGAAAAGCTATCTGGGTCAGACAACACTTGCGATTTGCAGTAGGCCTCTGGTGGAAGAGGTCTTTCTCAGTCTTTCATCCAGTTGATGTTCTTAGCTTTTGAAAACAGTGGAACTGGAAGATCTCCCTGAACAGGTTGGCCAGGGAGGTTGCAGATGTCCCAACACTGGATGTGTTCAAGACTAGATCAGATGGGGCTTTGAGCAACCTGGTCTAGTGTGGGGAGTGTCCCTGCCATGGCAGGGGAGTTGGAACTAGATGATCTTTGAGGTGCCTTCCAACACAAACCATTCTATGATTATATGATCTTTCTGTTTTGTACAGTTTGAGTTGAGTCTTGTGTCTGTTCCTGTACTGCTTCCATGCCTCCAAATTTAAAATCTTGTATATGAAGAAACTGGCCAGGGAAGGAACAAGAGTATTTGGTTTTTCTTGAATCAGATACTAAGTCAGTGAGAGTTTTGTTTTTGGTTTTGTTTTGGTTTTGGTTTTGGTTTGGTTTGGTTTTGTTTTGTTTTAAAAAGGAGGCACAGAGATAAAAACAAAAAAGAAAATCCTCATTTGTTTTCTAGCTCATGATCTGAGCAGGTCTGCCATGGCCCAGGGAAAGCACTTTCATAACTTTTCCCTTGGAAGTGGTTAAAGCATCCATAATAATCAGGGAAATTCCCTACAGTGCCATTGTTGGAAGTGACAGCTGCGGTCCCAGAGGTCAGAGCTCCCCTGGGGCTTTTCCCTGGTCTGTGCTCTCATCTTCCCCAGCATCTTGCAATCTGGGTAATCACCTTCCAGCCCTCTAAATTCCCCATGTTGAAGTGCTTGCTTCTATGGATGATGTTCCTTTTAATTTTCTGTCACTACAAAGGCCACCTTGCAGTACCGCGGTGCCCAAGAGCAATTCTTGAATGCCCAAAGTTCTACAAAGATTGGGCAGAAGAAAATATTCCTGGGAGATATATTGGCCTATTATCATTGTTATTACCATTTAGTTCCTTGAAAGAGTCTCTAGTCAGCTTAGGAGCAAGAGAGACTGTGATATCCCACTGATAACCACATTCTTTCTCTGAGCAGGAGAGATATTTCAGTAACTGACAGGCTGCCTGTTTAAAAGGGATGGGTTCAAAGCTTCTGTTCAACACTTGCTTTAACAGTGTACTGCTGTATCCCTCAATGCTCCATAGCAAATTAAGTTTGATTCCTTGCATGGAAATTCAACCAACCAAAGACCACTGGCTTTTTCCCCTTTTCATATTGCTTTTGTTCTAGTTTGTGGCTATCAAGTGCTTGCAGGATGTGGAGCTATTGCTACCTGGTTTTATACCATCGTATCCTGGGACTGGCTTTTTGGTGGGTGAGGTGGATGGATGGATGCTTGATGGCCTGTAGGTTTGTATCCAAGTTAGTAGGAATTGTTTCACACCCACTTTGAGAGTAAAACCAAAGGAGCCATGGGATTGTTTCACCAATATCATGGAAAGTGCTTTGGAAGGAGTTATTTTTGCTTTCTCGGGATGGGTGGGTAACGCATTTTCTGATTTATCACATGTTGAAGAACTACATAATTTTGCATGCTAATTTAGGAGGGGAGGGAGGAAGGACAGGTAATGGTGGGCTTCATGAGATTTGTCTTCAAAAAGTTTGGAAGTAAGATTTATTCCTGTGATGGTAATGGTGCTCTCTTTCTTTCTCTCTCTCTTTCCTCCCTGCCTCCCCTCCCCCTCCTTTTCCTCTCTTCTCCCCTCCTTTCCTTCTACAGCCTCTGGAAACCTTCCTCAGAGTTCTCCTCACCCTCTCTGCAAAGAACGAGCCCCTCTGGCTCCCACTCAGACCCCCGAACTCTAGGGAACAACAGGCTGTTTTGCTCCTGAAGCCACTCCCAGGGAGCAGATGCTCGCACAGGTTTCTGACCAGAGAGACACTCTTTAGCACACACCGAGACGTCTGCCTGCAGACATGTACACTCAGGAGCACGTGAAGCACACGCATGAGACTGTGGTGTGACACTCCAGCACCTCCCACCCCACGGTTGTTCACCAGAGCTGCCAGCCCCAGGATGCTTCCACTGTTTGTTTTCTAGCCCTGCCTCTCTGAGGTGTGTTGGCAGTTCTGACACCAAGGTACACCGATATCGCTGCAAGTGATACCAGCCTGCTCGCAGAATCTGTGTTCCCTTTGATTTAATGGTTCTCATTAAAGTCAGAGATGAAACTACTGATGTTTGAGGATTTGGAGAGGGAGATAACACTGTTTGAAAGGCTTGACGTGATCTCAAGGCATGGAGGGGGAAAGACAGGGGAAAATGGGCTGCCTGACAGCTTCTGTTATGGGTTTGCAATGGAGAGTGTAATACAGAGATTTTCTATCATGCATCTCACTGGACATCCACTCTAGGAAAACCAGAAATTACTTTTCCAGGGGTCAGGATTTATGACTGATGACAAGCACCACTTCTCAAAGAAGTTACTGACTTCTGGTGAAAGGTTGGTTGGTTGAGTTGATTCAATTGGAATAAGAAAGGGGAGGAATAGGAACTGGGGCAGGTATAGGCAAGAAGGAAAGCCTGAGACTTTTTTTTTGAGCCCAATGGGGGATGATCTCAGGGTGCACACACCAAGTGAAGAAACGAATGAATACATATCATCTCTGGGGAGAGCAGTCACTTGTAGGAAGAAGTGCAGCATCTTAGATGAAAGTAGTGTGGAGATGGAAGGCCTCTTCCAAGTTCAGCTGCAGCAAGTTTTGGCTGATGAGCTTCCCCAGCCATTTCCTCTGTCACGTAATTAGAGGCGGCAGTACTGGTGGAAGAATCCTCTGTCTCACAAAGCCTGGTGCAACCAAGCTGGGTGGTGACGATAGGAGCATTTCCAGGGCAGATATCCAGTGAAGGAGTGAGAAGGATCAGTCCTTCCATCAGCATGCACAGGGCAGGGTGTTCTTCAGTGCCTCTTGGCACAGACATACAGGGGCATGTGTGTGAGGCTGGCTTTGTGTCAGCTCTGGGTTGGTGGAAGCAGCCCTACCCTGCCTTGCTGTGCTCACACAGGGGCTGCGGCCCAGAAACCGGTTTGATGTGTCATGTTGAGTGAGATCTGCACCCTTGGTGTCTGGCTCTCTTGCTGAGGTCTGTAAAGGCTTCTGAAGTGGTGGGTATGTGGGATCCATGGTGTACCTCAGCTCCTCACACTGCTTGCCTTTGCTGTCACCTCAGGGCAGGAGGATGAAGCTGCCCCAGGTCTGGGGATCATCTTGCTAATGGTTGTCACCATGCTCTGTTGCTACATTCTTGCTTCAACCTGACCCTATTGCCCTTCACAGCTAGGAAATGTCTCCAGCAAATTAACATGGGAGCTGCTAGTGTTCTCCTGCAAAGGAATTGAAACGCACAATGAAACTGTGTCCGTCTGCCTGAAGCAGTGGACCGGGCTAGGCTGAATTGCACCCTGCCCTTCACAGGTGCTTATTGAGATTATATTCCAGTCTTCAGCAAGAAGCTGCCTGGAAACTTTTCAATCATGGCACCAACTAACCTGAATCTTTGTCAAGTTGTCAGAGCTCAGTTTTAACCCTCTCCTGAGTATATGTTGGAGATGGTGTTAGTTAGCTAGCCTTCCAAACTGCCACAAGGGAGGGCCCAAAAGCTTGGACGTGAGCTGAAAGCAGGAGATAACTCTGCAGTGACACTGTCTAGAGGAGCAGTAGTGACAGCTCATGACAAATGACTGAGGCTTCTTCATGGCAGAAATGCCTTGAGTATGTCCCTCTCTCCTGACCATGGTGCTCCTGGTGCACTTCTCTATCCCTCAGTGAAGCCAATCCAGGCAACCAGAGAAAATGGTCTATAGAAGACGTGATTTGTGGGCAGAAGTGAAGACTTGTTTCCTCTTTAATTTGCATATGCATCAAGGTGATGGAAAAGGTGTGGATGAATGAGAGCTGTTTCTATGTACATGTGTTTCATATTGTAATCTTTCACCAACTCTTTCTAGACCACAGCTACTTTCCCAGGTCTGAAAGGCTGTGCTGATTCCTGAGACTAATTTGTGTTAGGTGGCCCTATAGCTACAATGCTCTGTCCTCCTCCTATTACCTTCCATCCTAGGCAGTTGGTCAAAGCAGTGCAAAACTGGATGCAGGAGCACTGCATCACTGTGTTTGTTTCACTTCATGTGAACCTCAAAGAGAACAAGACAACAGCCAGAAGAGCTGCTCCAGGCCTGCCAGGGAAGGAGATACATTTGGATTACTTAGCAGGAGTGCTAACATGAACTCAATAGGGCCTCACTCTCAAAGTGTCTTGTAGGTGGGACTAGTGAGTTTCCCATTAGAGTGATGGCTAAGGACGACTCCTTCCTATGCCAAACCTGAACCACATCATTTCCTCTTGCTGAGGAAAAATAATACCTCTCAGCTTTAATATGAAGATCTCAGGACACTTTAATACAAAACAGAAATGAATCATCCCAATACTTCGGTTGTAGGAAGAGTGATACTATCTCCTTCTCCTTTCATACAGATCCAAACCTTGAGATTAAATGACTCACCTGTCTCACTTTCAAAGCTGGGTACAGAACCTGGGAGATAAAAGTCCCAATCCAGTCTTTTAACTGAGATGTCTTGCGGTAACCAGTCAACCTTGTACTCACCGATCTACTGCTCTCTTCTTTTCCTAATGCAGGAAGTAAATAACCCATCCAGTTTTTAGGTGAAAGTATCATCTGTGAGCAGAGAGCAGCAATAGGTTTAGGGTTCCTTTCCATTTTGGGATACCCCTGCATGCTAGGCACAAGCAATGGGCAGCTTATAGGAGATGTCTGTGTTGCTGAGGAGGGTGAGGTTCCAGGGTAGGCATGTCATTGTCCTGCTGCAGAAAGAGCACAGGGAAGTCAGGCGGGGCATTAGCAGGTGGAGGTTGCTATCAAACACAGAAGCAAGCAAGCTGCTGATGGACCTTGTGTTGCTTTGCAAGGGTATGATGAACCAGGTGCTGTGCCCTGGCTAGGATGAATTAGCTGGAGAGATGTGTATGGGGTTGTGACCTTCACCTTTCCACCACCCCCTTCTAGCAGTACCATTGTTGCTCTGAGCGCTCCCAGTTTAGTAATAAGAGCATAGTTGTGAACTTGTGCAACTCTACAGCTTTCTACCTCCATTGCAACCATGTCCAGTGCTTCTAGGGGTGCAGGGTGGCACATCTTTAAGGCAATGTGCCATACTGTCCCATTCAGAAGTGATAAAAAGCCATGTATCTGTACACCTGTCCCAACTTTGGAGTGTTTGCTCTGCAAAGCACACTAGTAAGAAATAGTCCTTATGCTCAAGGGAGCACCTGGTATTTATACAGGAATGTCTCTTTTTTCCCTGTCTGAGCCTGCTGGATATATTTTTACTTCCTTGTGCTTGAGTCTTCTTACTGCCTGTCAGAACAGAATTTGAATGTGAGGAAGTTTTGCTTTCCAGTTTTCCCTGCTTTGGAGTACCCACTAGCTTGCTTCAGCCTGCAGCCAGCATAATAGTCAACTCAGAAGCAACATGGATGGAGTTTAATGTGTCAGCATAGATCCAGCTATTTTGCCCTGTCTGGAAGGATTTTGGATCTGAAAAACTCCTGGCAAGAATATTATGGAGAAGACCGTTACCTCAGGATGAGAAGGACTTGGCTGTTTCTACTCTGGGTGAGGTAATTATAGCTGAATGCATATACTCTGCAATGCCTGGCCTAGAAAATACCAACATGGTTGTCTTTAGCCTTAGTGTTTTATAAACCTGTGCAGTATAAGAAGCAGAAATCTATTACTGGTCTTCTGTTGTCTCATCCTGAAAAATGTTTGTCTGTCATGTTTCAGATGGGAGCCCATTGTAGACAGGGGAGAAATGGAGAAAGCAAGAAGGGACAAAAGGAATAAATTCTAGTTAACACAAGCTTTTGTCATGGTTTGTGCCTTAAGCATCTTAAAGGTGCTGTGAGTTGCAGCCATTTTCCTTCCATGGCAAAATGTTTTGTCCTGGGGGAAGACTTGTAGAAAACTCCTGGAAAACTACCTTGGTAGTTTTTCTCTCTCACAGATAGAAAATGATTTACATAGGGACACAGAAAGGGGGAGACCTCTTTACATGTTTATCTAGACGGGGGACAATGCATTGTTTCAAACCACAAACTACATCCACAGGCTCAGTGGATCCATGTAAGATATTCCCGTGACTTACTTGCTATCAAGAGGCAACAGGGCTACACAGAACTTGCCGACAATGGATGACTCATCCTTCTTCCAAAATCGGTTCTTGGGGAGATACTTCAGTGTCACACTGTTTATCTGGCAGAGGGGAACTCTGTGGGCCAGGAGCCGCTTGCCAATCTCCTGATGCTTAGGTCTGCAAGGCAAGGTGAGAGATGTGATGGAGAACATGCAATCAACATGCAGAAACAGGGCATATGCAGATGTGTTGAAACACTGAAGGAACCTGGGGTATTGTTGTCAAGCCCTCACATAATATAAAATGGAGTGAGAAGACTCATCTGTCAAAACAGGGCATTGCATAAGGGTCTTACTGGCTGTCTCTCCATGTTTTATCTCTGTAGTCAGGGATATTTCTGTATAAATATCCTTCCTTCCATCACACAATTACAAAAGCTGTTCTTGCCTGAAACACTGCCCAGATTGCTACTGAGAGGTAGGTGGTAGATAAGGACAACACCTATGAAATCATGAATGGCACAGATAGGGATTGGTTGTTCACCATTTCTTCCAGTACATGAACTAGGGGTCACCAAAGAAAGCTAAGAGGTGGCAAGCTCAAAAAGATTGCAACCTGCACAAAGTACCATTCCTTTTAAGCTGTTAAATCCTTGCTGTGGGATGTTGTGGATGCTAGAAAGCTTACATGACTGTACAAGTCATGGAAGGGGGACTGGACAAGGTCATGGAAGAAAAAAGATCTCACCTTTGGCTCTGAAAGTCCCTGAGACGTAGTCAGATACTGGGAAACTATTTGAGGAAGTATTGCTACATGCTTACACTGCCTTTTTTTTTTATACTCTAGGTATTTGCTTTTGACCCTGTTGAAGGTGGGATGCTTGGATAGGGGGATGTTTGTCTGTTGCTATGTTCTTATCAGGTAACGTGAACCGAGAAAGGCCGCAGGTTTGGTAAACAGCCAATTATCAGAGCCCGGTTGGTTTTGTGCTATGAAAGAGTGCTGCCCAGTCATTTTACATAGGTGGGCCACCTCCCTTCTGTGGAGTTCATCCAATGGGTCATCTTATGCTTGATCTACTTAGCACCTCTAAGAGCCTGGAGATCATTGATTTCCTTCCTCATGAAGAATATGTGTGTAGCTGACTTAGTGCAATCCCAGAAGCACCTGGGGGACATGATGGTAGGGAAAGGGGAGAGGTGACAAAAGGGTCAGGAGAAGCCTACAATTCTGATAACCAAAGTAACTCCCAGGAGTGGGCTGACAGCTGCACTCAGCTTCCACCTAGGCCAGAGTGGCCAACCCAAACCAGTACATCCAGTCCATCCCTTAGACTCCAGTAGTAGATGCTGAAGGTTTTGTGTGTCTGGCTTGAAGCTGCCAAAAATAGGAAGCATCATGAAATTGTGGTTATAAAGGTGAATACTGGGTAGCAAATGGAAAAAAAAAACAGACGGAAGGCCATCTCTCTACTTCATATTGTCCGTGGGCAGATCCAGTCCTGCCCTAGGACAGAGGAACACAGTAAGGTTAAGTAGGCTGAAGAAAGTCACTCCTGGGACTGACATTTGGTCCAATACCACACAACCTTTGGATGGATGTAGGACTCTTGACTAGCTCCAGAAGTATGTTTTCTTGGATATGGGGGATGATGTGTGATGTATAAGCAATGGCAACGCAGATGGGAAGTGTGCTGTGTAATAAACTCCTTACCCTGTCAGCCCCGTAGCAGCTATGGGGCTTAGGGACATGTCCCTTGGGGCGGCCTAAGCAATGTGTGAGGTAACAGCATCCCAAGGAGTGAAACAGAAATTGATGTTTGGGAGAAGAGAAGGGCAACGTAAGGCAAACACAACCATGCCAGTCACTTGCTGAAGGTTTGAGACTGCTGAACACTCTCAAGTCCCTGTGCACTTCTGGGGAACTGCAGTATGACATGCATATCAGACTAGCTGAAATAAGTCAGTGATCAGTCAGTGTCTGAACTGCAGTGGGAGGATCTATGTTTACATGCCCATTTGACACTCTGAGCTTGACTGCACTGGAGGGCTGAGCTTTGCCTAGAGTCAGAAATTCCCTTTGCTACAATGTGAATTAAAAGGGATATCTTCGATTTTATATTCTCAAATTTGTAGGTTTATTGCTGTAAGCAATTTTTGTGGTTTAGCCTTGTGCTTCTTAGGAAGGCACTTAAATGAAACAGCTGCTGTCCTCCCAGGGTAAGGGTATCTCTGGATAGGTTACCCTGCTAGAACTCTACTGTCTCATTAAAACTTGAGGGTACAGCAAAGCCTCGGGATTGCCTGCCTGTCTCACTTCCCCAGGCAGCCTTTCTCTCCAGTGCTCACATGCCTTCCGCTGGACAGCTATCAAACCCTGTGTTGTCTTTCTGAGGTCCTGACTTGACCTGTGTGTTACTATTTCCTCCTTCCTCTTCTTTGGAAAAGGCAGATTTGGCTGCCAAGCTGGGGAGGGGTTGAACAGACTGAGCTCTACCAGGCTGGAGTACAAACTCCAAATTGCAGGACCTGGCTGGAAATCTGTCACGCTGGAGAGCACCCAAAGCATGGCTTCCCCTTCCCTGGTTCTTATCCCTACTTCCTGGTGCCCAGAACTGAAGCAGCAACACAATTAGCTTCAGGTCATAATGTTTTGGTTTAGTAAGGACTGTGTGGGAGTCAGCACCTCTGATCCTAGGAGAGCTGGCTGGGCCTCTTTAGCAGACTTTTCTCCTGCTTCCAGAGGCAGCCAGCAGCACATGCTAGTTGCATGTCTACATTGCAATTTGCAGCCCACAGCAATGGGCAGGAAGGTGTAGGAAGAAGTGAAGAAGACATCCTGGGGAACTTCTCTGTGGTGGGGAGATCCCCTTGTGGCAAGAGCTGTGGAACAGGAGTCTGAGTCTGGTCCTTTAATTCAGATGTGGTTTAGAGGACAGAAGGTGCTTTCAAGAGAGATCTGTCTGTCTACATATGTGGTCTTGGTCACCTGCCCCCTGGACTTTTCCCTACCATGGGAGCCTGGGTGCTTTGCTGCAAAACTGCAGAGGCAACAAGCTACTGAACACATTTCTGACTGTGCAGAGATGCACTTGTCTCCTCTTCGCAACTGCTGTCCTATTGGACATCAAGAGAAGTGTCTAAGCCACCAAGTCCATCAGTCTGGAACCTCTGGTGGATGGGGACTTGCTGTAGCCATCTCTGTCTGGCAGAGTAGAGCCGATAACCATCTGACAGTGATTGCATTTTGACTTGGCAGCAGGCAAGAGTATGGTGTAGAAAAGGAAGCAGCGTAGCAACACAAAAGTATGCAAATTTGGGGATTCCAGAGTATACCTGTTGCTTTCTGCATTCAGGGAAGAGGTGGTCCTAACCAGGGTTACTAAGTAATAGTAACATATGCCTGATTCTTGAGAGGATTTAAGGTAAATGAGGAGGGACTCGAGAAGAAAGATTGTGGCTCATCACACAGTGACTGCACTTAGGGAGATAGGCTATCATGCCTTTCCTGGACTGGTAGAAACATCCTTAGGCAAAGAGCTGGGATAAAACAGGCCAGAAGCATGCACTGTCACTCACATGGTGATTTTTGCTGTGTCCTTGGTGCTGTTGCTGCTGAAAGTGATCTCAATGCTGGTGACTATGTTTCTGTTCTTCTGCAAGTGGAACTCAACCAGGCTGTGATAGACTGAGTAGGAGACAAAGTATGTGGGAGTGAGGGCAGGTACTCTCCATTGGACCTATCCCTGCCAAAAGAAGGCCTCTAGAACTCATTCCCTAGCCCCACCAGCAGAAAGAAGATTAAACAGACATAAGAAAGTAAGTAGTCTCTGTGGTGTGAGAGTCACAGTGGGCAGGTCTGCATAGTCCAGTGTAAACAGGCAGGCATTTCCACTACCCTTCAGTCCTGAAGCCATGTGGCTGTCTTAATCCAGGGCTGTGCCCATGCTAATAAACCCATTGGAAAGGGCTTTATGGGGGAGATGTGCAGGATTATTGCTTCTGAGCTGCATGTCCCAGACAGTCTGGGCTGCAATAGCTGATTTTGATGGGGATAGTGGGTTGCAACTACCTGGCTTACCCAGACAATCTGCCTCATTTAGTCAACCCCCTTCTGACTTATTTTTTCCTCCTTGTTACTTACCACAGAATGGGGCTGAGGGACTGGTCATTAAATAAACTTTCACTTCTTTAGGCAGCTTTCTCATGTTGATACCTGCCTGTTCCAGCAGGCCTGAAGGAGGAAATAAAGCCAGTGCAGAAAAAGCCATGAGTGACTCAGGACAGAAATATAATTGGTCTCATTTCACCTCCACTCACCTCACCCAACTCCATTGTCTCAGAGGTCAGATCCATTTTTTATACCAGTGCAAATCAGTGGAAGCACAGGTTTGCAGTGTCTGTTTGACAGGTTTACATCCCCTCAGAAATCCTATTCTGCCTACCCCAGGTAATCATCATTAGAGTACCTCTTGATGGCTTTGTTTCATTCCTCTGCTCACAAACTGTGTCATCAGTTGCACTGCGCAAAATGAGCAGGACTAAAGACTGACCAACTCAGGAAACTTAGTGTAGATGTAAATGGCAATGCAAACACAAGGTGCTGGGAAGTTGGATTTCTGGATCAAGTGAGAAGATCACCATAACTTGAGGCATCTGCACCACTGACTTGTGTCTTGGTGATATGGGGAAAGGGTGGCTGATCTGAGAACATCTATACCAAAAAAGGCCTCTCCTTATGTTCCTCTGAGGGCAGACTGCAAATAGCACCAGAGGACATTTCCTCTCCTTGTGCCACAGCCCAGTTTCAGAAACCTAAAATAGGCAACTATTGCCTTCTCCCAGTCCAGGGAGTTCATCTTTGGGGTGCCCATGGCAGGAATTTATGAGAAGGAGGTGACACAACAACAGTGAATGTTTTGTAGAAGAATGGGACTTCATACCTGGTCTAAAATTTCCAGCTGCTTCCCTAAACAACAAACTTTTTGAGCTAATTGCCCACTTGTTAGGCAGGTGATTCTGGAGTCTCTTTCAACTCATTTGTGGGCCCTGTGAAATGTTTAAAGATCAAAAATGTTCAAGGTGTTGGTGTTCTACCTTGGGCAATATATGAGCTTTTAGAGCACCTCTGTAGAAGCCTGAAAACTAAACAGCTTCTTGCTAACCCAAAGAGATCCAAGGCAAATCCTGCTCAGAGAAACCTGAACCACATACTGTACTCTACACTGACACACATCAAGAATGTATTGTCATCTGCTCCAGGAAGGTCTCATGCTGGTACTGTACCTATTCTGGGACAGGAGAACAGGAAGGGGTCAACGCAGTCCAGGCAATGACCATTTAAAAAATCTTGCTGACTTGCACAAGGGAATGCCACCATCGGACAGGGATGTTTCAAGGCACTGACATAGAGATGTACTGCCCTCATGTGATCGCAGATCAAGTACTTATAGCCTGCAAGAAAAAATGCACCTGGAGAACAGCATCTAACAGCCTTTCCCTTGGCTTCATTCTTTGCATGTTCCCAAGGAACTGCGAGTCAAGAAACACTGATTCTGCAGCCATCCCTTTACCATTAATAACATTTTGCAGAGCATCTCTGTGACCACAAGCCCAGATCTGACTGCAAGAGGAGTTACACAGGAAGTTAGAAGTGTATCTCCCAGACTAACAGTGTCCCTCAGAAGAGAGGAAAACACAGGGCTGCCATGTCTCCATCAGTGTACCATTGACGAGGCCCCAAGCTCTCTGCAAGGGAGTACAATGGTCTTAACTCCAACCTGCATGGGGACCCCAGCTATGGGAAGTGAGGTACTGTAAGGTTGCAGGGGACCTCAATGCAGTTGGCTCATCCAGAACATATCCGAATATTTATCCACACTATTTACTGTGTAAAGTCCTATTCTCTAGAAGGAAAGGGCAGTAATCATACAACATATAGACACAGCTTGCAGCATGAAAACAAAATAAATTTTGCTCATAGTACCTAAGAGCCTTTCTAGCAAGCATGTTTTTTTTGTGGATACAAACTCTGCTGGGGTTTTGGCTCATACAGAAGGGTCCCTAAAATCACATCTTTTGACAGCAATGCCAAGATACTTGACCTGTATGTGATTTTCATTACAGCTGCTTGTTGTACTGCTAAGAGGAGATGTGGCCATGAACCTCTGCTTCCGTGTGTCTTTACAAATGATGTGTGCCCTGACTGTAGCAGGAGCTGGTTGCCAAACAGTATTTTCACAGGCTGCTACATAGCCATGACAGTCCTTTCCTTGGCCACAGAGTACTCTCACCTGCAGAGATGAATCGGGGGCATCCTGGCTGATCTTTGCCTCCATTGATGAAATAATCGATGTGGCCTACAGGAATCCGGATCCCAAAATCTGAAAGGAGGTGAAATACTGCTTCTTACACTTAGCTCTTCTATAGGCTTTACCCTACACAGTGTATGACAGACCTCAATAATTGGTTGAACATTAGTAGTGCTGTACCCAGCTCCAGTGCTGGAGCCAGCAAGGACAGATTTCCTGTTCCTACATGCCTGCATTGAGCAGGTTTGCTGCACAGAACAGAGAATGCTCCAGGCCCTGCCGTCAAAATGACTTGGAGTTGTGGTTAATCACCACCTCTGTGACTCAGGTTCTTGATTCCGTATAAAGGAGAACAAAACTAACCACAACCTTAATGTGGGATTATGAGGCATGATTGTTGGTAGAGATTTTGGTCATCTCCAGGCAAGAGGTGTGACTCAAAGGCACCATGTTATTCTTTGGCACGCGTTCTGCCTACTTAGACCCTACGTGCTTTAGAAAAGTTACTCTGTTGTTGCACTAGCTGTTGTTTTGACTCTGTTACTTTCCAGTGGCAGCCTTCTTATGTCAGGTGGGAAAAAAGAAAGACCAGACATGTAAATTCCTTCCAGGCAGTAAAAGCCATGCTGAGCTGATTCTGCATAAACTCATTCTGCTGTATCAGGTTTAAGGAAGCAATTGTTTGCTAGAAGGTTGCCTTCTGTTTAATCTCTGTCTGTTGCTGTGAAGGACTCTGGGATACAGATACCTGCCAATGAATTCATCATTAAAGCCTATCTAATAAGAAACACCCTCAGAGTCAACCTGAACTCATGGTAATCTGACATAAAAGGCACAACGACCTACATGCTCCTTAGCGATAATGATGGCAGGAGAAACAGAAGCATGGGATGAAGAAGATGGAAGCCAGCTTACTGTCAGCATCGGTATGAATGGCTTCCACGAAGAGAGCATCCCCAGGATCCAGGCGTTCCTCAGGGCTGGCTCTGGTGTACTTAGGGCCTGCGGGATCCAGGCCTGTAATGAAATCAAACTCCTCAATAACAAGTGCTCTTCAGCCCCTCTCTTTCTGATTTCTGGACCAGTTATTTTATCAAAAACTTTTAAAATGTTGCTAGGCAGAAATGATAAATTATTTGCAGGTCACAAGCATTATCCAGAATGGTTTCTGCCCCTGCAAACTTCCACTACAGCTTCCTTACCTTGTCCTCCACTGCTTTACTTCCCTTTAGCAGTTTTGTACCTCAGGTTTCTAGGCTGTAAAGCCATGACACAGCTCCAATAGCTCTGAGAGACGGGGTGCAGAGTGTCTTTGGATTTTTGGTGAAAGAGAGTGAAACTTGTAACATCTTACCTGATTGTGCTGTCATCTGTATTAGCAATACAGTCTGAGAAATGTCACTGAAGATCACCAGCTAGATGATGAATTCAGCGTTAACCAATTGGCATTAACCAATCTAAGCACTATAAAGGTTTGATGCTATCAAATGTCCTTAAAACAAAGAGGTTTCTGAACCCTCTCTCTGCAAATAAAATCAAGCTTATAAGCTATTATCTACATTTTTGCCTAAAACTGGCTCCTAGAGCAACTTTGGGGCAGTTAAAGGAATACAGAAAATTATCTTTGGCAATGCCAACAAACAGGTTAAAGATACTTTTTTTTGTTCTGGCTGAGGTTTATCCTGCTCATTTCTCACAGAAAAGTAATCTCACAGGATTTTTTTAACTCCCCAGGCAACAACAATAAGAAGCAGCTCTGCTCCACATGCCACTTAGCCTCAGAGCTGGCCAGTTTCTCTGCCTTGGACCTTGTCCCATTAATTCTCTGTGGAGAAGGCAATGTCAACAATGTACAAACTGACATGTCTGCATTTGTGAGTGGGGAGGGAANAGGGGGGGGGGGGAAGAGCTTTCCTATTCTTTCTCTAAAAGCTAATAATAGGACAAGTGATCAGAAGAATTTACCACTTTTTTTTCTGTGTTCTTTAATCCTGACACATACAAAAAGCTGAGAGGTTCCCCACCCACTTCTACAGAGCAAGTTTTAGTTAAAGACCTTAAGAGATACTGGAAAGTGTTATTCGGTATAGCTTCAAGTTCTTCCTGAGGAGGGAGAAACATCTAATATGAGCAGCAGTCAATTGTAGCTCCAAGGCAAGCACATTTTTATCTTCTCTCCTCTATGCCTACCTCCTCCAAGCACAAGCTGCATAAACTCCTTTAAGATACAAATCCTTAGCAGCTAAGAAAACTATTCACTGAAGCTACGGTCTGCAACTGAATTCCTTCGGGCTTTTTCACTTCCTCTGCAAGTATTGAAACAAAATGCTCTTCGGCCATTTTGGATATGGGCTGTTCATTCCAGTTCCTGTGCCTTTTCTGCACAGGGAGACATCCACAGGAACAGGTGTGGGTTAAAGAAACTCCCTTTGCAAAAATAAAGCCTGTGCTCTGACCTCCAAGACTCACTCTGGTTTTGCTCCATAGCTCTTTTTAGGTGACTGAAAACACTTCAGCAGATTATGGCTCTGGGATCACACTCCTCTGTGTGTATATGTGTGTGTGTGAGAAGGCAGGAGATGAGATCAGACATATCTTGTGTCTAATTCCACCTGTCTTCAGACTCCTAAATCTGAACTGGAACCTGCAGTGCCTAGTGTGCCTATGAAATCACAGGAGGACAATCAGGAGCATAGAAAAAGGGTTGTGTTCTAGCAGAGTTAAAAATTAATGAACTAAGTAAACCTATGGAGCTTTTATTACATATAGTCAACATAAGGTGAAGAGTCTCTGGCTCTGAAGTTAATTACCATGGTTTCCTGGATAAGCATCTACTTCTGTTTATCTAAAGTTGTTGATCATAAAACCCTGGCGCAGAAGAGTCATTACTCCAAGTCCTTCCTAATGTAAACTTTGAAAAAAGGGCCCAGCATGGAACTCAGCTCCTCTTAAGAAAAGCCTGCATTTCATGCAGTGTGGGGAGCTGTGACATCTGAATGCTGAACCAACACTTCTCTGGACTGCCCTGCTGATTGTGTGATGAGATCCTTCTTGACGATACCTCTGTGAGATAGACCAGCATGGGCCCAGGCAGACAGGGAGCTGTGGTCACTCTATTGGAACCTTTATATCTGTTCTTTCCTGGTGGCATTTTTCCTCCTATCAAAATGAATCTCTGTCCCTGGACTGGATGGAGGAATCCAAGAACTTGACAAGACCCGATTTGACTTAGAAGGCAGCCCTATTTTGAGTGAAGGGTGTGGACTAGAGACCTCCCAAGGTCCCTTCTTACCTAAATCATTTCGTGAGTCTGTTCATGCTCCATTCCTAAAGGCTGACAAGGCCCTGAGTGAACCAAAAAGCTCTAAATGCCATGATCACCCTCTAACCATCTTTCTCTGTAATTCCCCCACTGCAATCTTTTCCTCACACCCAGGCACCTGGATCTCTGTGTTAAGGTCAGCTCTGATTTTGTACAACTGGGTGGCCTTAGACTAGTCTACTGTGAAAACAGCTGACTTGTGGGAGAGAACAGCAAGAAGGCTCATCTAGGGCCTCCCAACATTGGTTCAGGCTCTTGCCTTTGGTCCTTGCCTGAGCTGTGTTGTAGGGATGCAATGCTCAGCCCCGTGTCTTGCTGGTCCTGCTTTATCTTGCTGATTTGACTTCCTGGCTTGACCTTGGACTTGCCTGATGATCACTGAAATGTGGATGACCCTGGTTCGTGTCACTGGACCTGCTTTGCTCTTCTTGCTCAGATAGGGTAGGACTGTGTCTTTTGTCAGTGAGGCCACTGCTCCTGCCTACCTTGCTGTCCCCTTGGCTTTCAGCTCACATATTCCTGCAGAGCAGCTCATCTTGCTGCTCTCCCACAATGACATGCATTGTCGTCTTTAAGAACCACAGAGGTATACATGCTATAAAGTGGAAGTGAAGTGTTTGGGTGTTGTGGGTTTTCATGAGTCATGAGGCCTCATATTCTTTTAAGATGGCATCAATTTGAAGATTGAAGCATATTTGGAAGGATCCTTTTGCAAATACATGCATTCTTTTGGTGGTGTGGAGTGATCTGTAATGAGACCCCTGAAAGGGGTCAGGCTCTTATGAGACTGAAAAGTGTCATAAGAGCCTGAAGGTGTCAGGCTTTTATGAGACTAGGAAGAAGCCCCTAAGCTTGGATCTAATGAGCCCTTATGCAATTAAAAGACCACTATGGATGACTCCTCTTCCTTGCTCTTTTAGTCTCTCTCAAGGAGCAGGTGAGAGTCTAGGACTCAGTTTTATGATACCTGTTATTCGTCCCAGCTGACCGTCATGGAAGTGCCCCACCAGGCCCCCGACATGTGCACCAAGGCTTACCCCAATGATGTGTATGGATGTGCCTGAGACTCCCAGGGCCTGTAGATTGATGAAAATATAAATTAATGTTTCTGTAGCAAAAAGGTGAAACACCCTGTCTCAGCCCACCCAGTAGTTCTGTAACTCTTCTAATACAGGATTGCTTTTGAGGTGTGTGGTGGGGAACCAAATAGATGTGAGAATGATGACTATTGCCCTTTCTGTTTCACAGAGTCTTCCTTCAGGTCCACAGATGCAAACCCAATCCTAACCAGGTTGGTCAGATGCTCCTGTTCATAACTATATAGCCTGTAGCTTCTCTTTCTACAGACTGAATTTCCCTCTCTCAGCTGGGTGCTCCATGTTCACCATGTGAATAATCTTTTTCTCAATAATGCAGAGGAATTTTTTTTTCACTTTTGTAGCATCATTGTACTAATATTCTGATTAGTATTTTAAGATTATATTTTCAGAGATCAAGGATTTATCCATGGGCCTAACTGCCATGTAAAGCACAGCCACTTAGACCTGATGTAAGATGACCCCCATGCACAGATATTCAGCTGTCTGCAGGCTGGTCTGCATGATGCAGTACCATACGATGGGAGAGCATGAGGTTCATGAAAGCGTGGGGGCAAGATGAAAAATCCTGACTTTGAAATGTAGTCCTTAAGTAGCTGGACTAGAGCTCAGCACAGATATGGAGTGAATGGTGGGGACAGTGTGCAGGTCAGTCACTTGTTCACTATGTGATCTAATCAGTAATGAGGGGTGACAGTCCTCTGCTCCTCCACCCCAGCCCTCACCCCCAGCCTTCTAATGACATAGCAGCTCCAAGGGTTGCCATATTTCTGGACAAAAATGTGTGACTATGCACAACGTGCTGCAGGAACCCAGGAGCTCCCATGCTGTGCAGCCCAGGTCTGCAGTGCAAACATTAGATGGAGAGTTTATGAACAGCTGGAAACACAAAGATGTATGACCCTCATTGTGTTAGGTGTCATTCAGCTGTGCTGTGCATGAACAAGCTGGGACATATCTGGGGATTTCCAGCTACAGGGGAGTATATCTGAAGCCCACAGCAAATCTAAAATAGCCTCAAACCCCATCCTCTCCAGCTCCCTGGACAAAATTTCCAGGCAGAAGAAGACTGTCCAGTGAAGTATGGACATGCCAAAATCCAAGATATCCTCCAGGTTTGTCCCAGACCGGAGAGGCAGCTGTCAACTGGGATATTTTTCCAGAAAATGCCAAAAATCCAGAGAAAGAAGAAAAATAGTGGCATGCTCTAGCCTGGACTGAGAGAAAAGGAAGAAATCTATCACTTTTAGTGCTACACAGCCCTCACTCCAGAATAAAGAGCCTGCTTGTTCAGCTCCTGGAGACAGCAGTTTGGGAGCAGTTCCCTGGACTGTTTGCATTAATGTTCTCTGGCCATATTCTCACTCCACTGGAAATGCACAGTAGCTTACCAGGAGCTTGCTGATGAATTGCGATATGGAGAGGGCCAGTGGTGTGACATTTTCCACTGCAGAGGGGTAGGCTCCTGTAGACCCATGAACCCAGTCTACTGCAATCACGTTCACCTGGCTTGTGTTCAGTATGGCACAGACAAGCCCTTCAAGCCAGGAAGGTTTTGTACCCAAAGCCCTGTGGAGTCATTGGAAACAAGTTTGTTAGGTGTCTTCCAAAGCAAAGGATGTGCAAATATGTTGTTCAGTGGTGCTGGAGCTTCGCATGTCTCAGAGGAGGCTGCCAGACAGTTGCTGAAATTTTTTTCTGATGCCAGACACCCACACCTGGCTTTTCTTTGTGGTGTTATAATAACACTTTCCAGAATGGGCTGATTCAAAAGGGAACCAGCTATTTTAATGAATGAGATAACATTTGCACAGCTCAGGCTGAGATCTCAGATTTGCTGTGGTGCCTCTGTTAGACACCACAGAGCCCACCTGGAGCAAATGTGCTGCCCAGGAACACCTGAATCCTGGTCTGCTGCCAGCTGGCAGGAAATCCTTGGCTGAATCACCTAGTCTTTCACGGATACATTACCTCATCTGTAGACAATAAAAAAAAAAAAAATCTACACCCAAGAATTCAAGGAAAAACAAGGAGGCTATGTTCTACCTACTTCCCTAATACCACCAGGTGAGAGTTATGCTATGTCACATGAGGACAACAGTTGATTTTCTGAAAAGACCCTGCAACATCTTCTGTGGTTTCATCCTGGTATTCTATGAACTTTTTATTCAGGCTTTGCACGTCAAATAATGTTATATGGTCACACCTGGCTGAAAAATGGCACAGCAAAATAAGTTTGTAGAATGGTGACAGCTTAGGAAAAATCCCAGCTCAAATCCCTACAATTTCAAGAATAAAAATATAATGTGTCTGACAGGGCTCCTAAATGCCTGACTAATCCAGGCTGCTGATAGATCAGGACATGGGCTGTAAGAAGACAAATTAAAGGGATAAGAATCTTGAAGAAAAGACTTCTTAAATAAAAAGGTTGAAAGAAGGAAAGAGAAGGAAAGAGGTAAAGGAGAAAAGTGTAAAAGAATGAGCAAGAGAGTGAGAAAGCAGGAGAAAGCAAGATTCTAAAGTCTTAATTTTTTTAGGCTCCAAAAAATGTGAAATGCACAAAATAGGCAGCTGGTCACAAACTAAAGACTTTAAGTTGTCTTATAATGCAGGTTGTCAGGAGCATTTTTCATGCCTCTGGCCCTGACCCACCAACAGTCTCCCAGGTCCAGTTTGGGGCTGAGCACTCCAGATTCTACTCTTAGCAAATGTTTTGCAAGCTGCAGATCTGCTGGAGACACTACAAAAGTCACACAAGTCTATATCAGCCCCACCCCGTGCTTGGAAATGCCCCAGCAGCATTTAATTAAGCAGTAAAAATTCACTCACGCTGTTCATTTTTCTCTCACCTGAAGCCATGAATTATGATCTTGGTTTCCAGGCTGCTGTTGAAGCTGCAGTTCTTGATGTCACCATCAGCTAAAATCAACTCCCCACAGCTGGGGTTTGAGGAGGTGAACAGAAGAAATTGGACCTCAAGTTTACTGCCCTGTAGGAAATTTGCTGTCTGGAAGTCAGTGCAGTGATGCCTTGAGAGTCTGTCTATATTCCCTGCAATGAGAGGGAGTGAAGAGCATAGTTAGTCTGTGTCTGTGCAATGGAAAAAAAAAGCTCATTCTAATTCATTAGGAAAATGAATGTAGCAATCTCGCTTCTATTGATAAAAAGGATAGAACCTAAATTCAAATCAGCTTATTCTAGAAACTTTATCCGTCTGATAAAGTTGTTTCTGTTCTTCGATGGAATTCCAGCACTGCCTGGGGAAGATAACCATGGATGTCATGGTAGCTTTGACTTCTGAGAGTTGTTTTACTGAGATGTGAATGACATTCTGTTGATGTCTTTTTTCCAAACTGGCCACATACACTAGCTACTAAGTACATGTATGAGCTGGCTATTAGATCTTTAAAAAAATGATTGCCAGCAGGTAGCCACCACTGAATGAGAATTATTGCTACTCAAATTCTTCCAGGCTTAGTAGAAGGCACAAGTGTAAATGACAATTGTATCCAAAATCCAGAAATAAATATGAGAATGCTGGTGACAAAATATGAGAATGCCGGTGACAAAATGTATCAATGACAATTTCCTGATTGATTCATTTACTGGATGAAAATGCTTTATGGGAAGGAAAAGGCAGCTACTGGAAGGCACTTTGATATAGATAGAAAAAAAATTTTCAAACCTGTAGCTAGTAAAAAACTGAGCTAATTTAGGCTAGAAAGCAAGAACAGAAGATTAGCACTACATATGGCTAGTAGAATATATAGCTAGCTTACCCACAGAAGAGCTGGATTCTCCATCTTTCAAGAGGCTATTTTGGAAAGCTTGTTGAAGGTAAGGACTAAAGGGACTAAGGGGGTGAAATTTATTGACCTGTGATGAGCAGGAAGCCAAACAATTGATTAAACGAACCTTTCTGACCTAAAAAGTGTTACTTTATGAATTGGCATAGTTGCATCCTGCTGCAATGACAATGCACACACATTCCCTTTTCAGGAATGGAGGAAGCAAAACAGCCTTGGATCTGCAGGTGCAATAAAATTTTTTTAAAAGCAACCAACTAAACAAAACAACAACAACAATAAAAAAAAACCCAATTAAAAAACAACCAACCAGCTTCCTAACTGCTGGCTGTTCTCATAGAAGATACTTTACACTAGCTAGGCAGAACCTGGCCTAAGGGTCAGCAAACAGGAATGTGATTCAACCTTCCAGTTCCCCCTTGTGGGATCTGATTGTCCCTTACTGCCGTTCGTGTTAGCCTCCTGTGTACTGAAGGCAAGAGAGAAAGAGATGTTCTCTGAGATAAATTCAGAAAAAAATAGAGCTCATGAGCCAGGTTAACTAGCAAGGGCTGGTTTAGTGCAAGCACAGTAAGTATCAGAAATGGTGTAAGATGAGGGGGATCATGAGTAAAGGTAAGGCAGGAGGTGCACTGCTGTGAAGCTGCAGTTGATGTGGGACTGTTGTGATCATCACAACAACAGTTTCATTGGCAGTACAATTAAAAAAAGAAATGAAAGTGTGTCATCTCTTTATTTTCTGTCAGCTGGTGCAGATTACACTTGCTAAACTTTCAAAGCAGGAGATGCCAGTACCAAAGGTTAAGTGGTCTCTTTTCTGCTTCCTTACACTTCAGGGCAAACATGGATCATTCTTTTAAATCAGGTTAGTGGAATTACATCACTGAAACTGATTGAATCAAAGCATAGGAGAGGAAAGGACCATTCTTGCACCACCCTTTCTCCTGGCACCTAACTAGATTACAGCAAGGACCTCTTGACATATAGGTTGTTTAGGGAGAATTAAATTCAGATCATTCTATGTAAAACCTTCAATCCCTTTGCTAGGCACTCATGTTTTGCTTACCTGCTTGTGCTGAGCTGAGCAGCAAGAGGACAGCAAGAACAACGAGTGGCTTTCCTTTCGGATCTTCAACCATCTTCCTGTTAGTCCACTACAAGTACAAGGATTGTACAGGAAAAATCAGTCGTGGTGGGTTGCTCGATCAGCTTGACTCTGTTAATGATCAACCAGCCTACGCTTTTTTTGGAAGAAAAGGTAGGGGCCATTACCTCTGCTCTTATTTGACCATTAACCAAAGTCTGTGTCAGAGGAGGACTTCATTGACTTCTTGGTTAAAAAAAGATGCTCACATTCCTCTTTCTTCCCTACCTCCCTTTCCTCAAGGCAAATGTCTCACTTCAGAAATCAGCTAGTGAAACCAGTGACAGCAAGCAAGAGAGTTACAGTGACTCATCTTTGTCATCTAGACCTGTCTGACAAATTCTGACTAGGGACATTGATTTGTCACCAGGCAGTAAGTCCATGCCAAGAAGATCCATACCAGCCTGGAATCTGTTGCATCCCTATTGCATTACTTGTTCTTTCCTGTATTTCTACTTTTGGTCAGATTCCTCTGACTGCTAAAAGAAGGCAAAGCAGTGGATTGCTTCTGAAAAGTGAGGGGAAAGATGAGCTAAGATGTAACTGGTGGCCATATCACCATAATATGCTCAGACTGTGCACTTCTTAGGGCGGAGGCACTCTTCACTTTTCCTTTGGAGAATGCATTTCAGATGCTAAAGGAAATAAAAGGATGATCTCAGTAATGCACCAGTATCATAAGCATGCAAATACTTCAAACAGATCTTTGAGTAAAAAACTTTACTGCTTTGGTGTAAACAGATGGAGAAGCATAAGCACACAACCAAATGTGTAACCAGGAGTCCGTCACACGACTTTCATGAGAACTATCTCATGAGGTACCATCTCCCTGGCTGCACTAGACTTTCAGGTAAGGGCACACCTGTTTCCTAAGTGTCATTGGTGCATGTCCTTCTTGCAGAAGAACAAGACAGCTTTGCCTTTGACTATGTTAAATGGCAAGAAGGGTAACGACCAAAGGAGCATTCCCTGCCCAGGCACTATTCTACACCTGCTTTATTTGAACAACAAAAGAAATTGCTTCAGTCTAATCAAAAAGATGACCAAAGACCTTTCCAAAAGCATCAGATATTATTTTCCTTTACATTTATTGGCAATACCAATCATTTCTTTACCCTAGTTTGCACCAGCCAAAGGACTGTTTTAGGCAGAAGATCTTTTTTATTTCCAAGTACTCCTGAGAGAAATTTCTCCAGTTCTCACAAGGAAGTTAGGCAACATCAGCTGCCTGGCCCGGAGGGCTACTGGAGCCCTGCCTCATTGCATCCTCCCAGAGACATGTATACAAGTACAGTCTGATCCTGGAATACTTGGCTGGCTTATTGTCAGAAAAGTAGGCTCTTAGTGTCTCTTCAAATATGCAGCTGAGTTTGTCAACCCAATCAATTTTCCAAGATTGAAAGCTGCAATATGAATAACCAACTCCTGGCTTCCAGCTCACTCTTCATCTTTCCATTTCCAGCACTAGACTCAAGTTGATTCACAGATTGTAAGACAAAAGCCCATAGACTGCAACTCCTTCATTTCACCTACAAATTCCATTGACCTGAATAATACCTCAATCAAGAATGAAGGAAATCAACTTGTGAAATCATACCAATAGGCAGTGACATTTCCACACAAGCCTCCACAGCAACAGTGTAACCATGAAAATGACACATTTCTTAGACTAAAACAAACTGGAACACCTAAAGAAAAACAGTGAACATTTCTTTCCATTTTTTATTTAAAATTCTGGTAATAAGCTCTACTCTTTGTAGCAGGATGCAACTGTTACTCTTTACCAAATTCCATGGAAATTTTGAAATGCCATCTAACGTAAAGCAGGTACCACAGCCTTAAACAAACCTGTGGCCAAGATGTGCAGACCTGATTTAGTTTTGCACTGCTTTGTGTATTTGCAGAGTTCTTAAACATCCTGTCATGCTAAAAAAAACCCCAACTTCTTCATGAAATGGAAAATTCTGTTTCCTGAGCAGGTTTTTTTTTGGTTTTTTTTTGATTCTGTAATCTCAGATTTAGTAATTCCAGGAAATATTTGGTTACGTCAGCACATTGTGGTGGTCCCTTATGCAAACAGTGAAAGCCACTCGGTTCCTCTGTGCTTAAAATGCTCTTGCCAGTAAAACTATTTTGGTATGAAGGGTTTTCTTTTTCTCTTTTGTGAACTTAGTAACTACAGTTATATTAGTTAAGAAATTTAATGTTAGTGCCACTTATTTTACTTCCCTGTGGGAGTGACTATAGTGGCAGTGGGAACACTGTTGCAAAGACCTTCAAACCACAGTAGATTTCTTTAAGAGTTCCTTACAGTATACAATGACGGAGCACAGTGATTCACTTGAGAATAAATCAGGTGTAATGAAAGCAAACAAACTTGATTTTATGCACAAATTCTTTTAATTAAAAAAATGGGAAAGATCATGCTGTCTGCACACAAGCAAATGCTGAAGATGCCCAAATCAGCTTAAAATGTGGTCTCCCCCCCTGTAAAACAACAGCTGGCAGAGGCATATAACCTCTGCAAATGTCCAGTAGTCAAGCAGAAATCTGATCACAGGAAAATTCACTTAGACTCAGAACCACTTCATTGACACAGGAAACAACACAGTTGCACAACCTTGGGGGAAACCAAGTGTGAGTTAAGCAACTGACAACTATTTAAAGCCACTCCCTGTGGTTTTGCATTCGAGTGAGGTCATGAGATACATGCAGAGCTCAGATTGCTGTACATTAAGGACTGGATCCATCCTACTGCTGGAATATTTGATATCAAAGCCTCTGTATTTTCTGTCCTTTGCCTGTGGAGTAGAAACCATGGCTTTATGTTAAGCACCTAAACTCCTGTGTATTGTTCCCAGGAGTGACACATGAACCAGGTTTAGTTCTCAACCCAACAAAAAGCAATTCAAACTCTTGATTTTCAGAAGAGTGTCCCAACTATGTGATAACAAGAAAAACCTTTTAAAGATTGACTTGGCAACTGACAAAAAGAAAACATGGGCAAGTCAGATTGGCTACTCAGTCAGAAAAGGAAGAAAACCCGTAATTTCCTCTTTCATGAGAACCTTATGGACCTTCTACCTAGTATAATTGTACTAGTATGCACAAGAAGGGAGAATGCATCCTTGCATTGTAGTGTCCCAAAAATAGAGGAGGCTAGGTGTGGGCACCACAGATGAGGCTTAAGTTTCTCTCTTGCTTTCTCTGCCCCATGAAGCCCTGATCATCATCTACAATATGGAGCAGCTTAGAAGAACTTAGCAGTACTTTGAGTGCATGTGGGTGACTTCCTGTGGTACCTTTCACCCTAAAATAATCTAAGGGAAAGTGCCAGTCCCTCCTTCATATTTCTCTCTGCTAACCCCAAAGATCTCATATCCTACAGGAAAGTTGTAGTGTGCAAGATGGAAGGTGGCCGGGTTCAATCCAATGTTTCTGACATCTTGGGAAGACATTTTACCTGACAAGAGGACTAATCAGCAGCAGACCACAGCTACTTCTCTCACTGAGATACAGCAGGAAGACAGCCACGTTACATTTCTGGTCTAAACACTGCAACTTGAACCCTTTACAGAGTAGGGAACTCCATTTGACACTTGACAGAGACTGAGAACAGAGAGAAAAATAGCACAGAGGTATAGAAAGGCTTGTTGTGGATTTCTGTCACTGTGAAAAAGAATTTATGGGAGGGGCCTGACTCTTTTGGGGAAGCCAGTTATGTGTCTGTGTCATTCCAACATAGCTAAGGAGAACGGTTCAGTATTATTCTGGTTTTGTAAGAACTAAACAAGACAGCATTGCTCAGCCCAAAATTCTAGCTCTTGCTGCAGCCTGCAGTGATGAGGTAAGGGAGCTTACAGCAGTTCCTAGAAGGAGAAAAAAAAATACCAAACACTCAGCATTGGAACATCTCCAGTGCTGATTTTGAAAGGTCTTCTGATTAGAGATTTCCACAGTTGACTATTTTTGGCTGGGTTTTTGGGGGGTTTTTTTTGTTTGTTTTTTGTTTTTTTCTGAACTACTACAAGCACTCTTTTGTGAAGAGCAGAGCTGAGTTTGCTCCAAGTGGTGGTGCATAGCTCAACACAGCTGCTTGGCAGTGAGCATGTGGACCAAGCACATCAGGAGAGAGCCAGCCAAGGAATAAGCGTGCGGTGAGAGCCTCCCTGTCCAGCGCTAGTGCCGTGCTGCTGTTCTCCAGGACAGGAAGTTGAGGTCCTGGGAACTGAGCATGTTTTGAGGCTGTAAGCTGTGGAGGTTTGCAGCTGG
>VYZX01021030.1:382553-445600 GCA_013401335.1 Brachypteracias leptosomus | reverse complement strand
TCCATTGATCTCCTGCCGCACTGTATCATACAACTGTCTGCACGGGAGCAACGCATTGTGCAGGAGAGCCAGCACGCTCCGAGGATGAGGTGGAGCGGTTGGTGATCTCTCTCTGCAGCTCCTCCACTTTCTTCTGCAGCTCGGCGCGCTTGGCAAGGAGCTCCTTGTAGCGATTGTGGACAGGTTCCTGCAAGAAAAAGTGCAGCTGAGTGCCGAGGGGTAAGCGTGGAAGCGTAAGCCTGAGGCACAGAACACTGCACCTGACCTGGCGATGACAGAAGGGACTGGGTACGTGGGTTATGTCATTGTCCCTAGCCCTGGGTAAGGGAGCAGTTGCTCTGGCTTTGGGATGCTCCTTTTTATCCAACATGCCTAGTACAACAGTGGCTGAACAAAACTCTGTGGTTTGAAAGAGGACAGTTATCTCTGACACTTCTAGGGGAGGGGACACTGGCCTTGGCATCTCAGCCTAGACATAATTTTTGGGCTTTGGGGAAAAAAAAACCAAAACAGAGATTCATCTGAATATTTTCACATAGTTCTGACTGTTAAAGCATTAGTTGGGTTTCTGCATCTAACACCCCAGACTTGCAAAGCTCTGTTAACTCCAGTTGGGCACTGAGTCAACCCAGGAATTTTTGTCCCTTCCCATTTAAAAGTGATTTCAGCATTTCGGGCCATGCTCAGACGCTTGTCACAAGTGCCTGCCCTGGGCAAGTTCATTCCCTGCTCTCAGGGAGCAGGAGCATAACAGGGTTGCGGTCAGACCCCCGTGCCACCAGAGTAAGCAATGGGTTCCTGTTGCCAGTAATCCAAATATAGCCCCAAAGCCTAGATCTAGAATCCTACATCCAAAGAAGTCTTAGCTTTTTAGGCTCTTCTGTAAAGAAGAGAGAATTCAGCTAATTTTCTCCATATTCTAAGTTAATTTTTCCAAACTTCTGCTTATCTTCAGCTTCTGCAGATTTCATGAGGTGGCAACCTCCATCTGAACACCCACACCAGGCAGCTATAGGTACTGCCCTTCCCTCTACTTGCATTTGATTTTCATAGAATGGGAGGGGTTGAAAGGGACCTCAAAGATCATCTAGTTCCAACCCCCGTGCCATGGCAAGGACACCTCCCACTAGGCCAGGTTGCTCAAGGCGCCATTCAACCTGGCCTTGAACATCTCCAGGGATGGAGCATCCACAGCCCCCCTGGGCAACCTGTTCCAGTGTCTCACCACCCTCAGAGTGAAGAATTTCCTCCTAATTTCCAATCTAAATCTAGCTTCTTCCAGTTTCAAACCATTACCCCTTGTCCTATCGCTACGAGCTTTTGGTTTTAGATTTAAGCAGTGGCAGCGTAAGTACATCACTTCTTGTGCTTCAGAGCTCTTGAACTCCAAAATGACAGTGCTAGTAGCAGCAGAGAGGGAAATAAGAGTAGGACCCTTGGAAGAGGCGTACCTGGGGTTTCATCCTGGGGTTCCAGCGGATGTAGTAGCCGACCCACAGCTCGAGGTGGCGCATGCTGGCCACGGGATACAGGACATGGTTGGAGTAGCTCACGTACAAGGGGTTAGTAAAGTCCTCCAGCTGGCTATTGATGTAAGACCAAAGCGACACGGTCTTTTTTGGAAGGCTCTGTAAGGGAAGGGGGCAGAGTAGGCTTTATTTCCTATACAAATCCCAGCATTTCTCTACCAAGAACAGCAGCATATGCACATGCCTGTCATTAACACTGAGCTGTCGCCTTTTTGATGTGGTTTTTGTAAGTGGAGCTCAGGGCTGCGGGCACACCCACCCTACCAGGGGAACAGCCCCCTGCCCACCCAGCGGCCAGCGGCGCAGGGAGAGGACGCTGGCACATGAACTCTCAATGCTTTAGTTAAACCTCACCTCTTTAAAGTGCTCCTGGAGGACTTGCTGGAGTATTTAATTGCAAAGAAAAAAAGAAAACATTTGACTTAGGCTCTGATATAGTGGAATAATTAGGCCTGTGAATAGTCCCAGTGAAACCTGTGCTGAAGTGCTTTCGTGATTAACTACTTCACCAGGCTGAGGCCTTAAAAAAACACACCAAAAAACCAAAACCCAGGTGTAAGCAGCATGATGCAAGTCTTCTTCTCTGGAAATTACAATTATTCAATCACTGTGGACTCTAGAGAAACAAGGACCCTGATTTCACTACACCACAATGCTATGAACTCTGTAGTACAGTCATTTTTATTTTTTTACTGATAGGATCATATTTGACAGCATATCAGGTCCACACAGCACTGTCCTCGATGTACCTCTGTGACGTCAGGCTGCAAGCTTTTGGTGACAAAATGCTTCCTCTTTAGGTAGGTGAGACAGAATGAGCCTCACTCTTTTCCTTCTGATTCCAGACTGGCTCTGAATGTACACATCCATACGCTCCTCCCTTGGCAGGCAAACTTTGGCCATACTGTGGCATAGAGCTGGCTGGTGGCAGGAGCTAGAGGAATAATGTCCTTCCTTAACAGATCAGTGGAATGGGCTGCCCAGGGAGGTGGTGGAGGCCCCATCCCTGGAGTCATTCAAGGTCAGGCTTGATGGGGCTCTGAGCAGCCTGACCGAGGTAGAGATGTCCCTACTTGTGTAGGGAGGTTGGACAAGATGACCTCTAGAGGTCCCTTTCAGCCTAAAACATTCTGCGATTCTATGATTCTAATGCCCACAGCTCTGGCCCCTCCCAGAAATATCCAAGCACAGCAAGAACACACGTTGAAACCAGTTACTTGCTGTAACCTATGCGTGCAGAATGACAACACACACTTAGTAGTTAAAAGCAACCTAAAAGGACCACTTCAAGGAGAAGGAAGGATGAAAAGGTGCCAGTTTCCACTGACAAGGTGACATCAAACTGAAATTCAAAGACAAACCACTTCCAACTAACTGGGAGACACCAGGAGCTATTCAGCCACCAGTGAGCAGCTGAAAGCCATGCTGGTAGCAGCGGGACTGTCCAGAGGGAAATGGTATTGCCCTGAAATGTAAAGGCTCCGACAGCAGTTTGTGCAAAGCGGGAAGTGCCTCGTGTCCCAGCTGTTTAGAAGGGTGCCTGGCATTACCCAGACCTGCATCTACCACTATCTGTGAGTGCTGAAACAAATTCTCCAGCAGTGTCTGGCCAGCTAAAGCGATGACAGTACCAGGCCTTCACCTCAGAGAGAAGCTGTCTTACCTCCTTCACTCTCTGCTGCTCACTGCTGCACAGGAAGGTCCCAAACAAACAGCTGTACAGGTGGTCCAGGATGGTTATCAGGAAGTACTCATTGAATTCAAACGCTGTAGGAAACTTCAGACAGAACCAGAAAATTAGGTTAGGATTTGGGAACAGGAATTGAAAATAAACTTTCTCCCACTTTGTGATCTTGGTAAGGAGTTGGCCTCTCATCTTGCTTCCTAAAACAGGATTTGTCCCTGTTCTCTGCCTGGCTGGCTATTCGGGATCTTATTTGCTCCTTCCAGAAGCAAGAGTTTCTCTCTTGGAAAGCATGTGCAGAGAGCAACTTTGAGCACAAGACAGAGGTCTGAAGGGTTTGACCGCTGTGTTTATACACACTCAGTGCTGCTTCAAACTGAAGCCTGCTCTGCTATGCCTGGCCCTCGTGACAGACCATGCAACAGGCCTGTGAACAAAAGGCTGAAGCACATGTGAAATAATGCATAAAAAGAAATGGAAATTTTCAGGGGCCAAATGGGAATAACCTGTGTGTAACACAGCACTTCCCAGAGGGAACAGCAGGGAGGCATCTGGCAACACGGGTCAGCAGGAGGAACAGGTGTAGGGGCAGGGACTGCGTTTGCTGCTGGTGTTCCACACAGAAACAAGCAGAACCAAGACAGGGAGAACTGAAGCTCCACAAAAGGTCAGTAAGAATATATGCAGTTAGCGGCAAAGATATGCTCAGGTGATGGTGAGGAGTGTGGGAAGCCTTCCTCCCTCACAACCACCCTTCTCTTCCCAGGCTGCAACATCCTGCCCTCACAAGCTGCAGAGCTCAGGACTCCTGCTTGTAGGAGCAATCTAAGGAGAGCACGATGAAAATTACTTTGGATGATGGCAAAGCCTCTCTTTTCTTTGCTTGGATACAGTACAGCTTCACATATAGTGACATCCTTCTCTTCCATTTCACCTGTTTTCATCCATGATGAGCCTAATGTTTTCAGAGAACTGCCTGACCATGGCTGACATTTGCCATGTGACACATTTTGTGTCACAGCAGACACAAAAAAATTCTCAGGGTTCCACATACCCGGGGAAAAACCTCCCAACCATAGAGCATCCCTCCTGAACTGTGTCTCTGCCATGCCTGGTCTGAAGCAAGGAACTCAGCTCTGTACATCATGTATGAATCAGGAGCAGTGTGCCTGTCTTCAGCAGAAGATAAAATGGAGCTGATGCATGTCTTGCTACAGGCTTGGTTACAGGATCAGCTTGAGCAAAGGCAAAGGGATCTGCCTGCACCTGCCATGCTAAAGACTCGAGTCACTTACACTTGTGAAGGCACGGTGAGCTACTGAGGATGGCTGAGGCATCTGTTCATGCCCATGCTACATGTGAGGCAGCTGTCCCCTCTTTCAGGATGATGCAAGCTTCCTCTCACAAGCTCACATTTATTACAGTAGCATGTAGGTAAGCAGCACCCACTAACTGGGAAATCTGATGCAAGCCAACATCATGGCCTTCCTGTGCACTCAGGCTCTTTGCTTAATAGATTCCCAGGAAACCTTTTAACAGATCAAGAAAAGAGTAGAAGGAGAACCTTTGCAGGTCAGCTTGGAAATTACTCCCATGGCCAGACACTGTGGCACGTCTTGGCACACTGGCTTTGTGGACACATGTGCCACCCAATTTACCTGTCTTGTCATTTGCCAGACACAGTCGATGAACTGGAGGAAGACAGGAGAGCGATCCGCATCTGCATGATTCTTATCTCCATGGCCAACTCTCTGAAACAGAGCAGGACAAAGAACATGAGCTGCAGAACATGAGGGCTTCATGGAGAAAATGCTAGGGCCTCAGTCGCCCAAGCCTTTACAAACAGCTTTAAGAAGGTTCAAATGAGTCTTGAGTTTGCTTTGTCCATGCCAGTGGTTGAGGGAGTAAAGGACAGCTACTCCCTTCGTCTTTGAAGTGAAATTTATTTATGGGGATATTTTCATGCTAAATTAAAACAAGAGTTGTTTGAGTGGAGGCTCCAGATGCTGTGCTGGCACTGATTTCAGTTAATAGCTAAAGTTCAGAAGGAAAAAAAATGAGAAATTTCTGCTTCAGCTGCAGCTGTTGTCCTGGCTACTTCAGTAGTACCGTGCGCTAGATCTAAGCACCACCTCCAAGCACAGCACGTGGTGATAACCATCACACAACACCTCGTAGCTTCCAAGCACTGTACAAACACTGATCCAGCCCATCTCCTGCCACCTCAAGAGAGACAGTGATGAAAGCATCCCCAGAAGCAGGCCTCCAATCCTGATCGTGCTGTGTGTCCAAGACATGTGAGGCCTGATTCCTTGTAATTAGTATAGTACATAGTGGTTATATATTATCCAGGAGCCCTTGGTACTTTACAAAGACAGAA
This sequence comes from Brachypteracias leptosomus, assembly GCA_013401335.1. Taxonomy (NCBI): domain Eukaryota; kingdom Metazoa; phylum Chordata; class Aves; order Coraciiformes; family Brachypteraciidae; genus Brachypteracias; species Brachypteracias leptosomus. The sequence continues at coordinate 440,007 of VYZX01021030.1, read as the reverse complement.
CAAGAACATGTAAGTAACAGAGATCCCTACCTCTTCTGTACTCCTGTTCCCCCCTCACCAAAGGAAATCAGAATCATTATCTCTTTTGTGTAGACAAGGAAGCCAAAATACTCCTCGTTCAAATACCAGGTAACAGTTTTGCTGCAGCAGAACCTCAGTTGCTTAGGGCCTCAGTTTCCCAACCTTCCTCAGAGCATTTGAGTATGCAACCCATCACATGTGCTGTAAACAGGCCTTGTTCTAGCCTTGCCAAAACTGAACAACCACAAGAGAACAGCTGTGAGCAAAATACAATAGGAACAATGACTGAAAGGCTACTGCTGAAAGGCTCTCTCAATTCCCATCAGCACAAACCCTAACAAACTGCTGTGTCATAAGTCCACAAAGCTGCCTCTCTGCCAGCTCAAAGGGACACAACCACGAGCTACTCTTGGTCCAGTTTCAAACTGCTGATCTTCTACCTTAAACAATTAAAGGTCTCTCCAAAAATAAAAAGTGCCTGAAGAAAATGTAAGGTCAAGGCATAACCAAATTCCCCCAGTCTCTTCAAAACCAAGGGATTTGTTAGATGACGGTGTCCAAGCAGTCTCAGAAAATGCACTGAACTGGAAAAAAAAAAACAAACCTCAATGGTCTCACCAACTCCCAGTAGAAATGCCTATCCTGAACCCAAAGCACATCTCAAGTTTAAGTTTAAGCATGGGAACATAACGTACAAGGCACGCACCTGAGAGATCTAATACCACCTGCTCCTCATATCTAACCAATACTGTCTCCAAGGAGGTTAAGAGATGACTGGAATTATAGTCAGAAAGCAATAGCAGCAGCATTCACCTTTCTTCTGCGAGGTCAGCTGGGAGACTTCTCACAGGAAAGACTAAACTCCTTGGAAATCCGTCAAGGTGGACAATAACTTTCTGTTCAGTGCCTTCCAAGGGCTAGTGACTCACCAGCTGAAATCTGTGGCCAAAGCTCAGCCACTCCTTCTCCACTAGCACTTCAAAGCCCCTGACAGTTCGGTAGTAGCCGTCTAACATGAGCAGAGAGAGAGAGGTGAGCTGGGCTGTCCGGTCCCAGCCATCACTGCAGTGTACAACCACAGATGTCTTCCCTGACTCCACTTTGTCAGCGATCCGAAGGGCTCCAGCGAGAATAAGCTAGGAGAAGGAGACAAAAAAAGCTACAAAATTTCTTTTTGCAACAGAAACTACAAATGAGAAATGGCTAGTGACAACACCAGACAAACCAAGGGCTCTGTCTGCCTCAAGGAGAATGGTAAATCAGTTCCAACTACTTTGTAACTGGGACAGCAAACTGGTGAACACATTTTTTGTTCCAGTGAGATGGCAACACACCTAAACTGTAATGTAGGCACAACTCTAGAGCAGACTTGCATTAAGCTCAGACCTTGGACAGGTCAGGATTTAAACACAGGAGCGTTCTGTATCTGAACATGAACACAACATAGCCATGACTGTGCAGCTGCCCCAGGAGCAGATTTGCCCCTGTCTTCGTTAGCAGGTCGACAACATATGCTGAACATTTTTAGGAGAGGGCCTAATGTGAAAGCTAACATCTATAGAAGCAGAAGCATTTTGCCCCACTCCTTCTGACTCTGGTTGGATTGCTGAAAGGCTGATGGGGCATGAACTCCCAACATATGCTGGTCTGAACCAGGCAGTAATGCCAGGATGTCAAGCATCCTCAAGTCAAAAGCTTGGGAGTCTCTGGGACTCCTGTGCTCTAACCAGCACTTTCACAGTTACACATTACCCAGGAACACACTTCATTTCCAAAACACCATCTTTCAGTACTTAAACCCCCTGTCTTGCCCCTCCTCCCATCTCCTCAAAATGCCCCATTTGATGAAACTGAGGTTTTAGTTGTTTATAAATTGAAGCCAAATTGTAAGTCTTTAAATTTCTCATGAACTGAAAATGCAGCACTGGAGTTATCTCTGGACGTATTTCCAGTGAGCAGACTGGTACATGCTGACAGTTACTCAGCCACATCCAGTGGACATGGGGGCAACAGGTGCAAGCTGGAGCACAAGAGGTTCCACAGAATATAAGGAAAAACTTTTTTACGGTTAGGGTGACAGAGCACTGGAACAAGCTGCCCAGAAAGGTTGTGGAGTCTCCTTCTCTGGAGACATTTAAAACCCACCTGAACACGTTCCTGTGTGACCTGCTCTAGGTGATCCTGCTCTAGCAGGGGGGTTGGACCAGATGATCTTTCGAGGTCCCTTCCAACCCTTAACATTCTGTTATTGCATGATTCTGTGACCCAGACATGCATACCTTGATATGCTCTAGCCAGTGAGTTGACTCTAAATTAGACAGCCAGTGAGTCTCCTCGATATTGGGATACACAATTTCTTTCAGTTTTCTCAGCGACTCTCTCATAACATGAATATTGTGAATGTCCAGGAACACTAACTCTGCGTTCTGATAGGCATCCTCGCTCTCATAGCCCCCTCCTTTAGCCTGAAGAACAAAAGCCACATACAAACCATTAAGCAAAAACATATTTTATACTTTATCCCAATCGTTGGTCTTGAGCAAGTATCAACTGACAAAATACCACAGGGATTGTGCTAGAGCAGGCAGAAAACATTGGATTTATCTCACAATTGGGAACAAACATGTACACGCACACACTTTGTGTCTCTTTCCTGCAATAGTTAGTTATATAATGCTACAATTTTACCAGCAAATATCATATTACAAGTCATCTTTTTCTCTGTAATTATCATTTATCCCCATTTAAGCTGCTAGCTCATTAGCTTCACTATTCTGTCATTTACAAATTTACCAGGCTATTACAGAGGAGTCTATCCCCCACACTAATTGCCTTTCCTAAGTAGTGGGAAAGGCAGATTAAAAAAAAATAAAAGAATCAGCTTTAGTATAACAAAGCAGTTGTACCATTAAAACAGGGCTGAGAGAGATGGCATGAGACATAATTTTTAAAAGGGTAGAAAGGAGGATCCTGGAAACTACCAACAAAGGGCAAGTCCTGCCTGACCAACCTAGCGACCTTCGATGATGGAGTGACAACAACAGTGGACAAGGGAAGAGCTATGGATGTCATCTAACCAGACTTCTATAAGGCCTTTGACTCAGTCCCCAACAACATCCCCCACAACATCCTTCTCTCTAAATTGGAGAGATATGGATTTGATGGGCGGATTGTTTGGCGGATTGGAATTGGTTGGATGGTTGCATTCAGAGGGTAGTGGTCAATGGCTCAATGTTCAGATGGAGATCAGTGACAAGTGGTGTCCCTCAGGGGTCTGTACTGGGACCACCAGTATTTAATATCTCCATCAGGGACAGACAGTCAGATCAAGTGCACCCTCAGCAAGTCTGCCGATGACACCAAGCTGAGCGGTGTGTTTGTCAAACCTGAGGGACAGGATGCCATCCAGAGGGACCTGGACAAGCTGGAGAAGTGGGCCCATATGAACCTCATGAGGCCAAGTGCAAGGTCCTGCACATGGGTTGGGTCAATCCCTGGTATTAATACAGGCTGGGGGATGAAGGGATTCAGAGCAGTCCTGCAAAGAAGGACCTGGGGGCACTGGGGGACAAAAAGCTGGACATGAGCTGGCAATGTGCACTTGCAGCCCAGAAAGCCAACTGTATTCTGGGCTGCATCAAAAGAAACACGACCAGCAGATCAAGAGAGGCAATTCTGCCTCTTTGCTCTGGTGAGCAAAGATTCATGGTCAGGTTGCACGGGGCTCCTTAGGAATAATCTGAAATGGTCATGGGAAGCATACTCTAAATTATTACATTCCCAGCTTTAGACAGAGCAAAAAGCACCTGACCTTATTGGCTACAGCATTCACACTAGGCCTTGCATCAAATATGAAGATTTTATGGGACTGAGCATTAGAATCCATAATGGCTTGAAGGTACTTTTCATCTTCCTTGCTTCGCTTGCCACTCACTCCCACCATTGGCTGGCTACAGCGAGTGATTGTTGCTTGACTTTCTGGGTGAATCCAAGACAATACCTTTGAAAACAATGAGAAAGAAATGAAGGAAAAATAGGATTCATTAAATTAGTGTTTTACCTGTAATGGCTTGTTCTGGGATCCTGACACGTATTAACTGGTTCCAGAAGGCTGGATTCTCTAAAATCATGACTGAATGAAAGAAAGAACTCTTCTGTCCTTATTCACTCTGGTGGCACTCCCAAAGTTTGAACAAGAGGTGACTGAATAGGTGTAAGTCTGACTTTTAAATATAAAGCAGACTCTTTCCTCACTGTTGTGTGAGTCACAAACATACTTTCTTGCTTTGCAGTCTTTGAGCTGTGTTTTACTCCGCATTACACCATGCAGAAGCTAAGCACTTCAGGAATAGATTTAATCTTCTACAGACTTGAGAAGTAAGACAGTACATTTCAATTAGCACTGACATAATCACCATCAGAATGTGTTTTGTTTTAATTTCATTTAATAAGCATTTTCATCAAGAGTGTTACTCCACCCTGAAAGTCAGTGCAGGCCAGACAATTGCAAACAACCAAATAGGGCTGCTCTGCATTGCCCAGCAGCTGAACTGAAATTCAGTCTGGGCTGTGCTAAGTTTTCTTATCTTCACTTTTTGGTTTAGTCTACAGCTCATTTACGACAGTAATTCCAGCAGATAATGTTGCTTTCTACTCCTCAAACATGTTGCTGTCACTTTTATTATCCATTGGCCATTTACTTGCTCTCTGGAATCCACTCAGCCTGATTTGGTATTATTTATGGCCCAAAGGCATGTAACAAAACCACATCAAAGTGGCTGCTTTTGTCACACTCACTGGTATGCGTCCTCTTGATCTGAAAGATGCTACTCTCTTCAGTTCTTCATCAGGAATGTTTATGGGTACAGCCAGAATGGCAGGGTATGTATCACACAGCTCATAGCGCTCATTAATCTTGGTCAGCCTCCAACTTTCATTGGGAATTCCCTGAAGAGGAAACAACAGCAGGTTAGCAAATGAATTGCTCTGAGACTTCAGCACAGCCAGATCCCCAGACCTGAATTCAAGGCAACTTTTGTTAATGAAGGCCAATTAGGCCTGGAACCTGAGACTGCATTGCCTCGGTAACTTGTATTTCATGCCTCTTCCCAGAGATGTTTTGCTCAGGTCACTGAAAAACAAGAAAAGTAGAAGACTGCAGGCAGGCTCACCTATGGCAAAGGAACTGTGGAGGCTACAGATGTAGCAACACAGGTGATCCCCCTGAGAGCACCTTTAACATACCTCCTGGTCTCAGCACGATGCTTACAGGAGAGCCAGGAACAGGACAGAACAGGTATGAGTTCTCACTCCTCTCTTGGCACTTGGCTCAAATGTGGTGGGTAGAAACAGAGGCTGGAAGGTGTAGTTACCAGAAAGGATGGAGGGGAAGACAGAAGGGAGAAGAGGCAGTAAAACATCCCCAAAATATCCATGAGCTTTGGGCCTTATTCAATGTTTGTAGTACAGCTGTGCAATCCCCTAAAACCACCAAACCCCTACTGATTCTGTGTTTCTGGCTGCACGACTGTATGTGATCTGGACAGTGATGTGTGACTCCCATGTTCCTCTCGGACTAAGCTCTCTGCTTGTATTAGTCTGACTTGGACTGGGAGAGCAGGGAGTCTATACACATCATTATGTTCAGTGTGACCTGATGGGGAAGCAACTCAACAGCTTCCCAGAAGATAACCTCCAAAAAACACCTGAAGCACAATGGGGACGATCCTGACAGCCGGTAAACTTGGTTTGGCTGATGCTGGGAGTTAACAGGTCAAAATGGTGTGGTTGGTACTATGTGCCTGCAAGGAGAGATTTAACTGGGTACTTGCTGCAGCAGGGGCGAGCACTGACACAAAGCATCTCTGTGGGGACACAGATCTACTACAGTGACCATGGCCAGACTGCTAAGCACAGAGTCTGTTTTAGAGGAACATCAGCTCTTAAAACAATAAATGCTTCTGTTCTAATAAACAGTACTTCATTTTAAGGAGGGTGATGGGACACTGATTACTACTGTTGCAGCTCCCACAGGAAATAAATGACCAATCTAACACAAGTCAGAGGAGCTGTGGTAATTATGGTCGACCCACACAGACTGCAGCTGGTTCACCCTCGGAGCAGTGAGTCATGCTGTCAGAACAGGTCATGGTTAGAAAAATGAGGTGAGGACAGATCTTCTGCCTAACACCAGTCACACCCTGCTTGTGACCCACCCCTGGTCCCGGGGCTCGCTCTGGGAAGGAAATGTTAGTACAAGGAATCAGTATTGCTGCCAGGATCACGAGTACCCCAAAACCCTAAAGCAAAGCTATTTTGGGCACTGTCTGAAGCCAAATAAATGGCAGAAACAGGCATCAGACAGTGTGCAGAGTCAGTCCAAGCTCACTGATGGGTAAAACATGCTAGAGAACATGGCTACCCAATGCCCTCATTAGTGACCAGAGCTTGCTGCCCCACCTGCTGCACAAGGTCTGTATGCTACTAGGAGACTGACTCCAGGAGAGTTCACATGTTTAGTTGCTGCCAGAGGGCAAAGTGAGGAAGGCAACACGGCCACACCTACAGCCATAAATGAAATGTGCCCAGGACCATTCTCACAGAGACCAGCAGGCACAGTGCACCTCAAAACAGAGCAGTTTGTCTGAACTGCTGCTGGTGATCCTTGTCTTGCATCGGCCTCTGAACTGTGCCCAGGTCTGGGAGCAGCTGAGCTGGCCTTGCAGCCCACCCTCTTCTCTACAAGGGTCCGACTGCCTCTCCAAGTCCAGCTTTGATGTGGTCCAGCTGCATAACCATGGCTCAGGCTGCCAAGGACACTGCAAGTCCGTGCAAAAGAGCTGTGTGAAAATCTACAGGGAAACAAGAAATGTAAAAACTGCAGAGAGAGGAGGAGGAGGATTGTTGAGATGGAGATCACCGGTAGCTCAAGTTTTCAAGAGGGAAAATAACATCATGAAACAGTATAAGACCCAAAAAGAAAATCTGTAAATTCAGTAGGCAGTTGCTGGGTGAGGGCCAACAGCTGGGTCATCTGTGTGCTGGTGTTGACATTACTGGGGGAAGATGGCAACAACCAGCCAATTGAGAGATGTGCAGAGGCTGATCCTTCTGCTCTAATTGCTGCCTGCCTGGCCAGCAAAGGCTCTTCAGATGCCTCCTCTCTCTTCTCTGAGGTGGTAAGCACTAATGCTCAGCCTAGTAGCTATTTAAACCTCAGCATTTTTTTTTGTGCCTTAGCCAGTAAATAATTGCTTCACACTCTCAATCTGCACACATCTTGCTGGAAGAGTATCTTCATGCATGCCTAAAGAAGTTCAAACACAGTCACCCAAAAGGAGGACAGTAACAGCCTGGACTGAAGCTACACCTGGAACTTGTGATGAAGGTGTCCCAGTGCATGGGAACACTCCTTATGACTATCATCTAAACATAGAGATGGAGCCTTTGTGCCATCTCCACATGCAAACCAGACTTGGTTTCTCTCTGGATAGTCATTCATGCCTTACTTCAATGACCTGTGCTCAGTTATAGCTTGACCCACACATATTGGAGAAGATGGAATTTCTCTGTCTGCAGGGAAAATTGTTGAAGACGCACCAGCATGGCACTGAAACCACCACTGCACAAAGCACGTGTTTAAGCTTAAGCACATAAGGGTTTTTCACTGGCAGGAAAAAATAATTTCCTTGCTGGAATTACACACAGCCACATCTCTCTGCAGGATATAGTAGTCTGCTTCTGAGCTTAGCCACGCAAGTACACCCTGAGCTGCAGCAGGAAAGGCAGGGAGGTCCTGAGTTACACACCAGCAGTACCCTTCTCAAACGTGGTTTGAGCCAAGAGACACCAAGAGGCTGAGCACGTGAGCTCAGGCACATCCCTGCACTGACACAGGACACAGCTGTCACAGCCAAGCTGCAGCCTCTGCCATGTACTCAGCCCGGGTTGTGGCCACTGAGTCCAAGTGAGCTGTGATCCGTTCTGCACAGAGATGTACAGCATAAGCAGGACCTCAGTTAAACCATGGGACATTTGACAGTTCAATTCTCATTTTACTCCTCGTAAAATGAGGTACACGCAACAGCCTTCTGTGGGTCACTCTTCTCACGATCCACCTTTCCCACTCTGCTTGTATACTAAAGCTGAGTGCTTCTTTTATCCTTAAAACTGGTCAGCTCCTCTTCTTATTATTAATTTCTGTATGTTTTCTCTGAAAGCAGCAACCACAGCCCTATACTGTGGCTCCCTGGTACACAGGACAGGACCAGAGCACAGGAATACATGAGCATCACTTCTGCAGGGAAACATCACACATTTCCAGCTCCACAACCCCTTGTAATATTTTCCAAATGCTCCCCACCTTGTTAAGGAAAAGGAAAGCTTTAAGTTACTCCAAAGGTATCTCAAGGCCTTTTGGTTTCAACTGAGTCTTACTCACTTTGCAATTCTGTTTTATACTCTGCCAGCCTGCGTGCAATAAAAATCAGGGAGCAATTTCAGTTTTAAATTTCATTTGCCACATGTGATTTCATTTACCGGCTAAATACCAAACCTCTCTGAGTTCCTTTTGTTCTCTACAGGTTGTTTATTACTCCCCACAGTTTCACACAATCACGGATTTTTAATAAGTTACACATTTTCATCTTTCCCAAGAATGCCAACAGAGAAGTCCAGGGTTTACTGAGTATCATTCCTAATTGCTACAACTTCGATCATATCAACACATTTACATTAATCTGAAAAAAAATTATCATAAATAAATCATGCCACGTCTACCAGTGCAAACATAGATCCCACCATGGATCCTACTCTAAAAGTCTTTTCTGGACGCCTGGTAGTTGGCTTCTACTCCCCTCTCTCTGTGTCTCTACTCCCACAGGGAAATGATGGACCTGGCCTAAGAAATACCACATTGATGCCTGGCCGCACTGCTGGGCTGCTTATGCCCTAGGCCTGTTCTTCTCTAATAGTTTTAAACCAATTCCAAAGGGTCCTGCAGATAGTGCATATGTGCTGTTTCTCTTTTCTGGCCACAATTCATACAGTTAGAGACAGGTAATCCCATTATCTGACTTGATGATGCCAGTTTTGTTTCACTGTTAACGAATCCCTGATGCCATTTCAGGACATAATCCTGACTTACTGCAGTATTTGTTACTGCTTTAACAGAACCTGGTTGGATTAAGAAAAAAGGCTAAGACATTCACCCAGATAAACTGAACATCCATAGTTATAAATGCTGAAATTAAATAAACAGACTGAAATACCTAAAAGTTTTGGAGGGGACACAAAGGTTCACGCTGCAGGACCTAAATCTTTCTAACCAAAGGGATGAAATTCTTCTCCTGGCCAGATCACAACATAAACATCTACTACAGCACGTTTTGCCTCTTCTTCAGCAGCTGGTGTTGGTCACTTTTAGACATAAGCTACTGGGACAAATGGATTGCATGATCTGGAATGTGAATGACTGTGGCCCAGCACGGGTAAAATTCAGATAGGCCGTGGCTGCAGAAAATCTTGGTTTGGATTAATTTTTGCAGTTACTGAGCTAAGCAAATGACTGGGGGCTTTAGCATATGGACATTAGTTCGGTTTCTTAGGCTAAGCTTTTCCTGTCTGCTCAAAAATGAGACAAAAGTGGGTCATAACAAAGGTAGTACACATTGCAACAATGTCTCAATTGGCTGCCTAATGTGACCAGAAACAAAGACACCAACGTCCAGAGTCTCATTTTCTTTAAAAAAAGGCCATGAGGAGCTGCACATCACATGCTTGTAAATGTGTGTATCCTTTCACCATGCAACCAAGCTCCTGACAAATTTAAGGTACAGCCAATCACAATCTAAGAACTAATACGGACAGAAAAGCTTGTATTTTAAAAAGAAACATGCCAGGATCAACAAATTGCTTACCTCCAAATTCTCAAGTGTGGCCCTTCCTTCTTTCCAGGTATTGTAACAATGTTTTTTGTACATCATCTGTTTTAACTGAATATTGGCTAAGTGTGTGCTGTGCCTTTGAATGAGGTTATTTTGATAGCACAGGTATTCTTTAGTCTTTACTCCAAAGTTCTCAGCCTTACAAAGAAGCATCTTGCCCATACAGCTTGGGCTGTAGATCCTTCTTTATAAACAGATTTTTTCTTAAAATAACTACCAAGAAAGAGGTACATTCTAAACAAAGCAATAGTCACTGCATTATCTGGTCTTATTAGTTAAAAGTCAACCTTGGATACAATGTCTGTCGTTGATTACAAATGATCAGAGTTTGTCTCTACTAGGATTTTAGACTGTGGTATCTCATTGCAAAATACACACTTTTTTGCAATGAAGACAACAGAGGTAAGATGCATCTCGCTTTCAATTAGCAGCCTAGAAGCCAGCAATCTATCTTAGGCAGCTATTTTGGGAGGGAACAAATCACCTCCAACAGTGAAGCGCTCTCTCCCCATCTGTTAATGACAGGCCTAGACAACCAATTTAGAAGGCATGCCCAGCTTTTAGAAGACTAGAGCTACAGAAATGAATCCTTAGGTTTTAGATACCAGGAATCAGACTAACAACTAGGCTAGGATAGAGGTCTGGTTTGGTTTTGTTGTATGTAAAAGATCCAAATAAATCTTTAAATTACATCGCTTAAAATTTCTTATCTTTACAAAGGAAAATTGGTTTTATCCTGGCAGACCTGGATGAGACAGAAGTTTACTGTATCCAGGGCAAATGTATCACCAAATTGTGCTGTTTCCCTACTTCAGAACTTTAATGCAAGAGTGATTTCATTATAAAAACCAAAATTCTCCTATCTTTTCTCCCAGGCAGGACCACTCAATTTTTTACCATGGTATTGCTAATTGACAGCTTGCCACTTCATGATCATCAATACCTTTGACCAGTCTGCTCTGGACACACTACTACAACTGTCTGTTCCAAGCTATGGTTGATCACAACACTCTCTAGGCCGATCCCTGTGCTGATTCCTCAAGAAAATGAAGACCTACATTTAATTTTTTTTTCTTCCAAGTTTCTGTTTGAGACAGGAAAAACTGGAAAGAACTAGAACACAAGCAGGTAATTGGGGAAAGCCAACATGGATTCACTAGGGGCAAATCACACTTGACAAACCTGATCACCTTCTATGACAAGGTGACCCGCCTGGTAGATGCGGGGCGAGCAGTAGACAGTCTACCTAGAATTCTCCAAGGCGTTTAGACATGGTCCCCCACAGCCTCCTTCTCAAAAAACTCACATGCTATGACCTAGACAAATGGTCTGTACGCTGGGTGGGGAACTGGCTGACAGGCTGTACCCAGAGGGTGGTGGTAAATAGCTCATTCTCAAACTGGCAGCCAGTCACAAGCAGGGTCCCCCAGGGATCAATATTGGGCCCAGTGCTGTTTAATATCTTCATAAATGACTTGGATGTTGGGATCAAGAGCACCCTGATGAAGTTTGCTGATGACACAAAAATAAGTAGGGTAGTCGACACTCCAGAAGGGAGAGCCACCCTCCAGGAGGATCTGGACAGCCTAGAGGAGTGGGCTAGCAGGAACTTTATGAAGTTCAATGGGGACAAGTGTAAGCTCTTGCACCTGGGAATATATAACCCAGGAATGCAGCTTAGACTGGGATCTACCTGGTTTGAGAGCAGCCCTATGGAGAGAGACCTGGTGGACAGCGGGCTCAACATGAGTGAACAGTGGCTGCAGTGGCAAAGAGAGCCAGCAGGATGCTGGGTTATAGCAAAAGGGGCATCACCAGCAGAGATAAAGAAGTCATTGTCCCACTTTACTCTGTACTGGTCAGGCCACACCTTGAGTACTGTGTTCAGTTTCGGTCCCCCCTATACAAAAAGACGCAGACAGGCTGGAAAGGGTCCAGAGAAGGGCCATGAGGATGATCAGGGGACTGGAAGACCTGCTATATGAAGAAAGGCTGAGAAAACTGGGATTGTTCAGCCTTGAGAAAAGAAGGCTTAGGGGAGACCTTATGACCATGTACCAGTACATAAAGGGTGGCTCTCAAGAGGATGGAGACTCCCTTTTTACAAGGAGTCACATGGAAAAAACAAGGGGGAATGTTTGCAAGTTGCTCTTGGAGAGATTCCCATTGGAGTCCAGAGGAAAATTCTTTACAATGAGAACAATTAGACATTGGAATAGTCTCCCAAGGGAAGTGGTGGATTCCCTTACATTAGACAGTTTTAAGACTCAGCTTGACAGGGTGCTGAGCCTTCTCATTTAAACTGTATTTTTCTATCTTGAAAGGTTGGACTAGATGATCCTTGAGGTCCCTTCCAACCTGGCATTCTATCATTCTATGAACTGATACAAGCAAGAACTGAGGTGTGAAACCAAACAACAGGATGCCTGTACCTGCAAAATGCACTGCCAGCAGTGGCTGGTGACTAAGCCAGGGCAATAGCTTGTTCTACCTGGAGTCAGCTCTCTGCAGCCTGAGTGACGTCCACCAGTGGATGTTACTATCTCTAAAGCTGTACTGCTGCCATCAGTCATTGCAGTGTGGAGAGCAATGTCCCAGCTCAGCCTGCACAACATTTCCCAGCAGTATCATTCTCCACTCCATGTGACCCATAATTACATTACTGCGTAGAGCCTCCCTTCTGAAGAGTAGAGAGGAAGAACATGGCACAATACCCACCTGTCTTCTGTACTCCCAAGTGGGGTCATACACCTTCCATCCATTTTCTGGGAAAACCTCTTTGTACTCAAATGCAAAAAGTGGCTGAAAGACAGAAAATCCACCATTAAGAGCCCACTCAGAGCCCATTTCCAGGACGTCTGATATCTCAAATGGACCACTCATGACTGGTCCTTTTTTTTTTTTTTAACAACTGCACTTCTTTTCTTTTCAGGCTTTGTGAAAAAGACTAACACGCTGATTGGAGCGGGTAATTAGTACAACAATGTACTTTCCTCTGTACCACTGATCTTGCTTGTCTATTACCTAGTACTTCACAGACAAAAGGAGTTTATTACTAAAGAGAGAAAGAAAAGACTACTTGGGCAAGAATGCTCTTACATACTAAGAACTGGATCATTTCAACCAGTATTTGAAGCAACAATTGCAATGTCATAACATGAAAGAACAAACTGCACTCCAGACTGGGGGCAGTGCAGTCACCATTAGCTGCAAACCTCTTGACAGATGTCACTGTGCTTTGAGTATTTTCCCTCTGTTACAAAGATATTATCATCAGTAAGCCATTCTCCATGCGTGAAGAAATCCAGCCCCGCTGCTTCTATATGATCTAAATTCCTACAGAATTAATTCTAAAATAGACTTAAACCCCAGCACTGCTTCTCCTTCAACACAATGCACCCCATGTGAACATTGTATCAAGTAGATGGGACTGAACAAAACACCTTACTGCCATTCTGTGTCTTTTGATAAAAACTTAGAAGAAAATACTTACCAGATTATTGGAAACTGGGAAAGCATATTTCATTAGGTTCTCAAATATGGATCGTCTAGTTCTCCCTTCAGGCTTATGAGCAAATCGCAAGTTTCGAATATCCTAGGAAAAAAAGAGAGAAATCAAACTGGAGATTTCTGAACCACTTCAAAATTAAAAAAAAATTGAAAACCCAGCATTCAAAATAGGGTCACATCACAGTGCTCTTTCTAATACTGATTCAATATCATACTCTGAACCCCGTTGTATTGCAACTCTGGGCTTGGTTCAGGGGTTGCCTGCAGCCTCCAGCAAAGCCTGCCACGGCTGCAGAGGAGCAGGAGGAGCGCATGGGTGTGTCTGCCCGCTGAAAGCCTAGGGGAGAGTCTCACTCAGGGACAAGCTACCTCTGGTCAGCCAGACTTTGTGAGACAGACCTCCTAGCTCTATCTGGGCTCTCATGCTGAGCTGTGCCAGAAGACAGCTGGAAAGGACTGCCTCACAAAGTACCTCCACAGAGCTACTATACACAGGGAGCCCAAGTCCAGCCAGTTTGGTACAACACAATGAATGCCATCTAAAGCTTCCACCTCTCAGAGCACTTGAAACTGAGAACTCCTGCACTTTGCACAGCAGCACAGTTTCCACAAAGAGTGGTTACCCAGGACGTCCTTTCTGTACTCATCTATAAAATCAAATTTGGAAACTAAATAAAGATGCCAAGATTTTCTAGTCAAGCCTACAACTCAAACAACTGTAGTGAACACTTTAAAAGCCACCAGTAGGAAGTGAGCTACCAAGTTCAAGCATATGAAGATAGCACAGCAAGTAAAAGAATGTGATGAACACCTAAACACTTAGCGCTCTCACAAAACTAAGATTAGGTAATTGGTCTCAGACAGAGAACATTTCAGGATGCATAAATTGTATCCGTACTACTGTTACTGCACTGAACTGCTATGCATACCCTGGGCCAAACAGGCTGGCATATATATGCTGTACAGGGCCAAGATACCCATTGTATGGTTTGTGCCTGGGTTACCCTCCCAGGGAAACAATGTGGTTCAGTGCAAACCTGACCACAAAGGCAAATTTGTATATAGGCAAAATGGCTGAGGACTAGAAATCCAGATCAAAACAGGGAACAAATCAGCTTGCCAGCACAAGCACCCCTACATAAGCAAGGGGGGACTGTGACTGCGATAGGATGAGGTAGCAGCTGGATGATCTGGTACAGGTTACACCAACCGCTCTTGATTCAGCACACCCATAGTCTGAGAGTCTGCTGAGCTTCCTGGTGTCTCAAAATCACAGCCGTGACCGGAGCAGTTTAGGACTCCTTTTTGTTCCTCTACCTGCCCTTATGCAGAGAGTGGCATCCTCCCAGTGGGCCCTGAAAAGAGCTCTAAGCAGCCCAAGACCTACAGGGTTCAGAATTCAGCTCTCATGCCCACCAAGGGAAGCAGAGGGGTCACAGTGAACAGCAGAGGTATAGATTTAGGACTGGACATGGTGGCTCTATCTACTTTGTGGGTCTATAGTAAGTAGACATGATGAATTGAATTGTTAATTTTTATTGAAGTTTGCATTTCCAACGATTCCAAGGGCTCTTGAGAGGCACGTGTGAAATACGTACTGCCTTGAAAGACATGAAGGAGCAACCTCAAGGAGGACTGAAGGCTACTTACCAGTCCCTCATCACAAAGCACAGCAACAGGTGGAGATAAGCTTATGACTTAGGGGGAAACGTGTCCCTTCCTTGTTCTTGAAATGCAAGTGAATGAAAGGCATCCTGTACTCCACAGTGACTGGAGTCTGTCTGGAATAGCCTGGTGGGCAACCCTGAAAACTGTATCAGTGGGACACAGGCCTAGGTTTCCACTATGAAGAAAAGACATCACCTAGCACAAAGCCTGAATAGAGGTTTGGATCTTGCTTCAAATGAGAGGAGCTGGAGAATCTGGAAAATGACTTTTAAAATCAGATGGTTTTTGAAGTGTGTGAACATAATGACTGAAACGTTCTGCAGAACTTCCTACAGTACTACAGAGAAAACCTTTTAAAATATATATTCCCCTTCCTCTATTGTAAAACATGGATAAAAGTTTACCTTGCATACAATCTCCAGCCCATATGAATTCTCACCACGACTGGAAGCACCTCCGATTTTCTCCACTCTGTTGATTACACCTAAAGATGCATCTAGGACAAAAGGAGGGTCCTGTAGACAGTTGAAATCTGTGAGTTTCAAAAGGGGAGGGGGAAAAATCCCCAACTCCTCCTCCCTTATGCCCATATTCCCAAACATACAACTATGATTCATACAGCATTACTCCCAAAGGACATCTAGGTCTAAAGATTGAATAGCCCACAAAAGCAGATGGTTTCAAAAGCTTACCCGTTCCATGCTTTTAAAATACAGTCTATAATTGGTAACAGTGAGGGTTCCTCTGATTGCTCCAGTGAAGGGGCAGATGTAAGTAACATCCTTGGCTTAAAAAAAAAAGAAAAAAGTTGTTAATTTCATGGTCAATTCATGGGAGCAAAATTATGACAACAACAATATTTGGGGGCTCTACTTTTTAGATCATGAAATGAAAACAAGCTTAATCTGGGTTCTAGCCTAGAGCTCACATGCTAGTTTCAGTTCTGTGGAGGTCAGAGTTTGGGCACAAAATGAACTCCAGGCAAGCACCTTCACCTAGAATCTCACTTTTGCACAGAACTGCTACCCCTGTGAGGTAGCCTGTATTCAGCTGCAAACTTTTTACTCTTACTGAGGAATGCATTGCCAGTGGCTGAGAACACCATGAAGGAAAATAAATGATTCCTGCCTGTATGCATACATATGAAGCTGACAACAATACCCACAAAAGCTAAGGATCATCTACAAGCTGGTTTGTGCCACCAAGGACAGAAAAGGGCAGCTGTCCTACATGTGGCTTTTAGGATGCCTGGGTCCTTCTGCACACCCTTGCACAAAGTCAGCCCTGGGATGAAGGCCTCCATGCTAAAGCCTACAGCAATTTCCAGCAGCCATGAACCCAACTGCCAGTGAGTTTAAGTCTGAAGTCAGTGATCAAGTTACTCTGCAATAATTCAATTATTTTTGAGCCTGAGTGATGGTGACTCAAAACAGTCCCCTTCTTAACAGGCCTCAAACATTTCTCACTTGTTCCAGCAAAAGGCAAAAGGTGCTGCTGGTTTTCTACAGCAAACACCTCCCTTAACTGCCCTTGTGTTTTACATCAGTTAAAAATGCCAACATTCAAGTCATTCCCTTCCCCCCACTGCCACCCAGCAGGGACCTATCATGTCTTCTGCTACTGAAGCAGTAGGCTGGTTGTGCCATGGCGATGGTTTACGCTATCACCGACAAGTAATGACACCCCTCAAACACACAGAGGTCCTTTCAGAAGGAGACCCACTGACCAGAGCTGCCAGGTCCATGAAAGAACTTCCTGAACCATCTTAATAACTTCAAGCCTCCAAACCCTATGGGATCCATTTTGCAAGGGCTGTGCAAGGTCAGGAGGACAACTCGCCTCTCATCCAGGTGACAGCCACCATGCACATGAGGTGTGAGGCTACTGGGCTGTCAGGATGGGGACCTGAATTTCTTCTACCTTTATCCCTTGAGATTTAGCCTGGAGGGAGGAAGGAAGAGAGCTTGGCTTATTCCAAGGCACTGGCAATTCATAAAACTAAATCATCCTCATGCCAGCTCTGCTTCTGCATAGTCTTCACTGACTGTCAAGATCTGGATATGGAGAAGCACCCTTAAAATCGCAGAAGAAACTAATTCAGAGTAAAATACATAGCACAGGATTTTTGGTTAAAAGTAAATAAAATAAAATACACATATATACACACATGCTAACAATTTCATTATTTATTTTAATTTACATGTGTTTATTCGAAGGACACTTAAACACAAAATGCTTCTAGACAGTTCTAATCAAACCAAGTGTTTCATTATTGGCTGATTATTAATCATTTCTTTTCAAAGACTGGTTTGACAGAGGTTTGAAAGCAGACTTGGGAAGCATAATATGGGTGAGGGCAGCCTGCCTGGATTTTCCACTAGAGATCCCATTATTCAAAACATAATTTCAAAATGCTTGAAAAAAATAAACCAAAATCTACGAATAAGAGAAGTGTGCATTCACATCTGAAAAGGAACAGGTTTTCTGGGTAAAGGTGCTAGAAAAATGTATCTCAAACACTGGTCTTGCTAGCCTGTGAGCCACATCACCTTTCACATTTGCATTTTATTAGCTTGGTTTCCTAAGGAAACAATTTTACTTAATTACACTGCACATGTACCTACACACATGGCTTGTCTGACCTTAACCCTACCCTGGCTGTGTGATTTCAGCAGTCTCTATCTGATACAGCACTGAAATGCTTCACTGTGTGAAAATAGATGCCAGGTAGAATAGAGAGGTTGCACTAGAGCTACCACCAAGAGAAAGTCAAATAAGCTCAGTCTTTGGTAGATATAAGAGAATCCATAGGGGTGAAAGATACTGGAAACCAGGATTTACTAACTCCCCTGCTTATGAAATTCCTGTCTTTTATAAGGTCAATCTTACCCTAGATTTATTGGATTGGCTGAAATAATTTTTCTTCCCTTTCCTGTAAAATACAAAGAGAATTACATTTGCCTTTCTTGACACTTTTAACAAGAAATAATTATTGCTGATGAATAATAATGATTTCCTTTTTGCTACCTTTAACTTCTGGCTGGAGCAGGCACCTGCTATCTACTCCAAAAGCCACCCAGTCTTACAGACGTAGGTGGTTCATCATGTCATTTACCAATAGGTAAAACACGAGTAACTTCGATCTCTTAAACCATTCCCCAGGAACCCTTTGAAACATCGTCCTGGTGTCAGAGCCAAACAGGCCTGTGAGGTGAGTCAGACATCAGCTTGCAGTGCATGGCTGAAATAGGAGTTCAGAGTCCTTAGGAAAGGAGTAGAGAAAAGGACTGAGCAGTGAGATTGGAGGGGGGTTGTTGGTTTTTACTTTTTTTTGTTGCTGGGTGAGTAGTTTTGGTGAGGTATTTTCAGCTTTGGTTTTTGGGTTTTTCATTCTGAGGACTGAAGTAGTACTCTTTCATACCACTATAAGAGGAAGGCAACACGTTAAACTAGTGAATGCAAAATCTTCCACAGAAAATTAATCTGTGGCTTACCCAAACTTTCAGACTGGAGTGCATCAGCCAACCTGATGCACTCAGAATGTCTGGATGAAAATAAAGACAAAAAACCCCATCCCCTACACATGAAGTTCTCTGCAACAGCACTTGTATCCTCTCCTGCAGCCTGTGACAGAGATTTGACACACAATTGTGCTGTGTCAACTTAAGGAGCTACTCTGTGGTAAGCACAACTTGAAACAGTCCATCCGTGTCCTCCCAGGAGGCAGCAAACGCAAAGATGTACAACCTACCTGACCACTCAGGCTTGAATTGCCTTGTATTTGCTACAAGCTAAGAGGAGGTATAGAATCATAGAATCATTTAGGTTGGAAAAGACCTCTAGGATCATCAAGCCCAACCTTTGTCCAACATTATCTCTGACCCTTAGACCATGTCTCAAAGTGCCACATCTACTCGTTTTTTGAACTCCAGGGATGGTAAATCCACCACCTCCCTGGGCAGCCTGTTCTGATGCCCAACCACTCTTTCAGGAAAAAACTTCTTCCTAACATCCAATCTAAACCTCCCCTGGTGCAACTTGAGGCCATTACCTCTTGTCCTATCATTAGTTACTTGGGAGAAGTAGTGCACCCTCAGCAAGTTTGTAGATGATACCAAGCTGGGGGGTGCAGTTGATATGCCAGAGGGACGGGATGCTATCCAGAGGGACCTGGATAGGCCGGAGAGGTGGGCCCAGATAAACCTTAGGAGGTTCAACAAAGCCAAGGGCAGGGTCCTGCACCTGGGCCAGGGTAACCAGCACTATCAGTATAGGCTGGGAGAGGAGATACTGGTGAACAGTCCTGTGGAAAGGGACTTGGGGGTGCTGGTGGATGAAAAACTGGATATGAGCCACCAATGCGCAATCGCAGCCCAGAAGGCCAATCACATCCTGGGCTGCATCAGAAGAACTGTGGCCAGCAGATCAAGAGAGGTGATTCTGCCACTCTACTCTGCCCTGGTGAGACCTCACCTGGAGTACTGCGTCCAGTTCTGGAGCCCCCAGCACAAGAAGGATGTGGACATATTGAAGCGTGTCCAGAGGAGGGACAACAAAATTACCAGAGGAATGGAGCATCTCTCGTATGAAGACAGGCTGAGAGAGCTGGGGCTGTTCAGCCTGGAGAAGAGAAGGTTCCAGAGGGACCTTATAGTGACCTTCCAGTATCTGAAGGGGGCCTATGTACAGGTGGGGGAAGGTCTATTCAAGAGGGGTTTTAACGATAGGACCAGGGGTAATGGTTTTAAGCTGGGAAAGGATAGATTTAGACTGGATATTAGAAAAAAGTTCTTTAACATGAGGGTGACAGATTGCCGGAATGGGCTGCCCAGAGAGGTGGTGGAGGCCCCATCCCTGGAGTCATTCAAGGTCAGGCTTGATGGGGCTCTGAGCAGCCTGACCTAGGTAGAGATGTCCCTACTTGTGCAAGGAGGTTGGACAAGATGACCTCTAGAGGTCCCTTTCAGCCTAAAACATTCTATGATTCTATGAGAAGAGATCGACACCAGCCTCACTACAACTTCCTTTCAAGTGGTTGTAGAGAGCAATGAGGTCTCCTCTCAGCCTCCTCTTCTCCAAGCTAAAAAATCCCAGTTCCTTCAGGTGCTCCTCATAAGACATTCTCCAGAACTCTCACCAGCCTCATTGCCCTTCTCTGCACCCACTCCAGCACCTCAATGTCCTTCTTATCCTATGGTGCCCAAAACTGGACACAGTACACAAGGTGTAAGTGCCAAGTACAGGGCATGTGCAGTTACTGTGGCTCATGCGATGCTCAATAACTTGATTAACAAACCAGCCTGATCACGGTTCTCAAAACATCAGCAATTTGCTGTTGTTGGTCAATGACTGTGAAGATATTGTGCTCTACTGATACTCTATTTGATCAGCAAACAATAAGGATATTTTTTTCTCACATACCCATGTCTTTAATGGTTTCTCCTGGTAGCAAAGGTGGCTCTTCCATCTCAGCCAATTTATTAGTCTCCCTCAGGACCTAGACAAAAGACAGAGGTAGAAAAATAAATCCATTATGTTTTCTTAAACCAAGAAGCTTACACTTACCTGCAATGGGTAAACAATATCCAGGACAAAAAATATCAAAGATCTTGAGGTACTGCCTAGTGTCCCAGCCTCTGAAAGGCCAACACAAAGCATGTGGAAGATCTCCATCCAGTCCTTGAGCACACCACTGGGCCATACACAAGTGTTTAAGCTTTTTGAAGCAGCACACTTCCCAGGAGGCTGCCTTTCATGCTCCAACCTTCTCCTCCCCAATCATTATCACAAGTCAAACTCTCTGTCCACACAGTTACACACAGAACCAAAGGGATCATTTCCTTTCCCAGCTAAAGTGATGTTACCATGATGCTAATGAAGTAGAGCAATTTCTACTTTACACTGAGGCAAGTTAGAAGGCACACCTTGGCACACCACTGCCTTCAGTGAAGGTCTGACAGCTGCAAAGATCCTGATTTGGCTCAGTAGTAGTGACTTGTTACAATATAGGAAAGCACGGCTCTAACTATGAAAGCATAACCTGAGGTCTAAATCTATTGGAAGAATTAGGAGAGAAAAGCATATGCAAGAGACCAAGAATAAGGCTAAGTCTGTGTGGCCAAATGCAGATGGATTTAACCATATTGCCCACGCCTTGAACCGGCCAAGTGACCACAACCACAGGAGCACACCAGTTGCTTGACCTAATAATACAGAGAGCACGTAAATTAATCCAGACTCTGCCTCATGCTGTAGCAACCACAAGACTTTGGGTTTAAAGCTGGTGTGCATCCCACCTGGTGGAGACAGGCAGAGAGAGCTCATGTTTGCTCACAACTGGATGTGCAGACTCACCCAAAATGCTTTCTTTACCTTAATGTGAGGAAAAAGGATGAATTGTTTGAATTTGATAACAGGAAATCCCTACAAAGAAAATTCAAAGGCATGGCCTGAAGTGGCACTCTAGAATCTGACACATCTGTGGTCAACTTTCATATAGGATCAAGTCAGAGGGAGAGCCTCAGGGAAGAAAAATTCTCTAAACTATGCAAAAAAAATGAAAACAAACCCCAAAGAAACCCCATGCCACAATAAAAGCACGTTCCAGCATTTTCACACAACAGATTGATGTATAGATGAAACGATCAACAAGATCAAAGCCTTCTTGAGAACAAGATGCAGATTTAAAAAAATATATTCAAAAGACTCTCTCTCAAAAAAAAAAATAAAAGCAAGCACAATCCTGGCTTCCTAACAGGAACCTCACAATTGCCCCCACTTAGGCCAGCTCTTACCAGGGAGGCTGCCAGAGCAGTCAGACTGGAGTCTATAAGATGGCTAAAGGGAGGTCACCATTAACCATGCTTACACGGGCAGCATTGAACCTGCAGAAAGTCTTCTCCTCCCCCACGTCAGCAATATCAGTAAAAACAAGGTTTTACTGGTATAACTAGCAGAAGGCTATGCCGAGAATTTCTTGTCAGCACAGCTGTGTTGGACAAAGATCACACGTCCCATCAAAGCCCTGACTGATGGCCTCCCAACAAAAGCCTGTGATGTAGACCCACATTCAACTCCCGTGTGTCAATTCTTGTGCTTTAGTAACAGCCTTGAAATTAGCAGGATAACATCTGGATTATGCCAAATGAGACAGAGGCTTCTGGCTAATTAGTCGGTAAGTGGTGGTCACATTTGTGGTGTTTTATCTTGGAAGGACATTAGTAAAAATACACTCTGCGTTCAGGACACAATCGCAACTTCTTTGAGAAGGTCTGGACTGCAAACGGGCAGCAGCTGCTGCTGCTGGGGTCACTTCAGTCAACAGCTGGACTTGCTGCTCTCCTGCAGATGTCAGCAGGAGCACGTCCAACGGTAAACATTTGGAGGACTGGGCTGTATCTTAAGCCAAAACAAATCTGAGGTAAGATACACAGAAAGCAGTTGGTGTGACAAAGAGCTGCCATGATCACTAGGTGGGCAGGGCTCAGGTGGGTTTTAAACACTGTACTGCAGGTGGGGGAGAGGAGGCAAGAGGCAAGTGGTAAGAAAGACTAAGACACCCACGTCAACACCATTCTGTAAAGACAAGCTTGAAAGCTTTTTGTTTAAAAACTAGCCCTCCTAAGTCTAATAAAATCCATCTGCTCACTCGCACTCTCTGAAATGTGGAGTCCCCAGTGTCAGAGGAAAGGGTTAGCGATCCAAACCTGTGCTCACTTCAACACATTGCAGCGGACAGATGGCCTCCTGAATGCACAGCACTTCAAGGTTGACAGCTTCTGCCCCTCATTCACTTTGGGTTTTTTTTTTCTTTCTTTTTTTTTTTTTTTTTTTGGGTACAGAGTTGAGGATTAAACTCATTTTTACCATCCCTCAGCTGACCTCAGCCACATGACCTACTTCAGGTAACACAACACCAACTGCCTCCACAATGATTTCAAAGTTGGCACAAGCACATCACCCCTGGACAACAGTCATCCTTCCCAAGAGGCTGAGACAGACATGGTCAGAAAGCCCAGGACAAACACTGCTGCGACGTGTCGGTCTTTGCATCATCTTTCCAGTTCTAGAACTTGAATGAGTCTCCTAGTTGGAATGTGAACACTTGAAACCCATCTTGGCAGAAATCAAGAAAAGAACAGTAGGCATTTTCTTGAAATCCATCTCCTTAAAATTGATTTGGGGGAATGCAGCTGTGTGCAGCTGACAATGCAGGCAACAGGCACAGGCACAGGAGAAGACATCTGGGGCAGCGCTAAAGGACAGAGGGTGGCAAGAGGGAGGAAAAGTGGATAGATAAGGAAAGGGGAGTTTTGGAAACAGACTAAGAGGGATGAATGAGGTGGCACAACACACATGGAGCTCTAATGTCATAGATGGACACTCTAACCCTTACATAACTAAGCAGATGGCATGAAAAGCCCTTCCATCTTACTGCCATCATCCTTCTCCCCCCCAATTCAAAAATGGTTTATTAAACTTTGAGAAAAGTCTTTTTTTGTACATTAGCCTATTTTCAAGACTCTAAAAATAACACTCCTGGGCCCAAATTTAGCCCTCTGCAAATCTTGCAGAATGAAGTTCCAAGCTCCAGTGAGGGAAGGAAGCAGGCAGGGGAGCCCAGGGACATGACTGCAGCAGCCTGGCCAGCTACTGGTGCATTAACACTTCTGAGGCAGGTGCCTCATACATCTCTAAGTGAAATGTTCTGCCTTTGCAGGTCTCAGGTTTTTAAACTGTGGGTGGAAACAAAAACAAAGAGTGCTTAGAGATCAGCAATGAAGGTCGCAGCCAGAGCTGGGCAGAATCAGCACTACTTAGCAATAGAACCATGTTGACAAAGAGGCACACGCTTGCTGTATCCATCACAACCACCACTAAGATGGTTTCTGTAAAAAACCAATATGACCACCAAAAATCAAAGTACTTTGCCAAACAAGGTCTTCGTTATATTTTCCCCACAAAAATGTTATGCTTCGTAACTGAACCTTCAGGGGAATTAAGAGTTTAGTTACACACCAGAATAACCTTTACTTCTGTCATCTTTTACCGAGTAACATCATCTACCCATTCCACCCACCAGCAGTTCTCCCCCTAGATAAAACAGCTCTCTGGGAAGCTGAGCATCAGAATACCTTAGCACCTAAACATAAGTCTTGCCTCAGCTCAGAGAGGGTGTGAGGACTTCATGCCACCACCTACCTTTGTTCTCTGCTCAAGCGACTTGGCAGAACAAACCCACACTTGCTACATTTAACAACTACTTCTCTTACTCCAGGATCCCACCTTGTGTTAGCTCCAGCCCACTTACCCATGGCTGAAGGTGCAGAGCTCTCTCATGCCCTCCCACTACAACACCCAAGGCAGGGAAACCCTGACACCGTATTGTTGACAACCTCCAGATCTCAGCAACAAAATAATCATCTCCTTTGCTTGCATGTATGAGGTCAGGGAGAGGCTTAGATCCTGCTAAAAAGGTAAGACAGCTCCCAGCCTCATCCCTCACCTCTTCATGCTGTGACTCAGGGTACTGCAGTTCTGCCAGCCTCCAGCCACATGTTCACACTGCCTCTGAACACAGCAGCCAGCATGCTGCTCCAGAAAACCCTCTCCTGACTGATATCCATGCAGGACTCATGCACGCAGCTCATGCCAAGCAGCTACAGCCAGCTCAGGGTGGTACAGAGACACGCTGCACCCTGGCTCGAAGTGCAGGGTCCCAGAGGTCTGTGGATCGCCGAACGCTGCACCAGGAGGACCTGAGAGAGTGCATGAACTCTCTTTTCAGGGTTTTCTTTTGCCTGTGAATGAAACAACTGGTACATTTTCCTCTTGTATCTCCTGCAAGGTGTTTGCCCATCGCTGGAACTGCACAGCCAGGATGACAGCACGTGTCCTGTGCTGGCTGAGGCTGAGCCAGGATTGCCTCCTCCTGCCCAATCTGCCAGAGCTGTAACTGCTCCTGGATGTAGTTCAGTCAAGATGTCTGGGTTCGCTCCATGGCTTTTTTTAATGGATGTTTTTCCATAACCTGGATCGTTGAATCAGGCTTGTTCAGCTTGGAGAAGGCTCAGAGGAGACCTTATTGTGGCTTTCCAGTATCTGAAGGGGGCCTACAAGAAGGCTGGGGAGGGACTTTTCACAAAGGCCTGTAGTGATAGGACAAGGGGTAATGGCTTCAAACTGGAAAAGGGTAGATTTACATCGGCAATTAGGAGGAAATTCTTCACTCTGAGGATGGTGAGACACTGGAACAGGTTGCCCAGAGGGGTGTGGATGCTCCATCCCTGGAGGTGTTAAAGGCTAGGTTGGATGGGGCTTTGAGCAACCTGGTCTAGTGGTAGATGTCCCTGCCATGGCAGGAGAGTTAGAACTAGGTGATCTTTATGGTCCCTCCCACCCAAACTGTTCTATGATTCTGTGATTTTGCCAGGACAGGCTTAGTGTGTGACTACACGAGTGAAGGTGGATAAACCCTGGGGGAGGGAGGGAGAACAGCCATGACTGACATGGGACAAACTTTGTCCCTGAACACAAACACAGGCTTAGGCACAAGCCTCCAGATAACAAAGATGCATGAAGTGAGCACCTGAGAGTCCTCCCAGATATTTTCCAGCTATCCTCTTCTGCTTTCTCCTGAATATTTGCGTCCTGAAACCCACAGACAAAGGTCAGGTTTTTTTGGCTTCATGCAGCTTCAGGAGAGACCACAGCTTGATGTTACCAAATTGCTGGGTAACAGCTTTCCCAAGTCTGCACACACTCTTCTATCCTTCATCACAATCAGAATAACCAAAAGAAACTTTTTTGCTTTAGACAAAATTAAAACATACCTTTTATGTGATTTTTTTCCCCCCCTCTCCTTGGTAACCTCCTACACACCCCAAATCATTCTCTATGCTTTGAACAGATTTATTAAGCACAAAGCTCCAGTGCTGGTGCAACACGCCTGACCCAACACCATGACCACCTTGCTCCCACATTATTCATTTCCCCAAACCTGCATCTGACCCATCTATTCAAAAGATGAGCTCTCCAGGCTCAGAGTCACTTTTGTTCCAACTACATACAGCCCTGTTCTGTGTTTCCTACAACAGGAAGCCAGTCTCTTAACTATTCTCTTGACATAAACATATATAATCTGCCTGTACAGACAAACATTACATACACACAAAATCCCTTTGCATCTGCAGCCCCTGAACTCACAGGTTTGGCACATCTACCTTGTGGGCATGCACTGGTCAGCAGCAAGGGGCAGGATTTACACTGCAAGGACAAGAATGTGCATGTTGTACGTGTCTGTGCAAGAATGCACACACAGAATTAGCAGCTTTTAAAAATATGTAGCTTTCCAAATCATGGGTGAAATACAGATTTGAAACTCAACAGTCAAGTGAAAGGTTTTATCTCCTGCAGGAAAATAATTGTCTGATACTTCAAATTTTAATGAATTACTGGGGAATATTCTGCTTGTAGGTAACATATCTAAACTTTCCTTCCTCTCCCACTCACTTAAAAAAAAAAAAAGTCTTTCTCTCAAGGACTGGCACGTGATTAAATGCACTCCTGAATCAGCACTCTTGCCACTGTGCAGGCAAGGTACCTGGTAAACTGCAGGAATACTCATTTCATCTCAAACTGGAGATCTACACCTGAGCAAGTCAACCTAGGTGCTCTGTTCAGTCAGAGGAAAGCAGGGGACCTTTAGGAGAGTCACCTTTAGGATGAGTGCCTTTCCTCCAACCAACAGCAGAAAACTAGGGTAACATCTGGTAGGGCGAATCCCATCTCTGGTGCTTCACTGTGGCCAGTGCAACAGTGCCCAACCTCCTGGACATCCCAACACAACTGAGTAGTCACAACCTGTATTTAGCAGTGGTCCAAACTTCTCTGTGCAGAGAGGCAGATGGGTATGAGCCTGCTCAGATTAAAAAATGGCATGAACTCCTTTAAAACAGGTATGACTCCAAAGGTTGTAGGACAGGTCTTATGAGCTGAGTTACCAAAGACAGCTTTTGGGTCAGAACTAACTCCTTTTTGCAGTCTCAGAGAACCACATGAGAGAATTCAGCCCTTCTGCAAAGGCTTAGCCATAGGATTAATTTTACATGCTTGACAGGTTTTTTCATTTATTTTCTTTGTAAATCAAGATCAAAACATGCACTTAGGTAACCAATGTTCTTCTCCTTTCAAATGCCTTTTGCTAGTGTCAGATCATGTCCATCTATTCCTCCCCCTGAACTGACTCCCCTCACCATCCCTTTCCTCTTCCATGGCTGTTGCTGTGAAAGTCAATGCACGAACCACAGTGCCACTATGGCAGGTGTATCGATGTGTATCACCCCAGTGACAGTGTAAAAACCTCTGAAACGAAACAGATACAGAAGCTCTTTCCATTCACCTCAGAAAAACACAGATGTCTAATTCTGTCCAGCTGGCATTGACAGAAGCTGCAGAACTGACACAAATACCTGCAGAATCAAGACCCATAAGAATATTGAGGATAATTTTTCAAAGGTGCATTAGTGTCTTCTCTAAATGAAACACTTCTTAGAACAAAAAAGGGCACATTTTTCCTAGCATTTTGCTGCCTAGATGCTTCTACCTTCTCAGTGCTTGGTTAGAAGGTCCACAGAACAGCAACCACGCTTAAGTGACAAACCCTCCTGTAGACTGCAAACACTGCACTGATTTGCAGAGATTTTCAACTGCCATTTATGGCTACTTCAAATGTACTTTGAGAAGATTTATGTGCTATCCTATTGGAAATGCAGTAAAACATAAATTAAGCAAGTAAATGGACTTCGTTGATTATTTTTGAATCATTAAGAAAACCAAAGCAGAATGATTACAGGAAAGAACAGCAGTATCTCTGCATGACTGAGACACGAGGACTTTTCTGAGGATTATGACCAGATGGGTTGAAAAACGATGTTAGAGACATTCAGAGCAGCAAGATATTAATTACAGGGAAATGCTTTGTGTCTTATTCTTTCAAGACAGCAGAAGTTCAAGCGAGAAACAACAAAACACTATCGATACATGGGTCATTTCAGAATAATACACAGAGAATCAAATATACTACCCAGAGATCACATCAAGACTATTAAGCTTCTAAGAGAGCACTCAGCCAAAGAAGGCTTCCTAGCTTGGTTAAAAAACAACACAAGAGACACTTAAATTATCAATAAAATGTTCTGACAGACCATCTGTGATACTAAAGACAATGATCACATACAATATACACTGCAATGGCCTTTTAACTACATTTTCCTGTCACAAATGAAAAAATAAATCACAAACTGTGATCTCTACCTACCATATATATTTTGAGAAAGTATAAAAAGTCTTGAGTAATCACTTGTTTACTTACCGCTGTCTTGAAAAAAATCTTTAGAAATAAGCTGAAGATTAGTGTATAAGAAAAAATAACACAGTCACCAGAGTAATACAAAGGGACTCCTCTGCAGGAGGAAACAGCCACATGCAGCGTTTCCCTGGGGTTTTCTGCTGTGTTTTCTCCACAATGGACTTCTCCACTCAGACTCAAGAGTCCAGTGATGAAGAACAGCCTCTCTGAGCTGGTGAATCTCCTGGGCCCTAGCTGCACAAGTAAAAGGCAAGGCTTAAAAGCTCAAAGGAACACTTTGTTGAGGGCCACTCGTTCAGCCACGGCTGGCTTGTCTCTTCAAGTTTGTATGGTTTGGTGCCTCAAGACAATTCTCTCATTAGGCTCTGACAGAACGTCGTCATTGACTCAACACAGCAATGCTCCCTGGCACAGAAGGCTGCAGATATTATCTATTCAGACAAGTCCAACATTTTTTAATTCAGAACTTCCTTCAGCGCCAAGGGTTCCATATACATCTCAAACGACAACAGCTCTGTTCTCCACTGGCTGTGCAAAAAACTTTGGAGAGCACATTAGCCTGGCTCTAGCCTTCCTTTATTTTTACTGAATTTTGTTTAGCAAACAACTTACATGAGAAAATATATTAAAATTTTCAAGGAAAGCATTAAACTAGTTCAACAAAATTCCTATCATCGGTCTTAAGTAACAGAAAAACACTGTGACCAAAGAGAGAGTTATAAATTCTACCAACTAAAATAAGTCACAGAAAACTGTCCCTGTTACCAAGAATTTAACTTTGGAGTTTAGTGATATATAAGATAAGGACTCAAGATATAAGTAACTATATATTTGTAATGAGTAAACAACCATACGGAAGGGAACAAAGATGTTTCATTCAGTGCAAAAAGATTTATATAAAATCCCATCTTGGCAGGTACTGCATGCAGTCACAAATCCACATGCTGCTTTTAAATACCATGCGTGTTCGTTCCTGTCTGATTTGTGCTTCAATCTACAAAACTGACTAGAGCAGGGAAAAAATGGGGGGAAAAGCCACCTCTTACCCAATTTTCCTCAGCAAAAGAAGGATTCTTGCACTTTGTAGCTAGGAGAAATACAGCAGTCCATTAGGAAGAGATGAAAATATTTCTGAGGAACATATGAAGGCCATTTGCTATTCTCCTTAGTTTTCCATTCCTAATAGACGGCAATCATAAATGCTTCCAGAGATTTCTTTCACTGTGTATGACTTCATATTCAAACATTCAGGTACTTCTATAGAAAAATTAGCAATGCTTGCTGTCTTTGCTCTGTTCGAACTAGATGAGCACTTAGGGAGTATTATTTCCATGTAAAGGAGACAGAAAACTGAATGCATCTGGCTTTTCCCCCCATCTAATTTGCATGAAATCAATATTTTGCAACCCAGAGGTTGGCTACTCTGTGATTTTGTTTCCTTGAAAGGGGGAGGTGCAGAAAAGGACTTACTGGGGAGAGGTGCAGGGAGGGGACCAAGATTTTCCACCTCTTAGGACAGTTTAAAAAGACTGTAATTCTCATGAAATATGTATCATTTAGAGTCATGGAAACTGGAGTCCTAGAAAAACATGACAACAGCAGAGGCTAAATTCCAGTCACTTACGGGGCTGTCCTGGAATGACCATGTTTACGGACAAGAACATCATTCATTCTCCAGAACCAGTCCTTTGTGCCTTTGTTCACTGAAAGCTTCATGCTCTAAAGAAGAAAGGAAGCCCATTTCCCACAGGCACACACACACAACTTGTATGGCCAAAATGAGAATTTTGAGATTGTCAACATATTTTTGCCCAAAGATTTCCTTACTTCTCCTCTGCCACTCTTTAAGTCCCTCTACTTGATACTTTTGATAATGCAAAGCATCATCTGTTCTTGAATTTGTCCCCATTTTCATCCTGGTGTGCAAAGGGACCTGTGGAAATACTGCACGCCAATCAGGCAAGGACCACTTCTGCCTCTATAGCTTCCACTCCTGTACACCCACAAAAATGTGAGGTGCACCTCCATGTGAAAATATAACTGAACCCAAAGTCATGATGCAGAGAAACACATATGGTCAAGTCTTCACAGAGTGACAGTAAAAAGATGAGCTGTTTAATTTCACTGCTGTATCACCAGTTCACATCTAGCCAAGTCTTTTGTGACCACAGGTCAATTATCTTCACCATCTGGTGGCTTGTGCAATATGATCTGTAATTTAATAGCAGTCACAGTCCAGTGCACTGGGAAGGAAAGCTCATACCACAGAAGACATCTTTGCATTTGCTATGAACTAGTCTTCTCAAAGGCAATCCCACATGAAGAGTCAAGGGCCAGCCCAAAACAGGAATGTACTTATCCCCATATATCACTAAGTGAGGGATGGAGCTGACTGGTAGGGCAGGGAGTCTTCAACTACCCTGGAGGTGCTTAGGTTGAGCTTTTTCATGATTTAGTGCTTCCAAGCTAGCATTATTCACTAACTGAAAAGTCCCTTAAATGCAAAACAAAAAAACATGGCTTAAACGAATGCTTAAAGTTTAGAAAGTTATGCCACTCTCTAAACCCAGCTCTTGTTGAACATGTGTTCCACATAACCGAAGCCTGACACACTTCCTGCACTGGCAGGGAGATAGCAATGGAAAAGCTCACTGAGGCTAGTTTTAGTGATTTACAGCACAGGATCCAAGGGGAGAAATCACATCTTTCTTCAATATGTTTTTCTACTAACAATATACATGTTCAACATAAAACTAGTCTAAGCCACTTTGCACTACAGTGAGAATAAAGTAACACAAAGGTGGCAAAGTCAGCGACTGGCATTTTGGATAATCCTGCCCAACATCACCTGAGGGACAGGATTTACCTCAATTATAGAGGTCTACATCTGGAGATGTAGTCAGAGGAAAAACACTGCAGGTTTTCAAATGCAACAAAACTGCACTTTTATTGGAGCAGAGCTAAAGCTGGGATAAACTCTGAGAAATCAGCTGCTGCCTCGCAAATAACATCCACAATATCTTGCTGCAAGGACTTCTCTAGCTCAGTTACATGACGTTCTCACCTAGCATGGGCATATCCTCAAAGCCAAGATAAATCAGATCATGAACAACCTATTTCTTTGCCATTGACAACAAAGGAATTGTGGTTGGCTAGCTCAAATGCTGACTTGCTCAAACAGATTTTATCCAGGAAACCTAAGGAGACAGCAATGGCATCAATTTACTGTCTTGGAAGGAGAAGGCTCCTTCACGTACTTTTTGTCATGCATCAGTTATGTGTCTTACAAAATAAACTGCATGGGCTTGTCTACAGTCTCCAGCCATGCACACAATGGATAACAAATAAAGGTTACATCAGCAACTCTGTTTCTTCCCTTTCCTAATCCCCAAGTCCTGGGCATGCTATGACAATGTTCTTGCATCTCATATAGAAACCCACTGCAAATACACCAATTCCTTGTCTATGAAAGAACAAAAATTATTACGGAGGGAGCAAGCAATCACGGAAGATGGGACACATGCTTGTATAATACATTTCTGGACCTCAGAGGAATATCAGGAATTGTGCCCTCAAAGGGGAGAATGGTTTAGTGGTCACCCAGCAATGCCATGAACAAAGATTTGAACCACTTCTTCTGAAGGCTGCACAACTCAGCAGCTGACATATGGGTCTGCTGTATTGGTTTCCTCTATCCACATAATGGACTAGAAGCAAGACGCAACACATGAAAGCAAACATGTTTCCATCCTCTGGTTCTGGCTTTTGCTGTATACAATCCAAAACCAAACACAACGGACACTAATACATTTTCAGGCAAAGACTGTTCTTAAGAGAAGTGGCAGCAGGCTCCACTGCCCGTATCCACTGCTTTCCAACTGCAGATGGAAGGGATCCAACCTCTTTATGAGAGCTTCGAACATGGTAAACTTCTGGTATTATCCTATAAATTAACAACTATTCAAATGAAAGTCCCAACTGGTCTAGTGAGAGGTGTCCCTGTCCACAGCAGGGGGGTTGGAACTAGATGATCTTTAAGGTCCCTTCCACTCTGAATCATTCTATGACTAAAATCTAGAGCACTAAGAAGAAGACTTTAAGACATATCTGTCCACAGGCACAGAGAAAATACCACCTATGGGACTCAGTAGCAAGAATCTCACCGTTATTTTGATAACCACCAAGTTCCTGTATCTGTAAGAGACATTCATGCACCTCAATCCCTTTGTCAATGTTGGCTTTAAGGTGTTTTAAAATCTTATCCCAAATTACAAAGTATCTATGAATTTCCAACTCATTTTCTCTTCCAGCTACTTCCATTCAATTCTGTTCTTGTCTGATCTATAACTTATGTTAAAACATACGGCAGTGTATTCGCTAGAAGTTCCCTCAAAAAGTGTATTCCCTAAATCAATTCTAAACAGCTTCAGATTTGAGATCAGGAAGGGGGTGGAGGGGGAGAAACTAATAGTGCTTTGTTGGTTTTCCGTTGGGCTTTGGGATTTTTTTTTCTTTTCCCCCCCATCCTCCGTCATGAAGCTAACTGAAGTAGCCCAAGTTATTTAGAGTTAGTTTATGAAGTGAAAGTTCTATACATTGTAGAGAAAAGGCAATTTAATCTTAGTTCCAGATACTGAAATACTTAATATACATTAAAAAAAACCCCACAAACAACAACCTTCATAAAGGTTATTATTAAATACTTTGGAGAAAGATTGAGGAAAAATACTGCACATGCATTCAGTAGGAATCCCCAGCAGTTGTCTCATTTACCTCATTACACAGATGCACGCACACACACGGAGTGTTAATTGCACTCCAGAAGAAAACTACAGGCACAGACTGCAAGAAATAATTTAGGTCCTTCCCCTGGTTCCCTCCTCCCGATGGACACCTACTATTCTTCTAAAAATTACCCACAGAAAAAGAGAGTGCTAATTGTAGCTATCACAAAGTGGTTTTCCATCATCACAGAAATTTAATTCTTAAATTTGAGTCAATGCACATGCGGAGACCAAGTAGAGGCAGGAGTGATGATGGATCCACATAGCAATTCATTCTAGCAGGGAAAATTTAAATACACATCAAGAGCATAATCCCGTAACTGGCAGATCCACTTCAAAATCTTGAAAAGCTTATTTTCAGCCTCTTAAAGCCAACTGATGCAACACCTTCCTGTGAGAACACCCTGTAGCACTTGTCTCCCATACCACAGAATTATCACACAATGCATTAGTTCCCACTTCAGGCCTTATTCTCTTGCATTTTTCCAGGAACAATGTGGGACTTCTTTTTGTCCTCAGAAGTAATAAGGTGCTTAGCTCAAACCTTAGTAGCTGTTAAGACTTGGAAGTTTGTGCTGTCTTGTGCCATTCAAAGCTGTACAAGATGCTCAGGTGTGTAAGGAAAGGGCTAGAACAG
Organism: Brachypteracias leptosomus; assembly: GCA_013401335.1. Lineage (NCBI taxonomy): Eukaryota > Metazoa > Chordata > Aves > Coraciiformes > Brachypteraciidae > Brachypteracias > Brachypteracias leptosomus. The sequence goes on along the minus strand of VYZX01021030.1, from coordinate 406,074 downwards.
AGAACATGCTCATGCCACTCTATCAGTTAATGGTAAGACCTCATCTGCAGTATCAAAGGCAAGGCCACATCTCAGAAAGATCAAAGAAAATAGTAAGAACAATCAGGACCTTGAAAAATCTCTTACAGAACTGACTTTAAAAAAATCTTGCAGAAATGTCACATAACAGAGATGTTAATTTGGAGAAAACTGGAAAATGACAAGCCCAGACAGAGGATGTCTGTTCTTCTCAAGACCTGAAAGAAATCAGTGTTAGCTGATTACTACTCATAATAAATCTTCATTGAGAAGCTAGCACTAGGCTTCAAGAACAAGCCTAAGGAGTAAATGGTAACACACTGGCAGTGATTGATTTGAGGACAGATTTTGGAACTGCAGTTGCACTGGCAATGCCAACACAAGAGGCTGTCCATAGTAGAGGAGAGATCTTCACCCCACCTCCCAGGCTTGTTCTCCACCATCAAACACTCTCAGGAATGAGGAGAGAATTGGTTAATGCATGAATCCCTCTAGGAGAGATAAAGTCAACCTGTAACAGTGGAAACTGCCCCCTTCTCCCCATACACTAATAGAAATAGGACTGTTAGTGGGTTCAGAGGGCCTGTTGGTGAGGAACCTGGAAGACAGCTTGCAATTCACACAGATAAGGTGACAAAAGAGGGGAAAGAGTCACAAGACACAATTAGGGTTACAAGGAAAACTTGTTGAGCCAACTTAACCACCAGGAAGGAAAGACAACCTCGATTCTAGAAAAGAAATGCTACTTCTTTCTCTACTTCTAAAGGTAATCTTCAAATGTCACAAAAACTGTGAAAAGGTAGTTGAGTTGTGCATCAAGATAGGAAAAAGAAACCCACTTATGCAAATTTTTTACTGGAATTTGCATAAGAAAATAAAGGAAGTTTAATTTTTTTTCTGTAATACAGCTGTAGCAGTATTTGCAATCTTGTGTTTATTCATATCAATGAATCCCTTGGCCTCAGCCTACAAACTGTTTTCTGTATGTTGGAGTAACTCCACACTCCAACTTCACGGGGGAAAAACTTCAGACACACTACAAATTTCTTCACCCTGGCATGTTCTGAAGATTACTTTTTATACCATAGATAAAAGGCATAAACTATCATCAGATTACATATAAATTACTGATTAATTTTCAAATCTTAGCTTAATTTTGACTAATAAGCTGCTCTTAGAAAGAAACATTCATGTTCTTGCCACTTACAAACAGGTGGACTTTCTGTTATTAATTACAGGCTACTGAGACAACACTCATGGGACAAAGAAAATTATCACGGTTGTCAAAGGAATTAGTTTTGCATTTAGAGGTTTCTATGCTATTTTATTAAGATTTTACAAAGATGCTCAATGACAGCTGAGAAATGGTAGAAGTCATTACTAGAATGTACCCACACCAAGAGTTTTATACTCTGGGACGTTTTTTAAAGCAAAGGTATATTAGCAAACCCCTTGGTTTCTTAAGAGGAATGTACAGTCAAAGCTCCTGTGACACTGAACTAGAACTTTGAATTTATAATTAACTAATCTAATAACAGACTTAAAAGAGCCTTGTTTGGACCTTTTCATGTCAGAGCAATATATTGTGACAGAAGATTATTTTTATCAGCTTGAAGATAGCAATCTTTCTCTGAAAGAAGATACTTCCAAGGACTCAGTGTTTACAAACAAGCAAGAGTTCTCAAGAGAGAACATCTCTTTTATATACACACACAACAGAAAAAAAAAAGGATATATAACTGGCAGGTTGATGATTTCACTTACTTAAAGCACTTAAAAGAAAATGGAGTTCCTTTGAAAATTCATCTCCAAGTGTGGGTTGGAGAGTCAGCTTTTTGAAGATTAAACTTTGTAAAGAAGGAAATAGTGTGGTATAGATTAAACTTTAACTTCACCTTTTTGACTTTGGGTCCGTTCATGCTTTGGCTATGTGAAATTTGGCACTAGCCTGAAAGCTGACATCATTTTATCATATCCAAACTCACGGGAGCAAGAAGGGTCCTCTGAAGATGGCCACAATATATATGTTTTTTTATTTTTTAAGACAAAACATACATACCCTCAAATCTGGAGAGAAGTTGTCTGCCGAGGTGGAGACCGAGTCAGATGATATAGCAGAAACAGATTTGGTGTGAGTAGAATGGTCCGAGTGAGAAGTCGAAGCACTGTAAAGAGAAACACCACAGCATATCGAAACCATGCTCAAGTATGCCCCAAAGCCAGGAAGTAGAGCCATGCGTTTACAGTCACAGCAGGCATTTTTCACTATTTTCACCCTTTCCACTCTCAGTTATTCAGCCCTTAGCAGTGGCTTAAGACAACTTGTTTCACTCGCCGTTGCCACAGATTACCAAAGTGCACACAATTCGTTACCAAATCTCGGCTCAGACTGAGCCAATATTACCACGATCACACACTCGATCAAATCCTAAATGACAAAAACTAAGGGCCTCCATCTCAGGCTTTCAGATGGGAGATATTAGTGCGCTGCAAGGGGATGAAAACAGACAGACTCCTGAATGCACGCCAGCACAACTCCAACCGCAGCTTTACAACAGTGGAAGAAACTCAGAATGAAACTCTTTCCATCACACAACTTTCCTAGTTCAGGTATCAGTACAATCCTCAGGAGAACTAAAAAGACTCTCTCAGCATACCTCTCTGGTGATACAAAGTGTGATTTGATAAGTAGCAAAGCAAAACAGTTATTTTCTTTTTCTGTACAGTTTTTCTAGTACAGCTGTAAGCAATTAAAATAGGCTTATTTTATTGCATTTTTATGCTGCGACCTCTCCTACAACCATAATTGCTTAAAATTAGCATTTGCTAATAATGCTCTTAAAACCCCAGATGACTGTCAAGAAAGCTCCTCCGTGGTACAACGTGCCTGAAGCCACAGCACGGCAGCGAATGCTACCTGCACAAATTAATTCCTGCAGTCTTACCAACCCCAGAAAGATTTTACCTGGCTGTAATGACACTTGGCCTGCAAGTCTAGCCTTGGCCAAAGCAGAATACCAGCAGGAGTATTACGGTTACTACTTGTATTAATTAGACATGTGGCAACCTAGAAACAGCTCTATCTGAGCTTCCAAAGGGCCTGGAGATCTGTTAATTGTCTGAAAATTGTTTTGCTACCAGTAAACAGCCAGTGAAAGGCCAAAATATTCCATTTTTATTTCCGTTCTTCAGATTTTGGCAAAGTATTGCCCAGGCAATGTTAAAAACATGAAAGGCTACAGCAAAATTGGGCTCTTGCTGGGAGTTAGTCCTTTTCTCCAGGGATTAAAGAGTATTGGCAGCTTTAAGAAGCAGAAACTCAGAAATGGAACCTTCGGGAACTTAAAAAAATTTTTTTAAAATAAAAGATACTGGTGTGCCAATCCAACAGCATAATTCCACTGAATGCATTTGTTGTACACGGTTCAACAGCTAATCACTCAGCTTTCCAGCTTGCTCAGCCCCTGCAGTGTTGCCAGGTAAACTCTGGGGTTTGGGCTGGACAGAGCAGACCACGCTGCTCACACTGCAGCGCCCCGGGGCTCCAGCCCAGGCTGAAAACAATCTCACACTGCAGTAACACCGAGTCTGCAAAGCCTCCTGGTCTCACGGATCAAAGGGCCTCACACACATGCACTGAATTTGTGTACAGTTCCACATAACAAAATTGCTGTGAAGTGTAGGCTGCTGCTGAATGGGCTAGGCTGCTCACACTCCCCTCTCCTCCTCATCCTCTCAGCCTGGGCTGCACACCGCTGCCATCGCCATGGGGCTGCACCACCATCACGGGGTGCACGGTTCCATTTGCTGATCTGCTGAGGCAGTAAACTATTAATAAACATGAAGAGAGTCTTCTGTTGGACAACAAGGCTGACTACATTGATTACATGACTGTATAAATCATCAGACGCAGCACACGGAGTGGGACGGAATCTCTACTTGGAGATGCTGAGGAGGGTTGAGGGCAATTCTGCGCCCAGCAGCCTGCAGACATGCTGAATTAGCCTTAGTACTAACCACATTTTCACATTAATTCACTTAAACCAGCTCAGACCCCTGGATGTGTTCTCTTGAAACTCCTTTCTGCCTGGTCTCCACACAGTCAGCCTTCGCCTTCCAAGTGTTCACTCTTGTGTTTGCACCTGTTTAATTAATGTTATTTTTAAACGGGGGAAGAAGAAAAAAAAAAAATCATACTTAATTTAATAATCCCACAAAGCAGCACCAGTTTACTGTACAGCAACCCATAAGGAGATGGTACTTCAAGTTACTAACAAAAAGCAAGCAGATACTGTAGATGCTTTATACCAATGCTGCTGCCTGCCCCTGGCTCCCCACCACGCCTTCTCCAGCACTGGCTCCAGCCGGGGGAGCCAGAGGCTCAGAGGAAGCCTCCAGAAGCCATTCCTGTCAGCTCCCTCCCCTTCCAGGGTCCAGAATTGTGTGCATTTTACAGTTCAGCAGCTCTGCTGAGTTCACCCGTCGTTTAGCACAGGTGTAAACAGCCAAGCAAGGGACACAGCAGCAGCCAACCTGGCCTGCTTGCACCACACACGACACCTTACTCACCGAGCAACCTAAATCACTGAGCACAGTGACCTATTAGTAGAAGCATTTGCGTCAAGAATTTCATATGCTTTAGTGACAGAAAGAGGAGCTGGAAAGGCTGGAATGGTTTAATGGAGTGTGCTTAGTCTCTCTGTTCCCAAGCTAGTACATGCTCTATCCAAACAACTCCGGAGACTTGTTTGTCTAACCTGCTCTTAGCAGCTCCCAGGGAGGGAGAGTGTTTACAAAAGGATCACAATTTCACTACTTTTTGTGCTTACACAACTTGTCTGCCCTCATACATCCTCAGTACACAAGCAGCAATCACCCAATCATTGCAGACCAAAGATTTTTACGAAATTGTTGCTTAATTTCACTTCAGCAGGCTAAGAGGCAAACTGCTTCATGCAGGAAAAAAAAAAATTAAGAGGAGAACTACAATCTGAGCTGTGAAAGTGTTTTGTGTTTGTTGCTCACGCTTGGCTGCAAGTGGGTTTTCATGAAGGAAAGCATTTGCATGTCAGAAGTGGGTTTTCAAAAGCTCCCCGCACCAGCATCCCTCTGCTCCCGCAGAAGCCAGCGGAGAAGCCTCCCTCCAGCGCCAGCCAGGCGAGCTGTGGGGATGCGCTGCCTGCTCTCAGAGCCGACAATGCCGCCTGGATTAGGCAGCTCTGCAGAGGGTGCACTGGGTGCATGTGTTTGGCTCGCTGCCTCCGCTCTCCTCATCCACCGCTGCTGGGGAGCCGTGGTGGAAGGAACGAGCAGACAACTGAAACACGGCTGCCTTGCGGCTCCCTCCTCTTATCGTTGTCAGGCAGTCGCAGAGCTCCAGCTCCGGCGCTGCTGCTTAGCAAACTAATTAACCTGACATCCCTGCGTGCACATGAGAAGTTTATTAGCTTCAGTGGTTTAGTCAATCTTGAGCTGTCCTCTACTGCCAATGCAAAAGGAAAGACCCTCAAACCACACAGTTTCATATGCCTTTGGCTGGGGGAGAGTGGGGGAGCGTCCCGGGGACAACACACAAACTCAGCAAGGAGATCAGGGTTCCCTCCATGCTTTACCACCAGCTCTTCTGCATCATCTTGGGCAAATCAGTTACTCCTGCTTCTGCCACAGCTTCTGCACATTATCCCAGCTTTTGCCAGTGTAAAGTTAAAGCTGTCTCCTGCAATACTTTTGGCAACGTGATGGGGTACTTCTAGTATCATTCTAAAAAGCTGAAGATCCCACCGCAGATGCCCTGTTCCCACAGGGACATACCCCCAGTAGTTAGTTGTCTCAGTAAGACAACAAAGAACAAACCTGAGGGACGGCACAGGCACAACGGTCAGGTGTAACTCCTGGGTTTGGGGGCACTTGACAAACACTTGGAACACGTAGGTTTGGCCAGGTTTCAGCAAGGGTTAAAAGCCACTGGAGCTGTGCCAATCACTGCTAGCTGAGGGTCTGGTTCAATACAACTTAATAAATGTGCAAAATAACAATATTATCTTGGAAACTCATTAAGGTTCTAGGAAACATCATATACTCAGGTACACAGTTACTTTGAGCTCTTCCTACAGGAAAGAAAGCAAGTGCAGATATTCCTGTGAGGAACCTGTGAAGACCATGGGCCTCCTGCAGCATTTATCTTCCCATGGGCCCAGGCAGCTCCACACTGTCCTTGCTGATGGAAGTCTGTGTTAAGTGCCAAAAGAGGCCCCAAGCACCTTACTCCTGTGATTGCCATCGCTGTTTCTCCTCTCCTCCCTCCCTCCCCATGCAGAAGCAAGAAACAGGTTTAGGATGCAATTAACACCAATCTATGTCTTTCATCTTAGTAATTATGTTTATTATTTAAATGTGTTTCTTAAGGCCAGATCTTGAATGATAAATAAGTCCAAAAGAGAGTTGTTGGCACAATGGTCCTGTACTGTATCTGCACGCAGCATTAACCCCTCGGCTATATGGAATACATATATGTAACTAATAAGAGAATTACAATGGAAACCAAGCATAATGACTCAACTCCTGATAAAGTGTTGATTGTTATTATTAGGACTATCCCACAACATGCCAGATGGTTTTCAAACATAATTCAGACTCAGACAGATGCCCTCTGGTGATTCTTGTTCAGGCAATTGAAAGGTATTACTGCATCCGTAGCAGAATTGAAGGTATGCCAGTGTGCTCAGCTTAAACTGTCAACAAAGATGTAAAGAAGCTGCAAACAGAAGTGTCTGAGACACGCAAACTTATCCTGTTAAAGTATGAAGGTGCAGGGAAAATATTTTGGGGAAAAGCAGTTATAAAGTCTTAAGCCACTTCAAAAACTGTTGTTAAATGGCATCTGCCAAAACCATCCCAGGCAATCCCTACCCTCAGACCCCTGCAATCTCAAAAACATGGAGTATAAGAAAGACAAGGAAAAGAAATAAAAACTGGTACTTGCCATTTGTTTTGCCAACTGTTACAGAAAGAGTTTGAAAATGAAGTTATTGCTTTCCTAGAGTAGATAAGCAGCAATTTTCCCTGGAAGAAGAAAGCACAAGAAGAGCTTCTGAAGGGGGCGATTTGACTGTGGGAGGGTCTGAGCATGACACAGAGAGCTCAGGTCAGGTAGAAGACAAGCATGGAGATGCAAAGGAAGCACCCAAATCAAACTCTGGAACCCTAGAGCTTTAACCTGATGCAGAAAAATGCACTATTTATGCAGGACTGAGTTCCCCTCCCTATTGTAAGAAATTTAATACAACATTCTTTGAATGCCAAAAAGAGGATATTTTCCTTTCCTGTCCCCACCCTCCACAGGAAGGAAAACTCATAGGAAATCTCGGTGAAGAGCTTTCTGTGAACGTCAGCCTAAGGACAACCACACCACACAACCTCTCCTCTTAGGACATGTGACCCAAGAAGAAAAGTCACAACAACCAATTTTATGTATCACAAAACTTCACAACAACTTCTGGTAAAACTTGAGACAGAGGTCATGACATTTCTTTAAGGGATGGTCCAGCTAAACCATCCCAGCTTATAGTTGCTGAGAATGGTCATTTCCAAGCAAGCATCTTAAAGGTGTGCCTCTTTCTGTTCAGCAAGAACATAAAAAATATACATTAAAAAAATTCCTTCTACTACACTTCTGTTCAGCAAGAACATAAAAAGTATACATATGTACATGTTCCTAAAGATAAGAAACAACCCTCTGCAGAAGGAGACCGGCTATGATGAGGGTGAGACAGCAGAAGAGGATGTCCCATCCCTGGAAGCATTCAAGGCCAGACTGGATGAGGCTTTGAGCAACCTCATCTAGTGAAAGATGTCCCTGCGCATGGCACATGGGTTGGGCTAGATGATCTTTCAAGTTCCCTTCCAAACCAAACCATTTTATGATTCTATGGGTAACAACTCCCCAAGAAACTCCTGTTCATTTCTAAAGACACTTGTTCAGACTTTGAAAACTGGAGAAGAGACCTTTGCCTTGCTTAAAAAAAAAAAAAAAGACAACATAAGGGGAAAAATAAATTTTTTTTTTAAAAATCCATGACTGGGAACCTGTGTCTAACACCCAGAACTCTGCAAAAAACTGCTGGGTCAGGATGAAAACACATCTCTGGAAAATATGTCATTTTTATTTACAGTATATACATAAGGCTCAAGGACATCTATTTTTTTTGTACCAACATCTTAAAATACTGACCTGGCTCTCTCCTATAAATAACACTGCAAAATGCAGTGATGATAAAGTCAGCTCTCCATCACCTTCCTTATGAATATTCCTTCCCTGCCAGTAAAAGTAGCTGCTTCATTGCTTGCAGAGGTGTGCCAATGACTCAGACACTAATTGGCATGAGCTGCTCACACCACTTCTTCTGTATCAGATTGAATGTTTTGTTTCAATTGTCACTGAACTGACATGGAAAACAGGTGATAAAATGCACCGCTGGGCAATACAGTTTCAGCCACAGAGGTCATAAATGAGAAAAACACTGCAGAGGGCAAATTTCCATTTCCTCTCTTCCTGTTTTTTTTTTAAAGTTTCTCATTATGTACATTCCTAAAATTAATCAAGGTGAAAACTGCAAATTAACAATGACTAGTGGCAAATACAATTTAATTTGGAAGCCTCAGATGCCAAGAGAGCAGGATCTAATTCAAATTTACAGCAGAGCCATGAATAGGAGCACCTGCAGCACTTGGGCACTTCAAAGCATAATGATACAGAGGTATCGAGCACTCCCCACTCACTTCCCAAATTCAAGCTGACAACTCTCCCTCCTCAGTACTTTCAACACTCCCGTTTCTTTCAGAGAAGGAAAAAGAAATACTAAGAAACCTTCTGGGTCATATCAGAGCAGAGGGAGACAAACTGGTGCTTGTTCCCCATGAATACGACTTTTTCCTAGCTAGTACTGGCTGAACTGGCCTGGGAAATCTAGCTGCTGCCTGCATCAGGCTCTCCCATTCGTGGCAGCTCTCTGTGGATCTGTGCTAAGACTAAGTGGTCCCCATAGTCCTTATCTGTGTATGTATATATATAAGTATACACACCTAAGGGTTCTCAGAAGTCCCTCCTATGCCCCTCTTCAAGCAAGCACTTGAAAGCAGAGCTGGCATCTGACTCAACTGGGGCCTTGCAGCAGGAGCTGGGCACCCTGCGCTGGCATCCATCCTGCCAATGGCTGTAACAGGCTCTGCTGCTGTAAATTAAGTTTTACCATCTCAACACCATCTCTCTCAGGATGGGAACACCACAGTGTTTGGCACTGTGCATGCCTCTACTAACAGGCAGTCCCTCTCCCAAAGAGTTTACATGGAGAGACAAAGAAGCAGCATCTCCAACAAGCAGTGACTCCATCTTAACTCTTCACAGCAAAATAAAAAAAAATAAAACCAGGCTTATTCTGCTTAGACAAGTACATGGGTACCTACAGAGTACATGGGATGCACCCTTACCCCCTCCAACACCCAGCACCCTCTTTTTAGGCACACACAGAACAGAAAATTGCTACATTTCAGAAATACATGGAACTCACATTTTTTTCTAAACATTTAAAGATCCCACTTTAACCTCTGCTTGACCTGTAACAATCTCAGAGGGGAAAAAACAAAGACATAAACAAATATGCTTTGGAAGGAAAGAAAAGCACAACTGCCAGGCTTCCTCTGGCACTCAGAAGAGGCAGACAGTTATATAATATAATAATGTACACTCTCCATTCAAAAGGGCTGGCAATGTCAGAGCTTAACAACATCTCGAAAAGAAGCCATTCCAGCAAACAAATCATTGAGCATGTGTGTGACAGACCTAAAATAGCCCCCCACGCCACTTGCCTGAATGAAAAAGATTCACTTCTGTTGCCAAGCACACCCGGATCTCAGTCTGACTTCAATGTTCCATGAGAGGAAAATGTCATTTTTTAAAAGTTGATCCTTCTAAGTAGCATCCTGAGCTGAATATATAGTACATGTTTTCCCATGAGCCATAAAGAGAATGTCCTATATTTTGACCGTGAACAAGCTCTTCTAGGAATGCAAATTTTGCTCTCAATAGTTACACAATGGACTACAGTGTCACAAGCACCGTTCCTGCTCCATTAGTCATTCTTTTATTATTTTTTTAAAACAGAAATTACAAAAGGCCTACAGAGTCTGTAGAGCACTTGCTAAACAATAGGCTGATTGTTTAAAATATCTGCAAGATTCCGAGAATAGAAGACCAACACCCAAAGACAAACCAATATGCAGCACATAATTAATAACAGTGAGCAGCCCACAGTATCATGCTTTCATGAGTCAAACAATCCAGAAGGTAAAAAACAGGAAGAACAGCAGCTACCAGAGGCCCGAATCAATATCCTCTGATCAGCACATGGAAGATAATTGTAAAATAATCTGATTCATAAGGGGAACAAAAGGGGAGCTAAGTTTCTCACAAGCTCCAGGCTGGTATGGGATGGTGCTCAGCTACAAGGAAGAAAACAGAAGGAAAAAAAAATTATTTTTCAAAGTTTTTAGACTTCTGCAAGGAACTGACATTTTACCTTTGTTTCACCAACTGAATTTCAGCCCTTATCTACAAAGTCCAAACAGTTATAGCTCCTGAAAGCAGACTGATAATCCAGTACTTTGGTCTGATTCCAGTTCCTAATGGAAACATTTGGGTTGGAAAATCCACCACTAGCACAAGCGCCTTCCCTTGCAGCATTAGGAGTCTGGGCAGTGAGTGGTGCACAAGGCAAGAAACCCACCTCTGCATGAGACATGATGGAAAGGCAGCCCCATTGTTCTGGCTCTGCCCTAGGGCTTGGGAGAGCAGTTTGACAGACTTTCCAGAGAAGGTGTGTACCTCTGGGTCTGTGCTCCTAAGATGTGGGGTTTCTACTCACCAGGACAGACACTTAGCATTGAAAATAAGATTATAAGGTGAAGAGGAGTTCAAAACACAGTCCTGCTCACTGTCAACACAAACGAGGTTGCCTACTAGAACAGTGCTCCCACCTGTCCATCTCTGTGCCTTCCTACACATTAGGTCACTGCTATGCTTTTGGGGATCATTTGGGGTTGTTCAGAAGGAGCCAGAACCTTTTTTTTCAAATACAAGACACTGCAGAGGGCAGGACTGAAGTGAAGATCTCCCTCCCAAGAAAACAGTATTTCTAGGCCAAAAAAACATGTCTGAGGGAGAGAAGTTCCAGCACCTCAAGCTCCAGATGCTTGAAGAAATGCTGCGCAGTGACAGAGAGAGAGATTTTAGGGAGATCACTGATTGAGGGGATGTCTGGCATGTGATCTCTGTCTGTGATGAATCAGCACATGTCCTGACCTGCAGCTTTCTTCCCCAAACAGACTACAGCCAAGGGGCTCTTCATGCAGCATGACTGCCTCTAGGAAAAAGGCAACTCAAGAATCCAAATCCAACTGTTTCCCGGTGCTACAAGACCATCCATGTCTCTTAGCCCTCTCTGTGGAAGAAGCTGATTCCAGGGCTCACGACATTCTGTAGCAGAGAAGTGAGAGACCTGGATGGTGCTTCTATCTCCCACATCAAAGCAACACCAGATTTACCACTGCACCCCTCAGGAGAAAGAGAGCTGGAAACATCTACCTGTCTCCACAGGTACTTTGAATGCAGAAAAAGTCATGATGGAAATCCTACATATAGTTCAAAACCACTATTGCAGTTGATCAGTACTTGTATTTACTATATAAACTTCCATTCTCTTCCTTTAAAATAAGTTGAGCCAGAGAAAAATGTACAAGTAAAAAACTAGCAGGATCTGGATGCAAATTCAGACAGTCCCATGATAAGCTGCAATAACAACTCCAGAGAATGAGAGCACAGACAACCAGAAAAAACAGAAAGCAACACAGGATATCAAGTCTTATTTGCTTGCTTTTTTTTTTCTTTAAGAAAAAAACTATTAACTTGATCAAGGAAAGAAAGAGAAAAAATGCCTGCATTAGTAAGTACTCACCTTCGGACAGAAAGGAGAAATGGGTAAGACAACAGATATAACTTCTCTTTTACTATTTCTATCCTGGCAGTGCCTTAATTTCTAGTTACGTACTAAGAACCAGTTACGTGTAGTTTAACCAAATATATGTATACATCCCACACTTCATGTGCTGTCTCAATTTTTCTTACCTAATTCCCTATTTAAAAAAAACCACCTTACTTAGAACGTAACACATATTGCTAAGCATTCTGATTTTCTTTCAAACACAGCCCACACAACTCCCTCACCCCAATAAACCAAACACCCACAGGAATTAAAAATACCAGCAATCTACTCATCAATGACATTACTTGTTCCATCCTGGGAAAAAATTAAAAAAAGGAGGGAAGAATATCTAAATACAGCCAATCTAGAGACTCCTGTATCACCTGGCAAAACTGATGCAGTTTAACACCTTGATAAGCTTTCATGGGTGCTTCAGAGCTGCGTGCTCTGCCAGACTCAGCTCAAAAAAGGACTGGGAACAACTATGCTCTGTTGGCAGCCCAATGCCTGCATGAATTGGTCACTAATAGAGTCTCAAGGCTAAGGTAAGTCAAGCATTGAATAACTTGGGGGTTTTATTTCCAGAAATTCAAGCTTAGACAACTCAGGGTGTTTTCAGAAAGATTAAGCATCTGTATCTTTGTCACAACTTCCAGAGAAACCACAATCTTTGAAGACTGTGGTCCATCAGTCAAAGTCCCCAGGTTCAACACTTATACCTAGGACCAGGCTTCCCCACGAACTCAGTTCTGTTCATTGTTTAATTACAAAGCTCAGTTTGTAAAGTGCTCAGCAGCCATAGATTTCTATATGGCCCAGATTTGTCAAAGAGCTTTGCACACCCATTCACCCCACTGGCCAGCCACAGGGTACATACTGAAAGCAAAGGTCTTTCAAGTTCTTCCACCTTACAATGAAACGAGGTACACAAGATTTGCAAGCTCATCTGAATGTTTTCTGTACATCAGTTCTCATGCATCCAAAATGAGAACTGATCTTCTAAGATCACCCACAGCCGCTTCCTCCTGCCACTTCTGCTTCCTCAAGCAGAAATCAGTGTATGCAAAACCTAAAGTAACTAAAGAGGAGCAGGATCAATGAGGTCTGGATGGTCATGATGGTAGATACCACAGGTGTTTATGCTCCCACTCAGTCAATGGAAACCTAGGCAATGGAGTCTAGATGACAATTCAGTTCTCCCAGAGTGGGCACTTATCTTTGTTCACTGAATTACTTGGGAGTGTTTTGATTCTGCTGAGGGTAGCAAGGTTTTAGATACTTACTTCACATAGAAATATGGCAATCTGAACTAGATCCTGCCTTGGAATCTAGAAGATGAGTGTTTTGTGGTAGAGAACTTTTTATTTGCTTTTTGTTTTCAACTGAACACAGCCTTTGAAGACACCAGAGAAAGCACATGGAAAGAAGGAAATGCAAAAATGAGATAATATAATGTATTTCTCCAACTTGAGAGAAGCCTTGTCCAAGACAATCTGCACATATTTGTGACACCTTTCTCATCTAGTTATTACCTTACATTGAAAAAGGAACAAGCTTTTTCTGTAATGGGAAAACTGACATGGTCTCCCATCCCATCTCCAACTTTGTTTAAAGGCAAAACTTGTCAGAACTTACTACTTTCACTCCTCTGTCAAACAGGGTTAAAGTTGTACAAATGCTACAAAAAACTACCAGTGGACTAACTAGACACACACACACAAAGAAACAGGGCTTAGGAAACCACACTATAAATCTCTGCTTTCTCCTCAGTTGTGAACAGATGTAGTTAATACGTAAAAAAAAAAAGGAATGACATGAGTTAAGAGAGAGCTCCTTCATTTTTTGGAGTGGAGAAAAACCCAAACTCAGTGTGCTTTTTGCCCCTACCACAACAATTGGGAGCGAGTTCTGTGTAGGTGGTCACATCTGAATTACTCACTGTAGGGTCTCTTTTCAGTCAGTGGGGAGAAACTGAGATGACTCACTCTTCATCATTGTCTACAAAAAGAAACCCAGAGACTAGCAGAGACTTCTATCAGCCCAGTGAGATATGACACGTATCACGCAGGGGTGTCTGTATTTGTCTATATGCAAGGTGGAAGCAGAAGGAGGAATCTAGAAACAGAATACATTTTAGCAAAAAAGATGAAAGATGTCCCTCCTTGGTGCTGGAGGCAGCAGTGATCAGCAGAAGCTGATTCCCAGCAGGTGGCAACAAGTGAAAAGCCACTGGTGCAAGTCCTGATCACATCCACAAATAGTCTCATCACATTCTTCTCACACACCAGCGTTTGCTGGCCATTCTGGTAGCATGCCTCTCCACCTTTGAGGAAAAAGGCTTGGGAAGCACTCTCTCATGAGGCAAGGGAGGTCATTTTCAGTGTAGAAGCAGGATGTCCATTCTTAGACTGGAGGACACAGCCTGAATTTTCAAGAACAGTCTACTCCAAAAGTCAACCTGGGTAAAGCACGAGCAGAGAATCTCACATTTTTCTTTTTTTTTCACAGGTGTTCTACTTACAAATGAGATACTGATCAGTTTTGATTTGTTAAAAGTTAAACCAATCTCTACTCTGATGACTGACAGTCATACTTCTGCAGTTTATCTCTGGTACTACAGGTTTCAGTCACCAGCCCCTACCATCAGCATCTGAATCAACAGAGTATAGATTGAGAGCAGTCCTGAGGAGGAAGACTTGGGGGTGTTGGCCAACAAAAAGCTCAACATGAGCCAACAATGTGAGAATGCAGTTCAGAAAACCAACTGTATCCTGGGCTGCATCAAAAGAAGTGTGGCCAATAGGTCAAGGGAAGTGATTCTGGCCCTCTGTTCTGCTCTCATGAGACACCAACTGGAGTACTGCATCCAGCTCTGGTGTCTCCAACAGAAGAAGGATTTTGTGCTGCTAGCTCTCTTCTTCCTCAGGCCGACACCCAACTCAGCAACATCCCCTCAGCATAACTTCACTCTGAGGATAGTGAGACACTGGAACAGGTTGCCCAGGGAAGCTGTGGATGCTCCATCACTGTATGTGTTCAAGGTCAGGTTGGATGGGGCTTTGAGTAACGTGGTCTAGTGGGAGGTGTCCCTGCCCACAGCAGTGGGGCTGGAACTAGATGATCTTTAAGGTCCTTTCCAACCCAAAATATTCTATGATTCTATGATCTGCTCCTTGCAGCCAGCCAGCCCTTATAATCTTTCATATGTAACCAACTCATTCACAGGCTCCAGCTCTTTCACAGGCAGATTTAGCTGAAGCAGCTGACAAAGCCAGTCCTACTACCTTTCTGTGCAATCTTTCTCTCTGAGAAATCTACCATCTTGTAACAGTTATATCAACTAAAATCAACAATAGGATTTACTAACATAGGAACAGAAACAGCACAGATGCTTCATTTTCACTAAAGACAGGAGGTATGAATGAGGCTGTGGTTCAGGAGCTCAGTAATTCAGATATTAGTGCATTTTGTGCCAGGAGAAAAAAAAAAACAAAACTGAACACTTTAATCACAAAACACTAAGCAATGATTTGATGTATACTCACACCACCAGTTAAATTTTGTTCAGTAAAATAATTGGGTTAACCTTCAGCCCTGTCACTCAGTACTGCCATTGCTCTTCATAGGCCATAACCTTTGTAATGAATTTTCAAGCCTTCAGGACCAAGGTTTGTTACTCTTGCTTTGTCTGAACTTTTCTTGGCCTCTCTGCAGTACTGTTTTACTTGCTTTAGTTGTGACTGCAATTTCTGTAATTAGCCAGGTGTAATATAACTACATTATTTGTTTGTGTGTGGTTTTTCACAGCTGGCAGTAACAAGCAGTTAGCCTATACAGAATGGGATATTTACCACTAACATAATGACTTTGTATAGAGAAACAGAACAGCCCGGTATGATAATGGAGATCTGGAGAAGTGGGGACACAGGATGTGGCACAGTGGACTACAGGCACAGGATGAGAAGAGATGGGGCACAGGCATGGCACTGGAGACCATGGCTATAAATACCTCACAATGATCAGTTAAAGATCCTGGAGCTGGTCAAAACTGGTTTTAGGGGTCACAAAGAGAAAAAAAATTAGTATCTAATACCTATAAAAACAACCATATATAGCAAAAATCAGATGTAAAGTGGAATTGCAGACCAATGAAGAAAGAGAGAGGTGTAAAGTTGTTTTACCAAGCATACTAAAATGATCCCAGGTGGATCCTATAGTGAGGAAAGAGGAAACCATCAACATGAACCTTGTACTTCTCCCAGCAAAGGACTCCAGATGCTGACAACTCTAACACCCATCACCACCAGAATAAAACCTGCAGCCTTGGGACCCAGAGGAGCAGGGAAGGGGTGAGCACTATACCAGGAAGAGGGTTAGAAACTCAGAACGGTATATACTAACTGTTCTGTATTGTTATTCTTTCTGTTTCTGTAATAATTGCATCTGGACTAACAATTAAGACTTTCAAAATTTTAAGTTACACTAACAACAAACCCTTTTCTATATAAAGGTGTGCTGCCTTTCTGCCCATGAACAAGATTTTGAGCCTAACATTTTATATGTGTGTCTTTATATCACAGTAAATAAATCCAGATAAAGATGTTTTATCCTAAACAGGTGTTACCCATCTTTCCAGAACAAAGAAAAAAAACCCCATAAACTCGAGTTTTTCTAACTAGTTCAGCAGAAATATGATACCCACACCTGACTCAGATCAAATTTGAATCATTGGGTGACCTAACATTAATGATTCTGGAGCCATGACCAGAAGACTACAGAACAGCCAAAACAGGCTCATTTGTACAGAGCTAACAAAATTATTAAAACATCACCCTGAAGGGGTTATAGACTAGAAAACTGCTAATAGTTTCTCTTCATCAAATATATGAGGGTTTAGAAAGCAATGGAAAAGAATTCATGGAGCAGAGAGGCAAGAGAGAAGCAAGGAAAAGAGCTACCTTGAAATCACTGGAAAATCACTGAGAACATCGTCTGGCAAAAGAAGCTACAGATGGTAGGAAAAGGAGAAACAAATACTTGAAAAGTTCCACTGATTTTTTGTTGGTGTCTAACAGATTTTTTTTCTTCAAGTAGCTCCCAGTTACCAGGGCTATAAAAGACCCAGATGTTTTTCACTTAAAAATTAAGATGGGGTAATTACTGTGCCTGTGTCTCTTCTGCATTCTCACGTTCCTGGGTTATCTCAAACATCTCTGCAAACCAAGCACTTTGTTACCTTCCTGTCACCCTACTCTTCATGGTGGAATAGGCTTCCCATGGACAAATAAGACGACTTTTTTCATGTCCTGTTTTACAACTACATCTTGTATATAACACTTCATCAGAGTGACCTCTGGAAGGTTTCCAATGCATTTCTAATGTATGCTTGCTGGCTTTTTCCTCAGCTAAGCTTTCTAGTAACATAAGCCCTTTGGTGTATGGATCAGGTCTCTTTTTACACTATTTGACACCCTCAGCACTGAAAAACCAGTAACAGTAAGGTCATCAGGAAAAGATTAGTGAAAAAGAAGATGTGGACTATTGATTCTACTGAGACATTCAAGAGGTGTTATGACCTTTCCAAATGCAGTTCTTGCCTTTGTACATGAGCTATAAAGAATTAACAAAGGAAGAGAGACAACAAACATTAGAAATAGATAACAAAATATGTTCAAGACAGGTCTTAACCTATAAGTCATAGCAGGAGTACAACCACATAACAGAGAGGAACTGTGTGATTTGACATCATCAGGTCATCCTCAATCTTAAAATTCAGGTTATGCAACTGCATCTCTGTTGTAAATAGGCTGTAGTTAAGGAACTACGTGCACACCTTAAAAGCATCTAGTAAATAGACTGTTAGTCAACGTAACATTGCCACCTCTCTTCAGAACAGGCAGTGCTTGATGGGACCCAGGAGAGTCGTGTTCTGAGCCTCACTTTACTCCTCACCAGCTGTCAGATCTCAGCTCATCTCCCCACAGCAGTTTTTCATCTCATCCTTAGACTTTCTCACTCTTCACCCAATCTCTCAGCAAGGAGTCTCAGCACTTGACTGTGCATCCAAGAGCTTAGTAAAATTACCCAACAAGCATTAGTAAAAATAGAGTAGTTCTGGCTTAGGCACACTTAAATAGTTGGTCCCTGGCTCTTCAACACAGAAATCATCGCTTGCTGTAATCTCTACAGCAGCTAGAACCACGGCACCCCTAACTCCTGTGAGGTCTTTAAAAAGCAATATAACATTAATTACAACACAAGAAACAGGTGTCAATTGTATTTATTATCAAATGGAAAATATACCTAAAAACCAAACACATACAATTGTTGAATGGTCAGAGCCTGGACAAAAATATGCGTGTGTGCCTGACAGAGGAAAACTTCTACGACTGCAGGTCTCACACTCCAAGAGAAGCAGGAAGAGTTTCTGCTGAATGTAGGAGCAGAAATGTGCATACCAAAGATTGCTCCTGAAAAAAGTTCCCAAGTTCTTCAAAAGTAATGCTTTCACAAGTGTACTGCTTAACTAAAAGCTCTAAAATCCTTTTGATGGAACATTATTTTCATTATTTTCTGCCCCAAATCCTCAGACTCTAATAAAAGACTCTCTTCCCTTTGCAAACATATGTAGGCAAAACTGCTCTTTATCTTCACAATATACAGTATACAAAAAACTATCTCAGAATGGACTTCAGTTGCAAATAAGTGCTATAAATTATCACTCATGTCTTAAAATTAATGATAATGAGCCCATCTGGAGTTGCTAATTGGTTCTAGGCATAGTGTTAAGTTTCTCAGATGCAAAAACCAGTTCATTATTAACACACAGCCAGCAATGTACTTGTCTTTAACGGCAACAACTCTTGAGAAATCCTGTTTCACACATACAAGAAATCAAATGCAAGAAATGCTCTCAAAGCCCATGAGGCAAATGACAGCAACTCACATTTCACTGAACACCAGAATTGGCAAAAATCTTCCCTTTCAAACTCTAACTTCAATGACTCATCACAGAACAACTCAATCAGCAAAGCTCATACATCTGGTAGCAATGTGGTGCTAGTGAGCCTTCCTCAGCCAACATCTTAGAGACCCAGCTCCTTCCAGCATTACTTTTACTGGGGGGTGGAGAATTCCTTCAACATAGCCTAAAATCAGACCAGGTATTGACAGGACCTTATTTGAGACTAAGGGGGGGAGTTCATACCTCATGGAGCTATTGCTTCAACAGACCTTGCTGCACTGATTTATACAGAGTTTACATTTTCAGAGCTATCCCTGAAAACACAAAGACAAGGAGCATGATTATTCTCATATGTTTCAGTAGAAGTGCAGTGCATAGGACCCACTCTATCTGCAGACCTCTGTGGATAGTAACCACCAGTAGAGGGGTGGTAACATGCAACCAGAAAGTGGCAACATAAGCACTGCTACAGTCATGCTGGCAGGAAACATCTGCCCACTGCCTTATCTCATTCTCTCATTTCATACTGAGGTTGAAGTATTGCTGACATGTCCTACAGAGGTTTCTTTACAGTACAATCACCTCCACACTTCTGTACAGGCAATATTTACCTTCAGCAGACCTAACAGAAAGCTTCTTAGATATCTCTGCAGACTGTTGTTCAGACTAAACTGTAATATGCTTTTTCAGATAACATTTTGGAGGAATACAAAGAGATATGCATTTATTCAGAAACTATGACACATAATCACACAGACTGTATGAACAAAATGCCTAATCACTTTACATCACCTTTTTCCTAAAGCCATGTATTCTGCTAAAGTCATACATGGCTCTATCTGGCTTTCCTTTCACAAAAGGAAAGATTATGGCAGAATTTTGTTTTGTTGGTTGTTAATTTTGATTTCCAAAGGTCAGAGGGTCCACATGTATCTTCATATTAAAAAAAACCAACAAAACACAACCAAAGCAAAAAAACCATCCACAACTCTAACTACACATTAAGAGCGGTCTTTGAAGAAGTCTGATTAACTAGCACAGCTGAAATGTTTACCATTCACTGCCCCCAGGATCCCCAGGTTATTTTATAGATACATAAGCAGCCCATGACAGTGAATAAAGCCAGCTCTTCTGGACATAACCATGCTGTAGCTCAAACATTAGAAGCAGTGTTTTACCTCACTCCTTTTTCTGTTTCGTGGGTTGTTCCTAGCCTGGCACTGCAGACACACAAGTGCTCCTTGTAAGCTGCTAGTTAAATACCACCACAGCTCTTTATGAGTAGTTGGCTCATGGTCATCTGTCTTCCATGAGAAGAGGATGCGAGGGGAAAGTCCATCCTAAATACTGACCTTTGGAAACCACAGAGAGCTGCAGAACTCAGTGCTGTGCCACCCAAAACTAGCTGGGTGAGACAGCTTAGACTTGCAAAGCAGAACAGCTGTTTCAGCACAACTATGAGGGCAGCTGAGCTAATCAGCTGTGACCTGCTCATTTGAAATGCAGTATTTCCACACAGACACGGGGATTTTCTACTATGCACAAACAGCTATACCATGAGTCTCAAAGAGTTTTTCAAATATTTTTTTCTAGTTGGGACAGAAACTAGGTAACACTTGTTTAGTTATTCCTGTATTTTAGGGAGTGAAGGTACTGCACATTGGTAGGTCTATTAAAATATCACAGGATCCTTAGCTGTTAAATGCCATTACTGCAATATCTCACATGAGCTATTAAAAGACAAACATATGTACATTTAGGTACTTACTCATGTAAGCAACCTTACACATAAGTAAACTCTATCAAGCATGTCTTCTTGAGGAGTTAGATCTCGAGTATCTCTAGAAATACAAAATTCACTTAACTTCCAAACTGGAGCTGAAATAATCCAAAGAACATGTTGCTAAATATATTTAACACTAGCACCCTTCCAAGTCCTCTAAATCTTGCATAAAACAATTCAGTCAACTGAACTCAAAAAGGCTTCACATTGCTAGGTAACTGTGAATCTGGGAGGAGTGACCTTCTACTCATTTTTTGTTGCTGTGCCTTTTAAATAAAGCGGATTATAAAAACTGATGACAGCACCCTCACGATTCATTGTGCTCCTCACATCATCCCCAAAGCTAACAAAATCACTTAGTTGTGTCACATCTCTATAGTCATAGATTAACAATTCAAAGTTGGTCTAGCTATTAGACCACAGTCAATCACAGAGATGAAAATAAGTATGTATCAATGCATACAAATAGTCCCATTAGCTTCTGAGGGGTTGTTCTGATGCCTAAAATCAGACTGCACTGCAGCTTTAATGATAAAAAAAAACCTTGAAAAAACCCTCTGAAAACATATCTTCAGTCCAGTTCACAGAAAAATTATTTACTTGTCCATAAGTATAACTAGTTTTGCAGGTGAAGCTGGCAATAAACATCCTGAAGGTCACCAGGCATCTCTCATTACCAGAACCTTATTTTACTTTCTTATAATTTTGCCCTAATCTTAAGCCTTTCAACTAAAAGGTTTCACAGCATACACCAACTCAAGATGAGGGTTTTATCTGTTAATAACTGCAGATGAAAAACATTTCTCTATTTCCAGCACCCAGCTAGAGAAAAATAGATTTTGTTTGGACATCAAAAACTTGGCTAGCTTGCTTCTACAAGTTCTAGGTGTTGGAACAGAGACTTGAAATTCTGAAAGCTTTTGGATAAGCTTTTTTATATCTCAAGAAATCTGTTCAAGGCTGAGCCTTTTCAGGGCTTGGAGGACACAGCCTCACACATGCTCAACAGAGATTTATCTCAATTTCCCAATGGTTCCATCTGCGCAGGGCATGCTGCTGAGAGGCTGAACAGGAGTTCCCTTGTAGCAGTTAGCTCTTCCAAGTTAAGCTCTCTTTTGTGTCCACAGGCCTGCGCCTCTTACAGTGAGTGACCTCCAGATGGGTCCAAGCTGCCCAAGATGATGCAGAGGGAAAAAGAGTATATTGGGTCAGTGAAGTAAGGGGGAAAGAGCCTGTAGGCATCTGGCAGGGCACACGTAAACTGCAGAAGGAAATCAACACAGAGAGCAGAGAATAGAACAAATTGACGAAGGAGGGTGAAATAAGGATGAGGAGTTATGAAGGACTCAAGAAGGTAGAAATCTGAGTTCAAATTGGGCACCATCTGTTTGGGGAACAGCTCTGCAGAGAAGGCTTCAGGGGTCCTGCTGGGGAAAAAACAAGCACGGAAGTACAGAGATGCTGGCAGCAAAGAGGCCACCAGCACCTGGGCTGTAAGAGGCAAAGCCAGCAGATCCAGAGAAGGATACCCCTCTACTTGGCATTCATTAGAGTGCTTCTAGAATACTGCATCCAGTTTTAGCCCCTGAGTGCAGGAAAGACATTGATGAGCTGGAGAGATTTCAGGGAAGCACCACTGGCATGGTGGGGCTGGAGCTGCGACCTGTGATGAGTGGCTAGGGGAGCTGAGAACAGAGACTGCTTCAGGGGACCAAAAGCAGCCCCAGCGCTTATGTGGAAGGTATCCGGGAGATGGCAAGGGGCTGACCAGAGAGGCTGTGCAGTCTCCATCTTTGTAGCTTTTCAAGACCAGGCTAGGAAAAAGCCACAAGCAGCCTGACCTGATCTCAGAGCTGTCCCTGCTGTGAGCAGGTAGCTAAACTGAGGGATGCTGAGATCCCTTCAGCTTGAGTTACCTTGTGATCCTATGACCTGGGGTATGTCAAGAGCAGCCAGAACAGGACAGAACAAGCTTCAGCCATCAGGTGATCCTGCTCCTACACCCCATCACAAAACCCAGGGCCTCCTGCACCACTAGCCCTGTCCATCAGCCAATGTCCTCTCTGATTCCCTGTCACACTCTCCTGCATCAAACGCACAGCCCAAGTGAGAAACGCTTCCCATGTCACAAAATCCAAACTTCACCCACAGCCTGCGAAGGGTGGAACAGGAAAGTCTCTTTCAGTTTCTGTGGCATAAGGACCTTGGAAATTACCCACATGGCACTAAAAGTCATTCAGCCTGCAAAGCCAAGCTCTTAGAAAAAGCCATGAGGACACAACCAGAGCTGATGCTCAGCAGACCCCAGGGAATTTGTTGCTGAAAAGGCACAGGCGAAGGCCTAGCTTGGGAACAGCAGGGTGCAGGAAGGCGGCACCGAAGCCGGTGTCCTACCCTGCCCTCCCAGCAGCAGCCCACCTGCGCTGCTGATCCCCTACATCCGTGCCCTGTGCCGACCAAAGGCAGGTAGCGCGGCTTTGGGTACTAGAGTTTTTACCGCAGGGCTGGTGGGGGTGGTACCTCCTGCGCTGACTAAATGCTGCAAGAGACACCGGCCTGGCCGCAGTCGAACGGTGCCCACGCCTGCCAGCGGGCACCGTTACCCCACTGGGACACACCGGCGGAGAAACGCCAGAGCCTCCTACCCACGGAGGGAGAAAATGGCACCAGCTCTATCCCCCCAGTTTCCTTGTCTCCGTCCACCCCTGGCCCTCTCCCCCC
>VYZX01021030.1:161137-382498 GCA_013401335.1 Brachypteracias leptosomus | reverse complement strand
CCGCCGAGCCCCGCGGCGGTGCGGCAACGGCAGCCTGTCCCCAACCCCCGCGGGAGGCGATGGCGGCGGGGGGCGATAAGGACTGTGGGGGGCGATAGCGGCGGCTGTTACCTGGAGAGGGAGTCGCCGCTGGGCGGCCGCGCCGCCGCCCGCCCGGCGCCGAGGCTCTCGCAGCTGGAGCTCTCCTCCATGCCGGGCGGCGGGGCGGCCCCGGGGTGGGCCGGGGTCTGTCAGCCGAGCGGCGGACACCCGCCGCGGCGGGAAGCAGCCATGTTGGCCCGGCGTGCTGCGCGGGGAGGCGGAGCGGCGGGGGGGGNGGCGGGAGGGGGCCGAGCCCGCCGGCTGCAGGGAGGGGAGCGGCGTCGGTGCCTCCCTGGGATCCCCTGAGCCCGCAGCCCCGGCAGGTGGGGAGAGGGGTCGGGGCGCTATACGGCCTCGTCTCCTCGTCGGGCTGAGGGACGCCGAGCTCGGCCACCCGTGGAGGGGGGAAGGGGGTTGTGCCCGGGCTCCCCTCGGCGCAGCCCCGCTCCCTTCCTTCTGTGGGAGCCTGGAGCCGGGGGCTCCTCATCCCTCCGGCCTGGCGGCGAGGAGAGGGTGAGAGGCGGAGGCAGCCAGCGAGTGGAGGTGTTTGTTCATGCGGGTACAGAATTAGCCAGGGTCTCCCTTCTCGGCCTCTGGAACCCAAGGGAAGGCGGCAGGAAGGAGGAAGGTCCCTCCCCGGGCCACGGCGGTCGTTCTGAAGAGCAAGGATCCCCCTTGAAGTCATTCTGTTGTTTGTGTTAGGCTGGCCTGCTGAGACCCCTTCTTGGGCTGGCTGTCCACCCATAATACAAAATAGTTGTGCTCCTGACATTTTATGTTGCCCGTATTTGTTCAAGAATCCCCTTTGAGCTGGATGGGGCAGGAGCTGTGGAACATGGCAGGTCTACATCACCCAAGCCCGCAGTGTGCTAGCACAGATCCTCTGTCTGCTCGCAGGGAGTGAAGTTACCTGACTGGCAGCTCATGTGCATATGTGACCATTTGTGCCCAGGAAGCTTTGCAGTCATAGCTTGGTATCGAATGTTCCTCAAGTAGACCCATGGTACATTCAGTTCCTTGGAGCTCTTGGCGTTGCTTACAAAGACTGGGGAATTGCATCTTAAGCCTCCCATACCCAGCATGAAGGTGTCTTCCAAATGTACAGCTGTTTTGGAAAAAATTCCATGAGACAAAGAAGCTGAAATGCCAGGGACATAGTAGGCAAGTGGTTTTCCGGTGAGGCCTGCTTGTTGTTAAAGAGAGAACCTGATGTCAGGAGCATTGGTCCAGATGGACCTCCCTGTTTGAAACCCTACCTCAAAACAGCACAAACCCTGTATCTTCTAAATGTCTGAGTACTGTTAAATTGTTACTGAAATGCCATCCCTTTGTGCTCCAAGGAGTAAATTAGTTGATCTATTTCTTTCTGTTGTTTCCCATTTTGTTCTTGTCATCAGAGTGTAACTCCAGAGCAGTTTAAATCCCGCAGAAGCTGGTGAACATGCTCAGGATGCTGAAGCGGGGCTGCAATAGCTCTGCCTGGGACTGCACGATGGGGCTGTGAAGTTGCCTCTGTCACTCTTTCCTGTAGTAACTGGTGTATCAAGGTTCGTTTTGAAGATAGTTTAAACTTGAAAACAAAACTTTGTTGAAGAAGGGTTTCTTCCTGCATTTTTTACCTAATCTTCAAGTTTATAAATTGGCAAATGAATTTATCTAGTGGGGGGGGGGAGTTTCAGCCTAGAAAATTGAGTTTGTGGAGGATATTCTGAAATGAAAACTGTTTTCTGGTTAGAAGTGAGATTTTTGTTTTTAAAAATAATCTAATTGCTAGTGTTTTATTACAGTGTTAAAATCCAAACAAAATGCTTCAACATTATTACAATGAAGAGGTTAATAGATGTGTCCCGACTTTGTTCCAGCTGTAAAATTTTTGATTTTTTTTCTTTAGTTAAGGCAAATAAACCTTTCAGACATACCATTTGTTAATGGAAAATTAGATACTAATGAGATATTCTCTTCCCCCCTCATCTCTTTAGCTTGCTTTCCATCCCCTCTGATGTCTGGGTGAGCAGATGATGACCTCTTCAGCGACAAGCAGACGAGGGTCCTGCAGCAGCAGCAGTTTTGCATCCTTAGGAAGCAATCACACAGTTCCTGGGACCCTTTTCCCTCTGGTGCTTTCTTTTCCCAGCCTTTCTGAGGATGGAGCTCCAGACAGCAGTAACCCTTGGGAAAGGTCGGTGCTGTAGAACTAGCACAGGGCAGTGCATGTGTCCCTATCAAATCTTATCAGATAGCCTTGTGGTGAGTTGATATTACCTCTGTTCCCCCTGCTAAGCTTAGTTTGATAGAGGTCCGGTTGTTCAAAAAAAGTCAAGTAGGAATAAAAACAATATATAAACCTCCTTTGCTATGTGGAAGTATTGGAGTGCCTTCCTTTCTTCCTAACTTGCTCTTGATGTGGCATCTCTAAGTAGTTTATTGATGAAGTGCTCTATTTGCTTTTCACTGCCATGTTTTGTTCTTGGCCATATCCCCAGGGCCTGTGAAACCCTTTTGAAATTCCCACTGGTGCTTTGTAAATGAGAACAAAGCTAATCACCTCCTGGATCTCTCCTGCCGCTGAAAGAAACTAGCAGTCTGCTCAGTGAGTCTTTCTGCTTAACAATACCACGTTTTCAAAGTCAGTCAGAATTTTCTTTCTGTGAAGTGAGTTACCTCGGGGCTCTTACAAGTGATGGAGAATTAAATAAAAGCCCTGACATAACCAAAATCAATTAAGGACAATTCACAAGACTGTTTTATAACTGATGCAAGATAAGTGTAGTTCAGTCTGTTAACCTACTTTTCTTTGCCACATCCCTTACCATTACCTTACAAGTACCATCATTTGCTTTTCTTATGAGGGAATGTTCTGCCGTTTTGTGATTAACACAGGAAACAGTAAAAGAAAATTAATGCAACAGATAAGTAATAAAATTATCTGCGTTCACATTTAATGCCATGTGGCTGACAGAGCTGAGGCAAATGATATCCCAGAGGAAAAAATGACAAGGAACTTTCTTGAATCAAAGGTGTGAGAATATTATCAAGTAAAGGACAAGCAGATATCCTTCAATACTTTCTGATTTGTACATAGTTGTATCTTTTGTTTATAGCACATAAGAAGTGTAAGATACATAGCCTGACTTTCATAGGTGTTTAGAGGCTGTCAAAGCCCTGGTGAATACAGCACAAAGAGGATAATTTTATGTACCATGTAAAATATGATTAAATGAGGGGAAGTAAAACTACTCTCTTAGTCCTTCAATGTGAAAGGGAGATAGTACTTGTGTCCACTGTATTTAAACCATGTGTCTGTTGAGTAATGGGCTTTCTAGCTCTGTGTGAATTATGTAGTCCATACACCTGGTACACGATAGATGAATATGCCAGATGTTACAAATCCAGATGTTCTCATCCCTGGAACTCCCTGGCTTTGCTGCTGCACAGACAAATACAGGCCTGTCATGCCTCACACTGTAAGCACAGTGCTCCCCAAAGCTGGGGACAGTCACACATGGCACAACCTGCTTGTAGGGGTTCTGTGGGCATGTTTGGTCGAGGTCTGTGACTCCTTGACTAAATCTACCTGGAGCATTGCATGCTAGATCGGAGGAGGAATCATGCTTTTACAGTGGTCAAAGAGTGGACCATGAAGCAGGACCGTATGCTCAAATGATTCTTTCTAAGAAAGCATGATCCCCACTGCAGCCTTTGTCTGAACCTGCCCTTACATGGTACAGCTCATCAGACATTCCCCTCCCTCCTCCTTTTCCCCTTTTCACAACCCAATATGGTTATTTGAAAGGCCTATAAATAACAAGGGAGCAAGAGCCTTAATCCCTTCTGAAAATGGTCGCCTTGTCCCTTCAGCCCCAACATTAAAATGGTATCCATCCTAAAACTATCTCTCCTTGCTGGAGCTCCATGGATCTCTCATATTTTCCCCACTATACTCATACATTTGTGTGCCTTGTTAGCCAGTACATTCAATAATTCATGGCAAAAGCAGCTTCACAGTCTGTGCCTTCCTCTCTCGTAGTCCACATCAGTAAGTCCAACAAATTTGCAGCATGACTCAATCCAATAATTGTTCTGAAAACCACACAAGCAGAGACACCCTCGTCTTTCCCTTTGATTCACTAAAATGGTTCTCAGATTTATTGCATTTTCTCTTCTCCTTGATGTACAGCTTAAGGGCAGAGGGCAGCTGATAAAAAATTCTCAGTGCCTTGGGAAGGGCAGATTGTCACTGCTGAGATCCCACTGTGATGTATGATCATCAAATCACACTGGAGGTGGCATGTGTTCCTTTTGTCAAGCTCTATCAGCTGATAAAGTATGAGGTCAGAAACAGTGAGAGCTTTGTCACATGCAGAGAGGCTGATGAAGAGCAACGTGCTGTGGCTGTGATTTGGAACTAGAGTTGCTTGTGGTTGCACGAACATCTGTTACAAGATGGTCATAGGGCACATGCACGGGTTTGGTCCTGCTGATGCATGATGCCTGTGCTGTCGAGGTTGGAAACTGGTCAAAACCAAAAGAGAGACTTACAGCTACACTTAAAAAGTCACCGTGTCTCCAAGATTACTCTTATTGAGGTTAAACTGCTCAGAATGGCCACTCTAGCTCACCCATGATGTAGTTCTTTGCTGGCTATGATGGCACCCTGACAGAGCTTTTGCCTTGTACCCCCATATGTCTGATGGAAGCAGAAGCTAATGATCAGTGAAGCCTCTGACACTTTTTGCCACTTGATTGCTTTTTTTAATGCAATCATGTACACATCAGCGCAGGGTGTTACAGGTGCGGAGCTCTGGATTCAACCTCAACCTCATCCTGCATACTGTAGCTTGCTACCTGTTTACAGCATGCCTCTGATGGACAGAGGATTTAACCTGCTTGCTGCTCTGTCTGTGTGGTGCTTTCTTGTCCTCACTCCCACCACCAGCTCGTGGCTGCTCATGGAGCAGTGAGGCATTAAACATCCAACAGGATAATGGGTATGTCAGGATCCATCCCAGTGTGCGCTCAGTGTGTACAGACCAGTGCCTGGAGCCAGGCATTTCACCCAGCTTTTCATTGCCTCCTGCTTTTCATTTTTAATGGCCTCTGCAGACCCTGATTTATCGCAGTGTGCTGAAGCTCACAGCTGAGCAGTGAGACCAGCACCATCCAAGGCTGATGAGGTCAGTGCTTTAGGGCTGTAGCATTCTGAAGGCTGGAGGTGCAGGCACCCTGCTCCGGAGCGTGTGCAGCTGCCTCAGCTCCTGTGTGCTGCGTTCCTTGGGCTCTGGGACAGGACTTCCACTGCATACCACAGAGCATATTGTAGCTTTAGAAGATCAATTTCTAGTGTCAAGTCAAATAAAATTGTATAGTGTCTTTCCTCCTGAAGGACTACATACATCACAGCCACTGGCTGGCTGTCTGCAGGTTTGGACTGCAACACTTGAGCAGCTCCTTGCCATCTGTGTGATGGCCTCCAGTCTGGCAAACATGAAGTAAGAATTACTCGCAGAAGTTCTGGTGATTGTTAAACCACCACTGGATTGGGTTTGAATACTGTCAGCCTGAGGGAACTGGGACTGTTTAACTTGGAGAAGAGGAGGCTGAGAGGAGACCTCGTTGCTCTCTGCAACTACCTAAAAGGAGGTTGTAGTGAGGCTGGTGTTGGTCTCTTCTCCCAAGTAACTAACAAGAAGACAAGAGGTAATGGCCTCAAGTTGCACCAGGGGAGGTTTAGATTGGATATTAGGAAGAAGTTCTTTACTGAAAGAGTGGTTAGGCACTGGAACAGGCTGCTCAGGGAGGTGGTGGAGCCACCATCCCTGGAGGTGTTCAAAAAATGAGTAGATGTGGCACTTTGAGACATGGTCTAATGGTCAGGGAGATGTTGAGACAAAGGTTGAACTTGGTGATCCTAGAGGTCTTTTCCAACCTAAATGATTATATGATTCTATGATTAGGAGGGTCATTTTCTGAGATCTCAGCACTTGCACTGAGCAGACTCATTAAGATGGAGGTAGGTGTTCATATGCAGGGTAAGAGTCTCTGTACCTCTTGGATCTCAAATCTTCATTTACAGTCTCAATTTACACTCCAATTTCAAGCAGTCATTTTAAATACAAGTAATTTTATGTCTACCTTGTCTGAAATAGTGCTGTCTTTATATTGTGTATGTGCACACAGACTTCTTAAAGTGAGATATTAATCTACAACTGGTGTATTTAATAGCTACAATTAGGGAAATGTTTAAGAATACTTGATTTTTATCTGATGATTCTTTTCCTGTTATGGAAGATGTGCTTTTGTGGTAGTGTTTTAATAAAACACAATAAAATGATGATGGTAGGATCTGGAGATGATATTAAAAATGAGAAGCACACATCTAGAATATAAAATACAGCAAGAATTAATTCCTTTTGGTTTCCCTTTTACTTACCTCGATGACTGAAATTTCTGTGTAAAATTTTCTCAAATTTCTTACATAAAAACACTCATCCATGTAACTATGTGGAATGCTTATACAGTTGTCCGACTTTCTTTTAAAAGCAATAGGGTGTTCAGCTCCAGTGATGGAAGGGCTAAGAAGTTGCAGGCTTAAGAGTAAGTGCAATAGAAATTGTGTATTTGGGAGGTGTTTGATGTTCTGCTCTGTGTAAGTAGCCTGTCTGCAGTGGGTGAGCTCTGGGAGACATTCAGGAAGCTACTGAAGACACATTAAGCTCTTGGATAGGGTGAGGGAGGAAAGGCTGCCATTTCCAGTGGTACTTTAATTTGGAGGTGGCAAATCACAGGGCTGTCAATAATGCCAAGTAAGAGGCACAAGGAGGAAATTTGAGTGCTAGAGCCCTGATTAATCTCATTACTTAATTGTTAGCTTATGATCTGGCGTGGGGACACTGCTTCAATCTGCTGCCTTCAAGACACCCACATTGCCTTTTCAGATTTACCATGGGGCGAACTATCTGTGAGATGGAGCTTGCCCCAGTGATGGCTCTCAAAAGGTGGTGTGGGATGGGATTGTGCCAGGTTGGGCTTCCAGCACCCTATGCTGCCTCTGGCACAGTGACAGGAAGCTGTGCCTTCTCAAACAGCCCAGTGCTCTCCTGAGCACCTCCAGAGTTGCAAAGTGTACCCATCCTTTCCTGCCATGAAAATACCTGCCTGTGGGTCTCCCTTTGTAGCAGATGTGCTGATCTGAGACAGCGCCCAAAATAAAAATGACATCTTAGTGCTGTACTGGGGCCAGAGGAGAATCAGGCTCAATATAACATGGATGTGGCCAGACTGCTCCAGAAGGAACTGGTTCTAGTGTGAGCAGAAGCCAGTTTGTTCCACCTGGCCTCATGGCCAGCATCTCTCCTTGACTGCTTTTTATTTAGCAGTGTGGACCTACCGAGGGAATTGTTTCTCATTGCCTCCAAGGCCATTACACACCCAGTATGGGCATGCTGATCAGTGCTTCTAGGAGCACCAGACAGCTGGAATGGGAAGTGCTTGCTTCTCCTAGGAGGGTGGTAGTGAGTGGCTGGATGCTCATTTCTCAGCTGGGGATTTCCTGCCCCTAACAAGGAAGGGTAAGGATAAGAAATAAGTTTTAGTGCTGGATCTGTTGTCACTACTGTGAAGGGAGAAGAAAGAAGCCTAAGGCAACCTTTTTTTAATTTTCTTGCCTGGTGATGGCATCTCTCCATCCATCACAGGGGCCCCAGAGTGGTGTGATGGGACTGTGACATGAAGCACAGACCTCTACCCTCTCCCCACTGCAGCTGCTCTGGCAGCTCAGCAGTGTCTCCAGACAGTATCTGCTGCTGCTCTGCCAACAGATTCAGCCCATCCTCAGCATGTTGATACATGAGCTGGTGGTTTGTGAGCAGAGACAGGTTAGGGGCTGACGCTTTGGCTGGGGCATGTTTGCTTTGGCCAGCTCTGCTACAAAAGCAACTGCATAAAGCAGAGGTGTTTCTGGGGTTGGCAGTGCCTGAAGCCAGCAGGAATTCAGAATGAGCCCTGGCTTGAACCATCAGTGTGTGTCTCATAGCCCCCTCAGATGCTTCAGTTGTGCGGGAGCGTTGCCAAGTGCTTTCCAGCCTAAGGAAACTGAGAAGTGAAATAACATAGGTTTAACATTAAATACCTCAACCAAAGCACAGTGGAATTTCCCAGGGCAAAGATACTTCTTTGCCCCAAGGGCATTCCCTGTGCAGAGTATCGAATACCTGCTTCCAAAATATGGAGATATGATCTTTCCCAGAGAAATGTCATGAGAATCCTTTGTAAAGGCAAGGGTTAAGTAACATTAATGCCGGATGGACTAGCATTCCCAGTAAGAGATATTAATTCATTTCTATAAAGGAAAAGGAAAGGAGAGAAATGTCCTTGCTCTGCTTAAGCATTTCTTTATGGACAAAATTTAAAGCCTTTGTATGAATCTGTTGCTCAATAACCGAAATATCTGTTAGCTCAGTGCCCATTGTAAAAACGCTGGGATAATATTCTATGGAGCACTCTGATTAAACCTAACACAAAACCTGACATATTTCAAATATATACTATGGCAACAGCGAAAATGAACAAAGTTATTTTCTTCATTGTGGGTCATGTGAAGTCACAAGTAATGCAGCTGTGTTAGGTGATGGGCAGCTTAGGAAATCAGGGCTGTGTTTGCTCAGAACAAGTATTTGCTGTTGCAAAGAAGTTTCCTTTATTCTCTGAGGATAATATAAATTGCTAACAGTCCAAATTAACTGTTTCAGTAATAGCATCTTTCAGAGAGATAGACTGGAGCAGGAGAGGGGAAAGATATAATCAGCGAGGTTTTTCACCTTTGCTCTGCCCCTTTCTATAATGAATAAGCGAAGAAGAGCAGTGAAGAATAATCCATAAAGGCTCCAAATGCAGCTAGAAGAGATGTTCCCTCATGCAGAAAACAGACATCAGTCTGCCTTCTAAAGAGGCTTTCAGAAGCACGGGGCCTGGTATTTTGAGATGATGATGCTGGAGACAGAAAGGCCCGGCGCAAGAGCACAGCCACAGTGCAGAGCAGAGCAGAGGGCAGTTGCTCTGGGGGGTGTGCCACAACTTAGCCAATGTCACCAAAGTCATTTAACCTATGCAGAATAGCTCAGGATAAGGAACATGCCAAAGTAAGTTAAGACCACTTTAGCCCTATTCCAGGAGCTGCAAGTTTCTCAGTTCAGTAAAAATCTGATTTGATGTCATAACCTCTGTGAGAAAGATGCCTCTTTTCCTTAACAGACTCTCCTTTCCTGCACTTGCAAGCTGAGACACTGGATTTTCTTGAATCCTTAGCTAAGCCTTTCCTCCAGAAAGCACCTGCTGACCTGAGAATCACACCAAGAATATTTTCTGTCTCAGATTTGCTTTTTCCTAAAACGTTGTAGAGAAAATTCCCTGTTCAGGAACTTAAAAGCTCTGATTCTAGGAACAAGGCAGATTCAACAACTGAACTGGTGACTATCCCTGGCTACCCAATAGAACTACTCTAGGGAGAGGCCATGGGAAGCAACTCTCTGTTACCGGCCAGTTAACCCACAGCTCAGTGTGGCTGAGGGATGAATCAAAACCACCAGCCAGGATGTTTGACTTCTGTTTCCCTGAGAGAAATTTTGAGCTGGCTTTTTTGTCCATGCTGGGGATTGTTCACTGGTATTCTAAATTGTGACATTTACATCACCATTTTGTGCTGCAGAATAGCATGTTCTTCACCCATCTGATAAGAATCATCCAGCATCTTTGTATATAAATCTGTTAGGTCATGTGTGTATTTTCCAGCTATTGTTTTAGGAGTCCCCTTCCGGTATTTAAAAAAGGGGAAATATCTTCTTTAATATCATCTTCCAGCTTTGAAGCTGTGCTGAACAACAAAGACAGACAAACATTCAATTCCCCCATAATCCTTTAAATATCCTTACAAGCACATGGCGTTCACACACTGTTAAGCCTGTCTCCTGTGGCAGCTGTACGTCTTCTTTTAACTCTGCCTTTAAAGCCTGCAGCTTCAACTGGGGCAGAACAGGAGCCCATGGTACTTCATCCTGTGCTGGCTGTCTTCCTGGGTGGTACAGGGAAGGATGGTTTTCCATAATAAAGCGATCATCTGGATTGAATTGCAGATATCTAATCCTCGCACAAGCTACTCCTGTTTGGTTTTGTGAAGTGAACAAAGACATCAGCTTAGACATGGTCTGGGCTGGATTCAGGTATCTCTGGGACCTTCTGATGATTCCAGTGATTAGTAAGCCTGCCTTGGTAACTTTAACACAAAAGGGCAAGCATAGAATATAAGTCCTTTTCTTCAGGAAAAGGGCTCAAATGGAAGATTTCCTTAACTTCACCCCCCAGGAAAAAGACTGAAGGGGCAGGCGGGACAGTTGGGACAAACTAACTCTCTCAGGCCTCCTGCCGTGTTTTTGTGGTATGGGAGTGGAGAGTGATTCAAGTAGCTTCATTACAGGATGGGGGAGTGAGCGAACTGGCAACTATTCCTTGACTTAAAACTGTATTTACTGTTCTTTTCCTTTTCTTTCCCAACATGAAAACTTTCTGCTTGTTTTCCATGTTTTTTCTGTTTTCCTGTGAGGACCATTTAGTCTGTTCCACTGGCTGCACGTAGATAAACCATACCAGTATAATTTCTGACAGTGGGTTCTGACAGGTGCCTAACCAGTTCTTGAGGACCTTCAGACTCCATACCCTCCTCAGACAGCCCATCCTTGAAATATCCTTCCTGTTAAAAACTTCCACCCGGCATCTATTCTGAACTTACCATTTCTTGGCCTCTATGAATCCATGTGAAGATACATAATCTTTCCCCTTGGTAGCAATGATTTATCTATTCATAGTCTTTATCCTATCCCCACTCAAACCTCCTCTTCTTTAGGCTAAACAACCTCAATTCTTTCTTATATATTTTCTACACTTCTGATCATTTGCGTTGCTTATTTCTGCCCATAGTACATCATGTTACTAAAGTGCCCCTATGCAAGCAACCATGGGGCTAAAATCTGAGGGCCAGACATCCCCATTTTGATCAGCATGAGCATGGGAGCCAGACTTTGGGCTCATTTTTGAAAGTCTTGCTTTCTATCAAAGGCTGTAAATGCCTGGTGTAAGCATTCTCTGATAAAAGCTTGGGTAGTTTAATATCAAGTAACATTTCTGGAGTTAATCTGCCGTCCAAATGCACAGCTACACGGTGTCACCATGTTGGTGGCTGCTGGAATATTTTTCTTTATGGCACGCTCTTGCTTAGTGAAAGCTAAAACCAATCTAATAGCAGGAGGCTTTGGAGGCACAGCAAAATGTATGAAAAGAATGCTATTTCATTTTTTTTAAAGAAAAATGAAAAAGAAAACCAAAATAGGCCACTACTGAGGCTTAAAAAAATGATACAACAAAAGGAAATTTATGAGGCTTTGTGCTGTTTTGTGCACTTGAGTCACTTGCAAAAAGATGATATTCAATGTTGAGAAAGTAATGAAATGTTCTTCAGGATGGTTTTTTCCTGTTTTTTTAATGATTTGCTTCTTTAAAAGGCATTATCTTGCTGGTGTTTGAAAGCTTCTCTTTGTAACCCTCTAAAACACTCCAGACATTTTCTATGAGAGGGTTTTGAACTCCTTAGTATAAACAGATGGTCTGTTGGTATTTGTACGTAAGAAGCTAGCAGATTATATAGTAAAATAGACTGGAATAAGTCCATGGGTTGGAGGGAAAGTTAATGAGTAAGATCAGCACGTCATGGCTTTACTACAGTAAGATCCACACAATTAATCAAGACTGTTGTGGCACATTATAGTATAAAGATGAAATGTAAATATGGAGAAACTTCTTTGATTAGTGGATTTATTTCTTAAATGAAGGGAAAGGTTGGCTTTGAGGGAGAGTTATGCATGAAGTTCTGATTTTAGCTGTACTAATGTAGTTAACTTGGTGCTGACATGTGAATGGGTGCATCACAAAGCCCTGCATATTTGATCAACTTTTTGGAAACACTTGTGGAGTTCCTGCCTCTGCTGTAGACATCCTGTGAGCCTGGTTATCCAACAGACCAAGGTTAATATGTTCACACTAAGGAAGCCACAGGAGGGAGCACAACAGGTATCTTTACACCAGTTTTAATTTGGTGTAGAGTTCAGTTACTCACAGAGTTGCTATGAGGAGTAACATTATGCCAGCTGGAAGTCTTGCTGGAGGACAAGTAACAAGGGAAAAAAGCAGGATCCTTAAGAGAAAAAAGAACTCAGGAATAAACTGTCATTGGCAAAATTGACTCGGAGATCACAAAGGGATATTTTGGCCAATGCATATATTCTTAGACTTTTCTCGGTATTTACCTTAAAGACACTGGTAAGTTTGATGAATTAAATAACATGATACATGCGTTACAGAATCACAGAATGTTAGGGATTGGAAGGGACCTCAAAAGATCATCTAGTCCAATCCCCCCACCAGAGCAGGATCACCTAGACCAAGTTGCACAGGAACTTATCCAGGTGGGCTTTAAACGTCTCCAGGGANTTCATTAAATTTCTCCCCGCCCAACTCTCCAGCCTGTCCAGGTCTCGCTGGATGGCAGCACAACCTTCTGGTGTGTCAGCCACTCCTCCCAGCTTGGTGTCATCAGCAAACTTGCTGACAGTGCACTCTAATCCCTCATTCAATATATTGAACAGCATCAGTCCCAGTACTGACCCTTGGGGGACTCCACTAGATACAGGCCTCCATTCTGACATATTTATCTTTTTAAAAACTACTCTTTTGAAAAATTTATCAATTTCTTTCTAAAATAAATTTGAAGAGATGCAGCCAATGTGCTAAGTCCCCAGATATGCCTTTCCCAGAGAAAATTTGATGTCTTTCATTGATGGAAGTTACATTCGTATATGAATTACACTCATATGGTAACCTGACTGACATATGTGATAAGTTTATGGAACCAACCCTATGGACTACTTCTATGAGAAGGAGCTTTCCAAATCAAATCCTCAAATAATAACACAATAATTTCTAATAAATATTTCTCAGTCAGATAGCACCCTGGAGCTACTGCTCCTCAGGCACTAATTGAATATTTAAAAGTCTTTTTAGGCCTATACTGAGGGATAGATTTTGTCATCAGATCTATTAACTTGAACATGAGCTGCATGGATGCACCAACACTCAGAATTTTGCTCCAACTTAACAGCATCACAGGATTTTCCTAATGTTCCTGGGCACAAGGGGTAAAAGAGAACAACTGTGTCCTGTAGAACAAGGCAGACCAGTCTGCCAGAGTGAAAACATCACAGGCAGGCCTCCAAAATATGTTGATAGAGCATCTTTGTTGTCTCAACGCAGGAATGCACAAGGTGTCTGTGCAGAGAGAGCTGCATATCAGGCACATGCCAGCGCAGCCAGTGGGTTTTCATTGTGCTGCTCCAGGAGATGTGGACTGGTTCGGCCATTGCACATGGACAACGTAGGAGCTCATCTAACCTTGATACCCAGGCAGCAGCCACACAAACATCAACAGATGTTCACCAGCAATTGCAATTGCTTGCTTGGTGCTTGCTCTTCTAGAAAAAAAGAGGCTGAATAATTACAGAAAAAACTGTCATTTAAGCTTCAGCTCTTTTATAGGAGTTCCTTATAATGAAAATGCAAATACTAGTTTGGGGTTGGGTTTCTTTTTTTTAAAAAACACTAGATTTTTAAGTCCTAAACAGGCTGCTTTTACCAACTCACCTGACCTGTTCTGTAGCATATGGATTGGGATTTCATCCTGCTCATCCTCCAGTAAGACAGTAACTTGTGGCTGAGCTAGTTTGCAACAAATTTGTGAACTAGAAGGAAAAAATGAAATAAATTTTATATTTTATTTAAACAGTTCCTTGGGATATGATTTGGAACCCTATTAAAGGGCTCTGTCATAGTGATCTGCATGACCCAGACTACCTAATGTAAAAATGTTGGTGATGTAAGATTTTACTATGGTCTAAGCTTTTATTGCAGCAGGATCCTTTCCATGTCACCCCTGGTTCCTGTGGGCACTGGTCGCCGTGCTGCCATGGGAGGGAGTAGTGCTCTTGGCTGTGCCACCTATCCGAGCTGGCAGCACTTCCCACCAGGGGATTTGGATGCAGTGGGAAAGGTCAGTCCTCACCCAGATCTGGGGCAGTTCCTGCTGTGCTGTGTCTGGCTGCCACCCATGTCTCCCACCTTTTCCGTCTGGTCTTGCTGGCTACATGTCCCTGGGCACAGGAGACAGGTCTGGGGACATTTCCTGACATGGAGGCCATGTGGCACAGGGAGATTCATGTTCATATTAATATACACTCTTATCCCTCTTATCCTGTATCCAGACAGAACGGCTCTTGGTCCTGGGACCTTTTTGGGAGGGCAGTCATTGCAACCAAGCACTACGAGGCACCCTCACAGCCTAGACACACAGACAACCACATTCCAGGCCTGGGAGGAGTCCCTGTCTGTTTTCCAGCTTGCTGACACAGATGTAGCTTCTTCATCCAGGCAGCAGCCCTGCCTGAGGCTCCCCCATCCCACCTGCCCTGTCTTCTGCCTTTATGTCTGGGATAGACAAAGAGGCACCTTTAGGGCATGAGTTTCTTGACCTGTTTCAAACGTACTCTCAGATGAGTGGGACCGTGCCCTGTTTTCCACCCTTGAGTGTGAGGGGAACACTGTCTGCCACCTGCACTGGAGATGCTGAAGTGAGGATAGGGCCACACCTCCTGGGCACCTCGTTTCAGCATCTCCATCCAGGATGGAGAGCACAGGCAGGGTAGTGGGTTACAAAGCACATGGCAACATCCTTCCCCTGTCCCACCCTGTGCTGCCCCCAGATGCCAGGGAAGGACACAGGAGCCATTTGTGAGTGGGAGTCAGATATAATGGAGAGACTGAGCAGCGCTGGCAAGAAAAACAGGAGGGCAGCAGCCAGCAGAGCTGGGGTCGGGGGGTGCAGCCCAGAAGATGCACAACAGTCTAGTGGGAGATGTCCCTGCCCATGGCAGTGGGGTTGGAATTAGATGATCTTTAAGGTCCCTTCCAACCCAAACCATTCTATGATTCTATGTCTCCTCACTTAGCCCGTGAGGGAAGGTGAACAGAAGGGGGCTGAAAGGGCAGATGCACTTCATGACGGTCCCAGAGCATCACCAACAGCAGTGAAGCAGTTAAGGTGTGGGGAGCCCTTTTTTGTTTGCTGCATCTGAAAGTAGCACAGTGCAGCTTTTGAGCATGGGCAGCACTGTGCTGACATTTGTCCCCGTGAAGCATCCCGTCCGCCACCCCTTCCTGCTCTGTTCATGGAGCAGAAAAAGCCACCCAGTCCAAGAAGGAGCCCAGCTAACAAGGAAAGCCTCTTGAAGAATGGGACATCATTTCCTTGGGGCTAGACTGCTAAAAATACCCTGGCAGGGATGAATACTTGTGTGAAACAAGCTGCAACCCAACAGGACCTGGTGCCCACTGGAATTTCTTTAGGCTAACATGAGGCATAATGCGAGGTAGGCAAAGAGGGAAGGAGGAGAAGCCTGTTGCCTGGCATGTCATTAGGGGTCTGTGCTATCCGGGAGAGAGAGGCAGATATTGCCAGGGTGTGATCCAGGGCAGGGCATGGGCTTGGGGACCTGGCCAGCCCTCTTGGGGTACCCAGCTCTTGGAGTACCCAGCTGTCTACTTAACTTCAGCAGGATTCCAGAACAAGTTGCTGTGCTGCAAGACTACACCAACCCATTCACCAGGAGCTAAAATACCATGTTATTTGTTAACTCTTGCTGGTAGTAAAACCATGTCTTCAGTCAGTAGGAAAACACTGCAGCTCTCTTGCAAAGAGGCAGACTGAGCTCCCAGAAGCTGCCAGATGCACATTTTCCTCACCCCCTTCTAAAATATCACTGTAATTTTAATTTACTCAGATGAACGAGCAGTTGACTGAACAGACATTCATTATAAAATTCACATTAAGAAAAGAGACACTCAGGATAATTTTGATTGATTTACTTGGCAGAGTTTTGATAGCTACTGAAAAACATACTATTCATGTTTAGGTGAAAAATAAATGGAGTCAAATAAGTGTCACTGCATAGTACTAGGAGGTATATACAGCCACATGTAAAAATGCATAAACACAAACATTTCTGTACAGCAACTTCTCCTTTCAGTTTGTATAGAGAAACACTGGTTTATAATATGGGGAAACTATAAAGCAGACATACATGCAACAAGGACATGACAGTTACATAGGTCCCACCTGCCTCCCAAGAGTTACAATAATAATAACAATAATAATAAAAGCCTTTTTCAGGGAAAAAATTTGAAACCTGGAATGTTTTCATGTTGAGGTTTCCGGAGAGCTTCAGATGTCAAACGTATCTGAAGGTGATTTAAAGGCTTGATTCAAAGCCCTGTGAAGGCAATGGAAAGACTCCACTGGTTTCAGCGAGCCTGGAGTCACGATCCCGTTTTGCCCTCCCCCAAAATCCAAAGTTGAAGTCTGCAGATAAAAATAAACAATCATATCATACAAAACTTTGTATATAGAATACAAAAGGTAACCGCTGACTTTTTGTATAAAATACAACTTTTTGATAGTATATTTATTTCACATATGTATAAATATAACCCAAATAATATGATTTTTATTATTCCTACCAAAATATTATTACGTTTTGTTTTTGTTTTTGTTTTTTACAAAAGTTTACAAAACAAATAATTCTTTATATTTACAATCCAATACTGCGAAGAGTGCCCAGTCAATGATGAAAAATAGACTATTGGGGTAGTGCACTTAAGCCACTGCAAAGAAAGAGAAAAAGACATTAGCTCTGTTCCAACAGAAGTGTTCTGAAGAAATGATATTGGATTCAAGTTTTGGTTGCAAGAGTCTTTCACAAGCTCACACTTCAAATGCATCAGGCATATCTTTACAGGACTGCAAATGGCCTCTACCTTTGTTCAATTTACTTAAGACAGGATGAAGTTTTGATCCCAGGGATGGCATTGCTAGCCCAGTGTCTTCTCCACTCCAGGCTGAGGCCAATGGGACAAAGTTCAGTATTGAATCCACCACCAGCTAATATCCTGAAGTCTTCAGACCAGTTCCTCAGCTGAACAATTTTTTTACATCGTTTGAGGATATAGAAAACAATCTGGCCTTAATACAGAAACCAGTGGTGGCTTTTTCAATGACACGTGAGAGTAGTGAAGTTACCAGTCTTTAGTGCCCTTTGCTCATGATGATACTAACTCAACATCGGTCTTAGTGGCATTGCAGTTGTCTGTTCCTACCAGAGTTTGGCCACCACTGCTGACCTGCCCATGGAAAGGGTGTTTGCCTGTGTGTGAGATAGACATGCCAATCTTTCCTCCACTTTAAACTCATGTAGGTATTATTTCAGTCTAGTTTTGCAAATTTACAGGGGACTCATTTGTTAGACTGTGTCCGTATCTCTCCAAACCTAGGTAAGGTGCCAGTGACCTGGGCTGAAAAGCTTTTTAAAGACTTGGAAAAAATTGTACTGGCATATCAAAGGGAGCACATGCACCCCAGCCAAAACTGGGGAGAAAAGGGAGCTTTCTGGGCAGCTGAGGCACTGCATTACACAATGCAGGGCTCTGCAATGATCACTAGATGGGGCAGCAGGAGGGACTCTTCAGCAGACTTTCTCATTCCTCTTTATGAAACACGTCTAGGAACAAACAGCACCGTGGACCAGCCTGCCTCTACTGGCATATCTAGCTAAATGCCCATGTTACACCTGTCTTGGAGGTGCTGGTGCTCATTTGTGTGATGATGCTTCTTGAAACATCATGAAAAATCATGCCCATATGAAGTGACAGGGTGAAATGACTGGAAAAGCCTTATTAAAACTTCTCTTGAGAAATAGGTCAGATAAGTGCAGAGGCTATTGTCAAGTAGTCTACTCATTCCACTGCCATTAACAAGGATGAATAAAGCACTTACATCGGGCAGAGCAATGCCTCATGGCACCGAGGCATGTTAACATAGGCATTGTATTCCTTTGTCACATCTA
This sequence comes from Brachypteracias leptosomus, assembly GCA_013401335.1. Classification (NCBI taxonomy): domain Eukaryota; kingdom Metazoa; phylum Chordata; class Aves; order Coraciiformes; family Brachypteraciidae; genus Brachypteracias; species Brachypteracias leptosomus. The sequence goes on along the minus strand of VYZX01021030.1, from coordinate 364,367 downwards.
GTTTTAGCTAATTCAGAGGAGGCTGTGAAGCATGTCAGAACAGCAGTTTCATTTGAATTGCAAGATCTGTTCCCATCTATGAATCCTCCTGTCTGGCTCACTGCGGAGCTGCTTTATAGTGACACAGCACCTCCTTCTGATGCCCTTACTGACCAAGTCTACAGGAAAAAATTTAACATGATTGAGACTATTCCCTGGCACCGAGGTCAAACAGTGTGCAACAACCTGCATCCTTACTGCTCTGCTCTGTTAGCCTCCAAGACAAGGCGGCTGGAAACTATCTATGGGAATGGTCCTTGCCCCAGGTTAACTTCCTAGTGATGCACAGAAATTGCTCAGGGCAGTGTTAGCTGGGCCATCCCAAACTCAGAGCAGATGATTGAGTCCACTGCCCAGAAATATTCCTCCAGCCTGTTTCATTTACAAGCACATATGTGGCTGAGTGGAGCTTCCTACTGTGAATAACCCAGGTGGTTATAACTGATCTGCTTGCTAGTTTCAGAGGCAGAGCCTCTCGTACTCTGCTGTGGGGACTTGGGCCATCATTAGACCTCTTTCAACTGCCCCAATATGGCAAAGAGAAAGAGGGATGTAGCCAAAATGCCGTACAATCAAAATGGTGTCATTTCTGCTGGGGTAAACCTGTTTGATAGAAGAGGACCGGGCTGAGCTACCTGACACTCATCATGGGTTAAGATGAAAATGAGGATAGTGGCTTAGCTGAGCAAGTTCATGAATTTGCCCTCCTCTAGGCTGGACTGGGAAAGCAGTCAGTGAGGGTCAAATTGTGAGCACCTTTCTCACTTAAGTTGTCCATTAAGTCAATAGAGTCCCTGGGGTGTGGTGGCAAAGTGAGGATCCTGAGGTTTGGTGTAGTTCACCTCATGTTTCCCTCAATGCCCAAAATGATTGTGCTGCTGGCAGGACAGTAGTGTTCTCTGATACTTGCTGCAAGCAATGATGAAAGGGAGAAAGCAAACACTAGAGCACACTGAGTAACGCACTGGATGATCTGTTTCCTTCTCCTCTTGGATGTGACCACTTACCCTTTTGTGGGCTACAAAACAGAGAGGGTTTAAACCAAAATCATCGGGAAAGCAAATGTGAGTTTGCACTGTGTAGAAGTAAACAGTTTTCGTAACACAATGAGATTTACACAGGGTCTGATGCTGTCAGGGCTGAGTAGTCCTGAGGAAGTTAAGGGCTGTGAACATGATGACTGAAGAGCTCTGAATCACGTGGGCTCTTACTTGCACTCAGAGAAATGAAGTTCCACAACCCATACCACTGTCTGCTGCTTGCACGTGTGGGAAGCTAAACATGTTTTTCCACACAGTCCCTGTGAGAAGAACCGATGGGTTTGTGATGCAATGGGCCCCAATGTGGGGAACAGACCCTTCATGCGTTCTCACTCCTTTGCGTCAGGCGTGAATACCACTCACGTTATCATTTCACTGTGGGACACTTCAGTTTTGTTCCTAGAGCAACTCTTCAAACAAGGCAGTTGCTCTGTGTGGTATTTTAAAGGACAGCCCAGTTACTGGAGTGTAAATTAATAAAGCAGGGTGTCAGCATCTAAAGAGAAAGCTAATGTCCTTGATGCCTGTTCATCTGGTTCACCCGTGTTACTGTCACTTATGAGTGGTTCCCCAAAATTTCATCGAGGTTGATGTCTTTCATCCAGTCATCATTACCAGGTTCTGTTTTCAGTAAAGAATCTATAAAGTCTGAGTCACTGTTGAGCGCAGGTCCTATATTGTCACCTTGCTGGTTCAGAAAGTCAAATGCTAGGTCATTACCATGATCACCTCCTTGGTAAGCCCGAGAGTTTTGGTTGGTAGATGTGAAACCGGTTGATGGCAGAGATGTTGGAGGTGTCATACTTGTTCCTGGCTGATTCAAGGTAGCCACACTCTGTCCTCTCAGCTGGTTAGGTCTTACGCTGAGACCACGTAGCGAGCCAGTAGATTGTCCATTTAGAGTCTGGTGCATTTGGTTTAGAGGAGGTCTCATTTGGACTCCCGCTGTTAACTGATTAGGAGGTGCCAATGCACGCTGAGGAAAATGCTGGTTGCCTACATTGCGTTGCAAAGACTGGTTAGGATATGGAGTGCCAATGGGGAAACGGACCCCAGCGGGTTTCAGTGCATCCTGCTGCTTCGCTGCAGCTTCTTGTGGGGCCCAGTTCTGGGCAGTGGCAGTAGCCGTGATCATCACGTTGGCTGGCCTTTGCGCGGGGATACTTGTGGCTCCATGGTTCAAACCTGGCCTTACTTGCTGTGAGTTGACCACTGACCCTGTCCCAAAAGCTGCTACGTTGTTTCCCTGTGCCACAGTTTGCTGTCGAGACATCATGGGGTTATTCTGACTGGGCAAGACTTGATTTTGGTTTCTATGTGGCTGCATTTGGTTCATTCCTGAAGTCACGTTGTATGCACTTTGTTGGTTGCAAGGAAGGTTCCCATAGCAGCTCATACTCCGAGCAGCAGGAACAGAAGGCATTCGAGTCCCAGCCGGGGTGGACATGAGGCTGGAGGTCTGGGGCATGATGCTATGAGTTGAAATTGGGTTGGATAGGGACATGTTGTTGGAGCTTATACTCACAGCTGGTGAACCACCTGGAAAGGAGAAAACAGAAGTGTTAGAACAAACATGAGTGTGTCAATGTGTGGTGTCATTCAAATACCAATAGGTTAAAAATCCAGTTTTCTAGCAGCAGAATTTCTTGAAAAAGATACTTTACTCTTAAGAAGACTGGCATGAACTTGCCGAAGGCCTTAAAGATGGTGGATGGGAGAACAGCTCCAATGGCTGCTGGGATTGCCCAGTCTGTGACTTGCTTGTCTTCCTGTGTGGCAGCCAAGCAGACACGAGGACGTGGCTTGGCGCTGTGCCTGGCAAGTGCCATCCACATGCTCCTTCCTTATGTGCTGTGTTAATTCTGTATCACTCTGGATTCTTAATCAAAACAGGCAGTACCAAGGACATTACCTGAACAACTATTACCTTTATCAACCAAAGCTGTGGTTTCATTGAAAAGAATACCATGCTAGTTAGAAAAGATTCTTTTCCATCAATCCATGTTGCCAAACATTAATTATATTACCTTCCTAAATTCTTTATTATTCAGGCTGTATCAGCTCTCTAGTATTTTTGCTGAGCTCTGCATTAGGTCACTAGGGGTGCAACTACCTGCTTACTCTTCTAATTTTTGTCATGGCATTAACAGCCTTCCTTGGAGTTTCAAGAATAAATAAAAGTGACATTAAGAATCTGGAGGACCTCTCAGCCAGCTCTTTTAAAACTCCTGAAGACAAATCATGTGCATACATATTTTAAAAGTCTATGTTTAGGAACAGCTGTTTAATATACCGTTCCTGTTGAAATTTCACCGTAATGATGTTCAGTTCCCTTAGACTGGAACCAAAGAAAAAATTATCATATATTTCTGCCTTTTCTGTATGATTTTTATACATATGCTATTTCCATTTAGTAATGGATGCAAAACATTTCTTTTTTCCCTAAGTACTTAAAAATAATCTCTGCCCATATCATTATTATCACTGAGAGTGACTCCACAACCAGAGTTGCTTTCTCTAAACCAATATAAACATAGATACATAAATTAAGAAGCTCTCCTTATCCCGAAAGGTAGGAATTTCCACAAACTGGGTCTAAGCAGGAGATATTTCACTACAGAGAATCTCTTTGTCTTAATTACATTGTCCTAACTTAAGCACCTAAATTCAGTCCTGGAGCTGGGAAGTCCCAGGAGATGCTATGAGGAGTCCACCTGGTTTTACTCCCACAGGGACAATCAGGTTCTTCCCCATGTCTTCCCAGAGAGCCCCCAAACTTAATGTAGCTCTGGAAACAAAGAGGAGAAAATCACTGCTCAGCAGGCAACCTCACGATTAGTCTTTGGCCTTGCCACTGGGTTGTGTATTGCTCAATGCTTTCTGGATATACCATAGCATCTTTTCTTAGCAGGGACAGAGGTGGGGGCCCTGGCTCTTTGCTCCCTTATGCCGGTACTGAAGAGGAGGAATGGCACAGAAATCAGTGGCATTTCAAAAGACCTGGAACAGCCATCTGGGGAGAGCTGGTTCTCTTCTTCCAGCTGAACTACAAGTTTGCAGAGTTGCTCCACTTGCTGCTGGACGAAGCCCCTCCCGGGGTGACCCTGCCAGCTTTTGAGCAGCCCCCAGGGCTACGATCGCACTGCTCCTGCAAATGCCACACTCTTTAAAGAGCACAAGTGGTTGAGACACGGCTTGTACTCGTTGTGCAAAAGACGAAGCTTCCTCTTTCTTTGTGTTGCTATTTTTATACTTTTATTTTTAACGCAAATATTTTCCATTCTGATTTCTTCCAGATGGGAAGCAATGTCTTCCCTGGCAGCGCTGCGTACAGCGACTGCGGCAGGCTACGGCCATTCGGAGAAACGCCTTCAGTGCCCAATTCACCTGCTCTTCTCTTGGGGGTTTCTTGCTGTGACATGGCTCTATGGAGAAGAGCATAGAGGAATAAAATGCTTAACCAAGTGTCTCCAAGCCCCTGTGTTATTTATTTAACTTTATAACTCTTCTTCCCTGACCTGAGCAAAGCTATTCCCAGAAAAAGGGAACAGATTCCCTGCTGTTACTCCCTTATGCAAGAGTTTCCTCATCACTCCATCTGGTAGCTTCGCTGTGAGCTCCCAGCACAGCCCTTTCTCCCAGGCTCGCCTGAAAAGCTGCTCTCCTCCCTGGGCTCACTCAGCAGGGGCTTGAGATTTGAATGGACAAGTACTGCCAATCCCACATGTTTCTAACCCAGGAGATGGGACTCCAAATACCACAAGCCTGGCAAAGAGTCCATCAGATTAAAAACAACAAGAAGAGCCACACAACAGTGGTGATCTACTTATTTTGGAGCCTCTCACAGATGTGGCTGCAGTCATTTCCATTTTCTCTCTCGGGCTAGAAATGGATTGTTTTTAAGTAAAAGCCAAGAATCTCAGTTAATCATTTGATTCCAGGAATGAGCCTTTAAACAACACACCAAATCACAGGATTCCCCAGCAAACTGCCAGGGTTGCCAAGGCATTTGTTTTATGAGCACAGGAGGTACCAAGGCAGCGAGCAGGGCTCTCTTTGCCCTGTGGCTTTGTCCTCACCGGGGGTTACTACACTGGCATCTGTGATGCTTGTGCAAATTTATTGAAGATGATAAACATCCAGGCCCGTTAGAAAGCAGCAGACTGCAGCAAGCTTATCACTGCTAGAACTTGTAAACAAAGCAAAGGAGTGCATGAATGTTGCCTGAGCAGCCCAGCCTAGTCCTTCCATGCAGAGTTGGGCTGTTGGTTCCATGGCCGGCAGGGTTGGGCAGAGGGGTAGCACGTGAGAGAGCTGCCCTTGGGAGCTCATTAAAATTGTAATAGAAGCTGAAAAAGTTTTGCTGCAAAGAACAAAACAAAACAAAAAATTAGTGTGGGGGGTCCTCACACTGTACATGACACCTGCCATTTGAAGGGAGGGATGGTTCTGACCTCAGTCTCTAAAGCAAGGTGTACCACATACATGAGAGAAGCATTTGGATGGAGTGAGGTTGCATAGTCAAGAGGACACCTCTGTATGAAGTATTTGGGTGCATATCTGCCCAGGTACTGCTAATGGGAGGGGTACCAGCCACTCCTCCCCATGCCTGAGAGAAGCAGCATCAGCCTGGATGAACCACCAGCTGGTTCTCCAGATCATATATCAGCGCTCCTCAGTGGTGGAGGACAGTAAGGTGAATAGCACAGGGGAGCAGCAGCCACCATGCAGAAAATCAGGCCCTGGTCATCAGTGCAAGCCCGGCTCTTCTGGATGGCCTTCCAGCTGGAAGGAAAGAGCTTCATTTAGCCTATAGGCACTTACCAGGATATTGGTTTGCTTGTTGCATGTTGACCATGTTCCTTCTTTGGTCTTTATAATCTGGTGGTGGCCGTGTCAAGTGTCTGTTCAGCTGATCTTGTGGAGTTATTTTCTCCTAGAGGATTAGAATAGAAATATATTAATTTGCTTTTCTTTATGCTTTCCTGGCTCTGTGTTTCGCCCACCTATTTTCTTTTCTCATTGTGTACAAAGCTGAAGTGTTCCTTCCTTTCAACCCTGTCTGCTCCACAGGAGAGGCATCTGTGCCATCACCCACTTAAGTCTGTATGGAAACCTTTCTACTGGTTGTATTGTGGTTTTCTTTTCTTAAAACCACTGAGAGTTTCTCAGCCTCTGAGAACATTGGTCATGTCTGCAGTGCAGTATAGAGTGTCTTCCAACGTCTACACCATCTTGCTCATGATGCTTATCAGACAGAGGGGCCTGATGGCTCCTCATGGCTCCCTTCCTGTCTGTGCAGCTGGGTTTGCTTTCAGAGAAAGCACAGAGACAGAGAAAACACCCAGATCTAACCTAAACACACTGCAGGGATGCAGCTGGGGACCAGTGAGGGTCCAGACCTACAAGGTTGACACCTGCCTCTTGTCTACATCAATGGTCCTCAGCCCATTTCCCCCACGCAGCACTCTCAGTGTGAACAGCTGGCAAAGAGGATTTCAGCTTGTCATCCTCATCTGCAGCCAAGCCCAGCCCTCACTCTTTCCTTCCTTCTACAGCAGAGGAGCTCTCACGAACATCAGCAAAACCCTTGCTTTGTCCTCCCCTGTGTCTCTCCTCACCAGGGATGCCAGTAGGAAACATGGCCAGGGCTTAGCAAGGACAGTGCTGGGCTGGTTGGTTTTCATGCCACTCACCATTGCCCTGTGTTTCCCCCTACATGTCCTTCCTCTTACACTTTGAGTGTAAGCAGTGGGGGAATGACAGCAGGGAAAGATTGCAGAAAAACATGATTAATAAGGAAGACTTTTTTTATTTGAGGCCTGTGGGGACTCATCTCTGGTGAAGGGAAGATAGAAATCCAAGTCCTTGAACTGAAATCTAACTGCCCTGTGTTCATAAAGGTCTGGAAAGCACAAGCACTGGAGTTGATGTCAAGTCTCTCGTCAGCATCAGTGTAACTTAATGACTCCAGAGTACCACTGCCTGCCCCTGAGCAATGACTCTGTGGGATGTGTGGCCCCATGTAAGGAAAAAGTGGGTTTGGCCACCTCAGATACTGGTAAGTCATTGTTAGTGCACACGTGCCTCCCAGAGTCTTGCTTACTGGGCAGCTGCCGGGCAGGTTTCACCCCTTCTCTGCAACGTGCCTGGGTTTTGTGCTCTGCTGCCAGAATGGCAAATGGGCTCGCCAGTGTGAGACAGGCTCTGGCTGGTGATGGAAGTCCATCAGAGTAATTTGGGGATCTTCTGCCCGAAAAGAGCATGCAAATGGACCTTCTTGTGAAAAATCTGTTTCTTCTTCTGTGAGGAGTGGTTTAAAACACTGGGAGAAGAGCCTTTCTTGTGGTATTTAGGCAGTTCTGTAATGCACCCTAGGAGTGAGGGCTCTGATTAAGATTTATAAGGCTCATTTTAACATACTGCTTGACCTGAACCCTTGTGAAGAACAAAGACAAGTTACCTCCCAGGAGATCTCTACAATACACATAAAATCTGCAGGCAGGCTTTGTGTGTATTTCTATGTACATGATACAAAAACAAAGAAAGGCTGATCAAAAAAACCCACATTCTGCAGAGTGATTTTAATTTCTATTTTATTTATTTTTAAGAAGATCTATTTGAGCAATTAACTTTCCATTCTGCTACAAGTTCTGACAGAAAGCTGCAGCATGCAGAGCTGATTTGGAACTTCAGTTTTCTTCTGCATAAATTAAGAAGTCAACTAATATTTCCCTCATAAGACAAATTAAACCCTTAATTTCAAACTCAAGCTTTCTAATTGTATTTTTGGAATGGAAATAAGTTTGTAAACAAAAAGATATTCTCTATAAAAAAACGAATCATTTTTGTTTTGAAAACATTGCCACAAAACCATGAATATTTTTCCACTTCTGTGTTGTTCTTTAATTACTGAATGACATTCTCTAAATGTGTCAGTATTTCTGAGTCTACATCTTTATAGAGAAAAGAAAGTTTTGGATTCAAAATGTCAGGCCAGCATGAATGGGTCTGCTCTGTAGGCTGAGAGAAGCAGTTTGAAGTAAGTAAGTCGCAGGCTTGGGGTCTGCTGTCATTGCAGCCTGGGGGAAGCAAAGCAGGTGATGGTGGCATCTCCATCCTTCCCTAGCACCCTCCCTGCAGCCCTTCCCTAGTTGTCCCAGAGCACCTACGTTGCTTTCTGCCTGCCTCAAGGACACACCAAGCTCAGCTCCTCTTCTAGTACTCCTCTCTTCTCTGTGCTTTGGCAAGCAGGACAATCAAGGAACAGTGAATACGAGGGTGCAGAGGGCACTGTTACTGCTCTGGGCATGATGGGTCATGAAGCACCTTCATCTGACTCAGTTCATGCAATATCATTGGCAATGCCGGTTTAGTGGAACTAAACTAGTGGATTCTAGCACTTATCACTGCCAACAAGACCACAAACAACCCCCAAGCCTAGTAAAATGACCAGAAACTCCCGATTGGTCTCTCAGTTACCAAGGGAGAAAGAGGAAATGGCTGAGAATACCTGGAAATGCAAAAAGAAAGCAGAGAAAGAAGGATATATGTATGATCCCAGCCAAGCACACAAACTTGTGTTGAACACTAAAATTGATGTACTGGATCCTTGTTTACACACAGGCACTTTATACCGTGCTGCCTGGGTTGCAGAGCCTGGAAGTCAACTTTCCTCTGTAGTCAAAGTAACATAGCAGTGCACTTTAGTTTATCTTGCAAAGAGAACTACTGACAATATCCATATGCCTCGAATTAAGCATATTCTTAGACTGTTCTCATAACGAAACCACAGTAGCTTGGATATTTGAGTTGTTTTGTATAATCTGAAGGTTTCAAAAGGTCTTTAGCAGAGCGCTGAAAAATACGAGGCACATTCTAAAAGGTCTAGGCATTGCCTAAATCACCTTGAAGTTTTGGGGGCTTTCTTCCCCCTCCTGTCTTAGCTTTCTTTTCTATTGTTTCTATGATAATATTTTCCCTGTAAAATAAGGAATTATAAAACTTACGGCTTCTGCCAACATCTGCTGCTGTAGAAGGAGTTGTTTTTGCTCCATCATTTGCCGTTGCAGAGCCTGCTTCTTTTCCATCAGTTGCTGATTCAACATTGATTGCTGGGATGAGTTCATGTAACCACTTCCAGTGTTTGGATTTGAGCAAGAACTGGAGCTTGGAGTGGGGCCAGCTCCCTGGCCTACCACAGAGTGTTGATCCTGAAACAGAAGAAATGGCTTGTAAAGGATGAAAATAATAACAAGCATCAAGAAAAGGAAATAATCCTTTTTATGCAATTAGCTCAAGTACAGGACACAGCCCACAGACTCGCAGAACAAGTGACTGATGCAAAGACTTTGACAAAATAAGAAGGGGATTGAGTAACTTCATCGCTCATGGAAGAGACTGAAAATGTGCCAAGTGGTTCCACTGGAAAACCTCAACGTTGTACCAGGAGCTTGGGAAACACTGACAGAACTAACGGAGCCGGTCTGGGGATCTTTCAGGAACTTGCATCAGGCCGTACGGCAGTTTGTTTGACCACAAGGGAACAAACTCGCTGTCTGCTGGTTCCTACCATCTGGTGAGCAGCAGCGAGAAGTTACAGACTCATTGCTAGAAGTGACATCTATTCTTAGGACATACAGAAGCAGTGAGTTGTTACTTTGCAGTGGGGTGAACGGTGCTGGTTTCATTCGTCCCATCACCTCCCTCACACGAGCAATCTCTGAGAGATTGCTAATTGACTCCCATTAGCAGCAGGATTAAATAAGCTTAGAGTTTATCAACTTCCTTGCTAAAACAAGTGTGTAACTAGACAGGACTTTGAAGAGTGCTTTAGGGTCTCCTTGATCTTTGTGATGGATCTAGATTCACCTCCTCTCCCCAGTGTGCAGCTTCATGAGGAAAGGAAGGCAAAAATCATCTCAGAAGGCAATGGGGAAGGCACCTGGGGACTCAAACCATGCACATACAGGAGGAGAGGGAACATGGGGTAACAATGTGCTGCTTGTATTCTTTTAGCCATGGTTTCCCTTGGCAGCAACATGTTTTCTGTCTACTTGCTCCACCAATGTTGGGTACTTGGATCTCTATCAAATGTAGGAAATAGCTTTCTCAGTCCACACACAAAAACACCCAGCCTATGTTGAATCACTTGATAGCCAGGTATCCCTTAGCCTCCCAGTTACAAAGAAAATTGGATACACTGGAGAGGTCACACTAGTCATGAGAAACATCAATTCTCTGACTCGGCTTTGTTGCAGTTCACCATAGGAACCTAACTGTATAATTCTGCAAAACTTAACACGCAGCAGGAGCTTTGCCCTGCAGCACAGGAATCCACAGCTGGATTTTGACACTCCCAGTTATGCAGCGATTCTCTCAGGTGTGGTGCCAGGGTCTTGTTTCCTGCCTAGGTAAAGAAGCTCTGCTCCATGGCCATTGCCTCCTGTGGCATCCAGAGAAATACAGACTGACCAACAGCTGAACAAGGACTGGCCAGGCGTAGCCTACCCATGCTCTGAAGACCATGGAGTGCTGATGCTCATCGCTTTGCGAACTCCAGAAAAGCTCGGTTTTGTGCCTTAGCTTTTGCACCCCCCCACCCCAATAACACACACAGACATTACAAACCAATCCAACTTATCTTTCTAACATCTGGCATGGAAGAAACACAATGATTGCTATGGGTATTTCTATTTCAAAATAATGCTGTGGCTTTCATATGGGGCCACACAAGCGTGTAGCTAGCTAGCTAGAGTATTTGATGACTGTTACTGAAATAAAAACCATGACTTTCTTCTGAAGCCACCTGCAGCCCCCAAGGCAGTGTTACAAACCCACCCTTCAAAATTTATTGGGCTCTTACACAATTATATCCCGCACACTTTCTTTCAGTTCCAGAAGGAATCCAGGATTGCTCGGCACTGCCACATTTTTCAGCCCTTATGTTAACTGCAAGATAGAAAATACCTCCTCTCAGCAGACCCGCTTGCCAAGTTGTTGTGCAAACTTTTTTTGTCTTTCTTAAAATATTTTGAAAAGAAAAATATGTTACAATAAATTGGCTTTGACTTCTATATTCAAGAGACAACTCTAGCTTGAACCCAGCCACATGTTACATCCATGAATAGAATTCATCTGCTGTGTTTTTGCACAGATAATGCTCCCCTCAATGTGCTTTCATAATCCTGTGTGAAAAAAAAAACAATCAACAAAGCTCAACTTTTTCTCTCCCTCATCCCTTGCCTGCCCATATAAGTTGTGGGGAAGGATTTCGTTGTAAGATAAACTATGTAGTGTCCATTCACGATACCTATCTAAAAAAGCTCTTATGTAATAACAATTGGCACAAAACATCAGCTGCTTGGCAAACAGGCCCTGAGAAAACAGCATAAATCATCAGCTTGGAGCCTGTTTGGGTTTTTTGCTTTTGGTCCTTTCTCTGCTCTTCATGAAATGTCAGTATGAGCCTATGAATCTACGATGTGTTACTTCTTCTGCCTGCTGATCTTCCATCAGCAGTGATGTGATAGGAGAAGGAGGAAGAGTTTCCTAATAAATCAGGGGATTAGCTCCCCAGCAGCTTGACCCTTCATGAACCAGTGCTATTGAGCCCTACTCTCACCCCGTGTTTGCATCACTGCAGATCAGAAGGCAGAAGGGCTACACTGCTACCAGGGACACGGGGCTCTGCCCCTGCGCTCAGACAGAGCACACTGACATCTCAGCCGTGGAATGGCAGATTTGGGTTGGAGCTACCCTGCTTTCCTTGAACTGCTTCCTCTTGTTCTAAGCCTGGCTTTGCTGCAGCAACTCTACTACGACTCCACACATCTAAAGCTGCTGGTGGCCTTTTGAACTTCATTCGTGGGTTCCCATGCCTGTGGTTTATGTGCTTTGACTTTAGAAATTCCTGATGAAAGGGAGCCCAGAGTGGGACATGCACGTCCCTTTGCCCATGGGTGCCTCTGCCCAGCAGACTGCAGGGGCAGCCCAGCGTCCCTCCAGCCAGAGACCCCCACATGCTTGCCCACATGGTGACGTCATGGTGTTTCCCTGCATGGGGATGGTAACCTTCTTGCTACTTTGCCTCCAAGGAGGTGACACAACTGGGAGCCTTCGTGGGGCTGTGCCTGGTGCCAGCTGTGGCAGGGGCAGGAGCCGAGGGCTGAGCTAGTGTTCACTAAGCACCACACACCCCAGTCTGCTCTGCTGGTGCTGAGAGTCCAGCACAGTAATGCTCTAGGTGCAAAGCAGGTTGCACCCCATTCTCTGATGTTACAATGAGATATAAAACCTACGAGAAGCAGAGGCAGTGAAAGCTCCTCAGAGCTGGTAGCACAACTGGGGTTTTGTTCATAAGCATCATAAAAAACATCATGCTCAAATGTTTCAATTAACAGTAAATCAAAACACTGAAGACTGAGTTTGCCTTTCACTATCCCTGCTGCAGCTGACTTGTGTTCATACAAATTAAGGCAGGTTTTGGCTTCTAACACACATATGAACTTTCTGAAATATATATTTTTCTTTTCTTTTCTTTTCTTTTCTTTTCTTTTCTTTTCTTTTCTTTTCTTTTCTTTTCTTTTCTTTTCTTTTCTTTTCTTTTCTTTTCTTTTCTTTTCTTTTCTTTTCTTTTCTTTTCTTTTCTTTTCTTTTCTTTTCTTTTCTTTTCTTTTCTTTTCTTTTCTTTTCTTTTCTTTTCTTTTCTTTTCTTTTCTTTTCTTTTCTTTTCTTTTCTTTTCTTTTCTTTTCTTTTCTTTTCTTTTCTTTTCTTTTCTTTTCTTTTCTTTTCTTTTCTTTTCTTTTCTTTTCTTTTCTTTTCTTTTCTTTTCTTTTCTTTTCTTTTCTTTTCTTTTCTTTTCTTTTCTTTTCTTTTCTTTTCTTTTCTTTTCTTTTCTTTTCTTTTCTTTTCTTTTCTTTTCTTTTCTTTTCTTTTCTTTTCTTTTCTTTTCTTTTCTTTTCTTTTCTTTTCTTTTCTTTTCTTTTCTTTTCTTTTCTTTTCTTTTCTTTTCTTTTCTTTTCTTTTCTTTTCTTTTCTTTTCTTTTCTTTTCTTTTCTTTTCTTTTCTTTTCTTTTCTTTTCTTTTCTTTTCTTTTCTTTTCTTTTCTTTTCTTTTCTTTTCTTTTCTTTTCTTTTCTTTTCTTTTCCTTTCCTTTCCTTTCCTTTCCTTTCCTTTCCTTTCCTTTCCTTTCCTTTCCTTTCCTTTCCTTTCCTTTTCCCTTTCCTTTCCTTTTTCCTTTCCTTTCCCTTCCCTATCGTCAAGTTCAACCTTAGTCCTAGCCCTATCAACACCACTAAACCATGTCCCTAAGGGCAACATCTACCCATCTCTTAAACACCTCCAGGGATGGTGACTCCACCATCTCCCAGGGCAGGCTGTTCCAATGCCTGACAACCCTTTCAGCAAAGACATTCTTCCTGATACCCAGTCTGAACCTCCCCTGGTGCAACTTCAGGCCATTTCTTCTTGTTCTATCTCTTGTCACTAGGGAGAACAGACTGACCCCTGCCTAGCTACAACCTCCTTTCAGATAGTTGTGGAGAGCGATAAGGTCTCCCCTCAGCCCTCTTTTCTCCAGGCTAACCTTGGTCTTCTCCTCATTCTGCAGGACAGGTCTGGCCAGCCTTTGGCCTGCCAGGTTTGGCAGCTCACACCAGCTCCTGCCCAGCACCTCCTGGGCTCATGCAGCTCTTTGCTGTGGGCTTGCTCCCATGCCAGGATCCCTCATGCTGCTGCTTAAACCTTCACAACCAAATGTTGTTCTCTGGGCTGAGCCCACAGCAAGGAGCTGCAGGCAATGCTGGACAGCCCTCCTTCCACAACCCCACAGCACTGCAGGCTCCTTCCATGACACTCTGGAGAGGTTCCTCCATGGAGCTCAAAGAGATGGAAGAAAGGCTCCATGGCAATGCAAGACATTATTGCGTTTACCAGGGAAAGAAGAGAGTTTTCCTGATCATTGCTTTTATGTTAGGGAGTTACAGCAATGTGTGGCTGGAGAGAGGGATTTCTGCAGAGCAGAGAGCTGGCAGGAACCTGTGCCACTGGGACAAAGTGCACCTTTCTGCCTTTGTTTCCTCTCTCTTTCCCTCCAAAGCTTGTAAGGAGCCCCTGAAAGCCTTTTACAAGCTTGCATTTCTGTCTTCCTAGTTTAGAATCAGTTTAAGGACACTTGGCTGGAAAAAGATATGCAAACCTTTCACCTCTTTCTCCTGGAAATGGCTTGAATTGATGAATAATTTTGATGGGACAGAAGGGAAACAATGGTCAATTTTTACTAAACCACAATGCCCACAGAGGCTGTTTGCTTTCTAGCCAGGAGGGCTGGCATCTGTGTCACAGGATGGGCTTCTGCTTCTTGCAGATCTTCCCTCCAATGAGGGGGTGATTTTTTCCAACTTTCTGTTCCTCCGTGGGGCAGCTCATTTTGTGCCCAGTGTAAGGTCAGGAGTGACAGCACTGGCTTTTGATCTTCTTTTGCATTAGTTCTGGCTTAAAGAAACAAACAATTATAATAGAAAAAGGCTTCAGGTCCATTCATGGAAGCCTGCTCAGTGACAGATGTCTGCCTTACCAAAAGTTGATTCCAGGGGAAGAGCTGTGCAAAGTTTTGTTCATTTGCTGACCAAACCTATGCATGATGTTCCCACTCATAAGCAGCTTGATTCGGTTGTGTTAATTGGCATCACAAGCTACTTAGAGCAAGGATGGTGGAGATCAAGGCACCTCTGTGGATTTCTTCAGGGATCAGTGGCTGTCCTGACCCTATAAGCTTCTCAGGGGCATTATGCTTTGGCTTCAAACTACCCTGAACACTGAGCACTTGGAGGAGGAGGTGAAAGAAAAAGACTCCAAGGAATGGCTCAGTGAAGTCCTGCAAACCTATTTCAGGGCAGGTGGCAAAGCCCAGACCTCCCATGACCACCAAGTGTGAACCTCCACCACCTCAGCTGGCATGGTCCTTTCCCCAGCCAGAAATTGAGGCTCTTCAGCAGCCCCTGGGGCCAAGCAAGGGGCAGTATCACGGACATTTTGAGAAGAGCCAATCTCACTCATGTAACTTCTGGAAGCCAAGCACAGGGTGCTCTGTTGAAAAACCAGTCTTAGCCTTCACCAGCCCCCTTCTGAGCCACCTCTTTTCTGCTACATCTAATGCGAACAGAAATATCCCTTTCTGCTAAACGCTGGGGTCTCCATGGACATCTGAACTCAAAGCACTGCCTGCTCATGTCCTTGCCTCAGACAAGAAAACAAAACTACAGCAGGACCATGGCAGAGTGCCTGTTGAGTAAAAACTCTTTCAGCTATGGTGTAAAAGCTAAAGAGTTTCCTTGGTTTTAGGAATAACTCCCCCTCCCGACTCGAGCTCAGAGGGCTGCTTTGTGTGCCAGTGTACACTGCGAGAGCCACAAGAAGTTCCTGAGGTTATGCTGATCTGCAACAACTGAGGATCTCATCTTCCTGTCAGGGCTGGAAATAACAGACTGGGCAGAAACACAGCCAGCCCCATTCTCCCCTTGCTGTATTGTTCAGTGCAATGAGGGTGGAAGACAGCATCTCAAACTCATTCAACCTCTTTTCATATCTGGAACATACAGTATAAAAGTGAGTCTCCTCTAAGTTTAGGTCTTTAACCAAAAACTTAGATCAGATTTTCTCTAAACTGCCTGCTGGAGCTCTCCCTTCACTATACAGAGGGATGGGGCTGTATAATCAGGCTCTAGATGCCTAATTTAGATAACTAAATTAGGAGCCCAGATTAGATGATGAGCACATTCCCTTACAATCCTCATTTTAGATGCTTCTAGTCACACTTGCGTAAGATGCCTGGAATAGTGAGTGTGAACATCCCTTGATGTGCCAGGCACTAGTGGATCACTTTCTAAGGGTGCTGTACAGAGTGACCTAAAAGCTTCTTAACTTAATCATGCACAAGATACGATACAGTTATAGTTTGAATTTCTCCTAACACACTGCCAGAGAGTAGTGTTATGCATTCCAGCAAGATCACTTTCATATGTATACACAGCATTTGAAAAACCTCACTATTGCAAGATCCCAAGACTTGATTTTGCTGTGTCTAATATCCAGAGATACAGCTGGATGAAGACTGCAAAGTACTTCCCTTCGGTAATTTTGTGGAGTGCCTATAAGAAGTGGGCTCAGCCACAGGGGACCATCTTCTGTGTTTTTCTCCTGTGAACATCTGAGCTCTCAGGACAAAAATTTCAGGGCCCACCATGTTTCCAAGGCACATACACAAGGAATCACAGACACTAGCATTTGCAATTTCACAAGCCCAGGCTGTCTGCCAGAAATACTTGTACCTTCATCCAACAGAGAAAAGAAGCAAATGCTGTGTCACTCCTCCAATGAACCACGTGATCGAGCTCAAAGAGGAAATTTGGACGAATCCCTTCACATACTATGAAACTGGAAACAATCATGACAGTGGGGAGCACACACCTGATTTCTGCTGCCTCATGGATGTCAGTCACCTGTTGGAGTGATAGGTTTGGAGATCAAGGGATGCAGTAGATAATCAACATG
The DNA here is from genome assembly GCA_013401335.1 of Brachypteracias leptosomus. Lineage (NCBI taxonomy): Eukaryota > Metazoa > Chordata > Aves > Coraciiformes > Brachypteraciidae > Brachypteracias > Brachypteracias leptosomus. The sequence goes on along the minus strand of VYZX01021030.1, from coordinate 347,735 downwards.
CAGAGCGTGAGTATTTCAGCACACCCAGCTGCGGCAGCTCTTCCTGGGAGAGCCAGGGAGGCCAGGCTTTTTGAAAGGCCATTTTTTTGCACATGCTGAAATCTAGATGGACCTCTGTACTATTTTCAGAAATAAATAATTCTCCTGCTACTTGGTCTTGTAAATATTATGCATTAAAATAATATTGGTGAGAAACCACGAGCAAGAGACTTTGAGAGGTAGTTATGCAGTTCTTAATAGAAACCTTCTATAGCACTTTGCCTTTTCAGCACCAACAAGGAAGCTGCTCACTCCCGAGAGCCTTGTGAACTGATTTTCAGCCGTTAGTGATTTATTTGTAGCCTTGCCATAATCCCTTGAAGGAAAGCTGCACAGCCCTGTAGCCACTAGCAGGCACTCTTAGAACAACGTTCCCACCCCAGCTCCTTAAACGTGGGCAAAGCGGGAGCTGCATCTTGCAGGGTGCAAGGCTCAGATTCAGCCCTTGCACAACCACATAGCAACAGACCCAGGAACGGTGCCTCATTACGAGCCTTGTCCGACAATCAAGTCTTTAATGAGAACAAAGGTTGACAGTGATTAATCATTAAGACATTTCTTGTTCCCTGCCACACGTGCTGGAGCAGCCTCCAGCCGTGCAGTCTGGCAGATTTCCTGCCTGCCCCAGACCCGGGCCTGTGTCTGGACACACTCGGGCGGCTTTCCCCAAAGCCAAGTGCACAGATGAACCTCTTGTCTCCATTTCTGAGCACAGCAAATTCAGAATGCATGTGCATTCTGCAAAAATAATAAACCCTCAGCTGTACGTCTGATGGCTGTACCTTGAAGGTGAAATGGCCTAAAGGGGATTTGTTCTCATCAAAAATTTTCCCAAAGACTTCAAGGATGGATTATTAGTGTTTTATCATGTGTATGATGATGAACTTTTAATGGGATCTTCTGGCATCATGTTTATACAACGGTCTCCATTTCAGAAAGATTTTGTTTATTTGTAATGAAAATAATACGCACATGTTGAAAGTTCAACAGAGGAGGTTATTGTGAAAAGTCTGCATCAGAACAGGAATGTTGGCTCCACGGAAGCTGATGGCAAAACTCCAGCTGACTTTAACATGGTTATAATTTCCTCACAGGTCTCCATCCAGCCACAGGGGCACAGGGCCACTCTTGGCTTGGAATGACCTCAGCTTACACCTTCTGGACAAGATGCTTACCTGGTTCAGAGAGACACCTGCAAAGAGCCTCCACGAATGTACCTGGGCAAAGACTACCCTGAGGTCTGTATGGAGCTCTCATTCTAAATGCCTCATGTGCTCTAACTGACATTGAAGTAAGTATACCAACAAGCATGAATGATGAAGACTCCTCAGACATATAAAGATTTGTTCTACTTTAGCACTATCCTTTGCCATGGCTGTAATATGCAATATCCACAACTGGAACAAGCCAAGCCCTTTAGTTCACCATCACACAATTGCAGGAAGTGAAATTGGAGAGGTTTAAGAAATTGACACTCCTCTAGCCAGAACAAGAGCTGGTGTGAGTGGATGTTTTGTGTAGTTCTTCACAACAAGGTACGTGTGTGCTTGCAGGCTCTGTGCCTCCACTAAGGAATGGTAATTTCCAGCTGAGGCAGTGGAAACTTCCTAAACTGATCAAATTAAACACTTGTGATTATCTGTCTGTATCTTCAGTGTGGGCATGTATTATCTGTGTGTATGTATACCTTATTCACCTAAATGTTCTTGTCTCATTGCCATGTGTTTATTATCTTTCCCCAAAATTATCTAGCCTGAGGTTGATGCAGAGCTTGAAAAATTTCAGCCCACTTACTTAGAAAAACTATAAGCAATAAAAAATAGGGTCTTGTAAGAGGAAGCATTGGGTTAACTCAGTAATAGGTGGCAGCCATACATACATGCTTATATGTAAATGTCCAGTTTACAGGGCAGTGCTGAAAATGACACTGAAGTCTTACCTATTACAGACTTACATAGAACATGTGTGGTTTTTGGCATGTCATCCTCATGTTTACCCTCCTGCAGGGACTCTGACAATCCCACTAAAACAAGGGCATATGGGTACCATACAGGGGTCCAGAGGTCCCCAAGCATGTGGAGACCAGGACTGCTGAGATCGCATGGAGCAATGCCAAGTGAACTAGCTAAGTGTGGAATTTTTATTCTCTAAGGCCACTATTTGTTCCCAAAGATAAACCACACTGACGGACATTGAGCTCAGGAGGATGCTGTGTGAATGCAACCATCTTCCAGACCCGAACCCACCCCGGGTTGTCACTGTAAGATCAGATCAACACTGGTGCTGCGTTTGCAAAACTACTATTTTCTAACACATCTACTGGAAATATAATAAAACTGTCTGTGCCTTTCTTCTGGATCATAAACACTAATGTAAAATTCTACAGGAAATTACAGTAATTTTTTTATCCTCTTGATTTCCAGGCTATTCTCTAGTTTCCTTAGCTTTTCCCATGGGTATTTATCTAGGTTTTCTTCACACCTTCCATATCCCTCCTCATATAGGTGTCATCCTCCCTATTAATCATCTGTAGTTTAAACACATTTGTGTAATTTCTAAATAACAACCACAAAAAGAAAGGGTAATGACACAATGTGAAAATTTTCCTCAAGCAATAAAATAAAGCAAAGCAAATACCATAAAATGCCAGTTTTTCTGTAAGAGGGTATGAGGGAGCAGGCAACCTGAACAGAATATTTAATGAAGAAACAAAAAATAATTAAACACAAATAATAACAACAACAGAAAAAACACATATCTGGGACCAACACTGGAATACAAATGGGCACAACATGGGTGACATGAGTGTCAGAGACACATATTAAGAAAGAACATGAGCTTCCTTAAACCGGAGCCTACTGGGACCTGCTTTCTAAACCAACAGCTCTGAACTCCAGTGGAAAACAATGCTGAATACTGAAAAGCAACATGTGAAGAATGGCTCTGACCTGTGTCTCCATGAGCTGATTAAAGCCTTGGGTGGGACACGTGGTGGGACTGGATCTCACTGTTCCAAGTTACCTGTCCTGGGACATTGACTGACGCTAACCAAAATCAGTGTCTGGGGTTGGGGGCCATGAGTCAGTGGGCACAGAAAGAACGAGGAGGACAACAAATCATTTCGCCACCATGACAGCCCCTGACAGTGCTGCATGTTCACAATGCAGGATTCAACAGAGCAGACATGACTGCCCATCTACCCAGTTTTAAATGAGTCCCTAGCACACAACCCCAACTGCAATCTACCCTCTTCTTGCTGAAGGGCCTTCTCCGTCTTTTATAATGATCACTGTCTGTATTATAAACCAACTTGATTAGATGGGTGTTAATTTGCAGAAATTGACATAAACCTTAGGCTCCTGCCATACCCTCTCACTATCTTGATGAGTGTGATAAAATGGTGCCAGTGGCCACAGCAGCCTGAGGGTTTGACAAATCTACCTACCCTTCATCTGTCTGTGCCAACAGCGGCTTCATTAAAATGTGAAAACACCAGGTTCCCTAAAGAGCACTCCCGGGATTTGCCTCATTTTTCACTATGAGCTCAAGATGTAAGAAGGAATGTGGTTTTATCAAGTATCCCAGCAGCTCTCAATACTTCTTCTCTGGGTCAGGCAAAGAGTAAAGTCAGGACCCTAAATTTTAGGAAAGCAAAATTCCAGCTGTTCAAGGAGTTAGTCAGTAGGACACCCAGGGAAACTGCCCCCAGGGACAAAGGAGCAGAGCAGGGCTGGCAGATCTTTAAGGACACTTTCCATAGTGCACAAGAGCTCTTGATCCCCAGGTCTAAGAAACCAGGCAAGAAAGGCAAGAGACCAGCATGGCTAAGTCAAGACCTGCTGGTCAAACTAAAGGGCAAGAAGGAACTTCACAGGCAGTTCAAGAAGGGACAAGTATCCTGGGGACAGTTTAGGGATGTTGTCCAGTTGTGTAGGGATGGGGTCAAGAAGGCCAGGGCATGACTGGAGCTGAACTTGGCAAGGGACACAAAGAATAGTAAGAAGGGCTTCTACAGGTATGTCAACCAGTAAAGGAAAGTCACAGAAAGCAAACCCCCCAATGAGCAAGACTAGCAAACTGGTAACAACAGATGAGAAGAAGGCTGAGGTACTCAGTATTTTTGTTTCAGTCTTCACTGGCAACCTCTCTTCCCATACCTCTCAAGTGAATGAACCACAAGACAGGGACTGGGGGAGTGAAGTCCCTCCCACTGTAAGAGAAGATCAGGTCTGTGACTACCTGAGGCATCTGAACAAACACAAGTCTATGGGACCTGACAAGATGCACCCCAGAGTCCTGAGACAATGGGCTGATGTAGTGGCCAAGCCACTCTCCATGATATTTGAAAAGTCCTGTCAGTCAGGTGAAGTCCCTGGTGACTGGAAGAAGGGAAACATTACACCCATTCTTAAAAAAGGGTAGAAAGGAGGATCCCAGGAACTACTGACCTGTCAGCCTCACCTCTGTGCCTGGGAAGATCATGGAACGGATCCCTCTAGAAGCTCTGCTAAGACACATGGAGGACAGGGAAGTGACTCGAGACAGCCAGTATGGCTTCACTAAGGACAAGTCCTGCCTGACCAACCTAGTGGCCTTCTGTGATGGACTGCCTACATCAGTGGACAAGGGAAGAGCTATGGATGTCATCTATCTGGAATTCAGTAAGGCCTTTGATACGGTCCCTCACAACACCCTTCTCTCTAAATTGGAGAGATATAGATTTGATGGATGGGCCATTTAATGGATGAGAAATTGGTTGCATGGTCACATTCAGAGGGTAGTGGTCAATAGCTCAATGTCCAGATGGAGACTGGTGACAACTGGTGCCCCTCAGGGGTCCATATTGGGACCAGTATTGTTTAACATCTTCACCAATGAAACAGACAGTAGGATCAAGTGCACATTCATCAAGTTTGCAGACAACACCAGGCCGAGTAATGCAGTTGACAAGCCTGAGGGATGGCATGCCATCCAGAGGGACCTGAACAAGCTGGAGAAGTGGGCCCATGTGAACCTCATGAGGNCTCTCTTCCCATACCTCTCAAGTGAATGAACCACAAGACAGGGACTGGGGGAGTGAAGTCCCTCCCACTGTAAGAGAAGATCAGGTCTGTGACTACCTGAGGCATCTGAACAAACACAAGTCTATGGGACCTGACAAGATGCACCCCAGAGTCCTGAGACAATGGGCTGATGTAGTGGCCAAGCCACTCTCCATGATATTTGAAAAGTCCTGTCAGTCAGGTGAAGTCCCTGGTGACTGGAAGAAGGGAAACATTACACCCATTCTTAAAAAAGGGTAGAAAGGAGGATCCCAGGAACTACTGACCTGTCAGCCTCACCTCTGTGCCTGGGAAGATCATGGAACGGATCCCTCTAGAAGCTCTGCTAAGACACATGGAGGACAGGGAAGTGACTCGAGACAGCCAGTATGGCTTCACTAAGGACAAGTCCTGCCTGACCAACCTAGTGGCCTTCTGTGATGGACTGCCTACATCAGTGGACAAGGGAAGAGCTATGGATGTCATCTATCTGGAATTCAGTAAGGCCTTTGATACGGTCCCTCACAACACCCTTCTCTCTAAATTGGAGAGATATAGATTTGATGGATGGGCCATTTAATGGATGAGAAATTGGTTGCATGGTCACATTCAGAGGGTAGTGGTCAATAGCTCAATGTCCAGATGGAGACTGGTGACAACTGGTGCCCCTCAGGGGTCCATATTGGGACCAGTATTGTTTAACATCTTCACCAATGAAACAGACAGTAGGATCAAGTGCACATTCATCAAGTTTGCAGACAACACCAGGCCGAGTAATGCAGTTGACAAGCCTGAGGGATGGCATGCCATCCAGAGGGACCTGAACAAGCTGGAGAAGTGGGCCCATGTGAACCTCATGAGGTTCAAAAAGGCCAAGTGCAAAGTTCTGCACCTGGGTCAGGACAATCCCTGGTATCAACATAGGCTGTGGGATGAAGGGGTTGAGAGCAGCCCTGCAGAGAAGGACTTGGGGGTAGTGATGAATGAAAGCTGGACATGAGCTGACAATGCGTGATCACAGCCCAGAAAGCCAACTGTAACCTGGGCTGCATTAAAAGAAGCACGGACAGCAGGTCGAGGGAGGTGATTCTGCCTCTTTGCTCTGGTGACACTCCACCTGGGGGNAAGAAGGGAAACATTACACCCATTCTTAAAAAAGGGTAGAAAGGAGGATCCCAGGAACTACTGACCTGTCAGCCTCACCTCTGTGCCTGGGAAGATCATGGAACGGATCCCTCTAGAAGCTCTGCTAAGACACATGGAGGACAGGGAAGTGACTCGAGACAGCCAGTATGGCTTCACTAAGGACAAGTCCTGCCTGACCAACCTAGTGGCCTTCTGTGATGGACTGCCTACATCAGTGGACAAGGGAAGAGCTATGGATGTCATCTATCTGGAATTCAGTAAGGCCTTTGATACGGTCCCTCACAACACCCTTCTCTCTAAATTGGAGAGATATAGATTTGATGGATGGGCCATTTAATGGATGAGAAATTGGTTGCATGGTCACATTCAGAGGGTAGTGGTCAATAGCTCAATGTCCAGATGGAGACTGGTGACAACTGGTGCCCCTCAGGGGTCCATATTGGGACCAGTATTGTTTAACATCTTCACCAATGAAACAGACAGTAGGATCAAGTGCACATTCATCAAGTTTGCAGACAACACCAGGCCGAGTAATGCAGTTGACAAGCCTGAGGGATGGCATGCCATCCAGAGGGACCTGAACAAGCTGGAGAAGTGGGCCCATGTGAACCTCATGAGGTTCAAAAAGGCCAAGTGCAAAGTTCTGCACCTGGGTCAGGACAATCCCTGGTATCAACATAGGCTGTGGGATGAAGGGGTTGAGAGCAGCCCTGCAGAGAAGGACTTGGGGGTAGTGATGAATGAAAGCTGGACATGAGCTGACAATGCGTGATCACAGCCCAGAAAGCCAACTGTAACCTGGGCTGCATTAAAAGAAGCACGGACAGCAGGTCGAGGGAGGTGATTCTGCCTCTTTGCTCTGGTGACACTCCACCTGGGGGACTGTGTCCAGCTTTGGAGTCCTCAGCGCAGTAAAGACACAGACCTGTTGGAGCGGGTCCAGAGGAGGACCACAAAAATGATCAGAAGGCTAGAACACCTCTCCTATGGAGAAAGGTTGAGAGAGTTGGAGTTGTTCAGGCTGGAGGAGAGAAGGCTCTGGGGAGACCTTATTATGGCCTTTCAGTACTTAAAGGGAACTTTAAAAAGAAAGACAGGACAAATATTTCAGTAGGACCTGTAGTGATATGACAAGGGATTTTCAAACTAAAAGAGGGTAGACTTAGACTAGATATAAGGAAGACATTTTTTTACAGTGAGGATGGTGAAACAGTGGCACAGGTCATCCAGAGAGGTTATAGATGCCCCTTACTGGAAACATTCAAGTTCAGGTTGGATGGGGTTTTGAGCGACCTGATCTAGTTGCAGATGTCCCTGCCCACTGCAGGAGGGGAGGACTAGATGACCTTTAAAGGTCCCTTCCAACCCAAACTATTCTATGATTCCATGATTCTTCTCTGAGGGTTAGACTGAGCTCACCTACCTTTGCTTTCAGCCCTGAAGAGTTTAGCTCTTTGCCTGGCCAGGACCCCTGTCATGGGAGTTTATCTGCTGCCTCACTGCCCCTCTGGTAGTGTTACTGGACATGACAATGCTGCATGGTGGTTAAATTTTTTGTCTATCTTCAGAAAAAAAAAGGCTATTCAAAGGTGACAGAGGACCAATACCACTCTATAATGGCACAGACCCTTCAAGGAGAGGCCAGCATCTCACCACGCTCAAAGAAAGGTACAAGAATACTTGGATGTAGTGAGTTGTTTCTGCTGTTCTTTGTCTCCAACCTTTGGAAGGCTGAAAGGGAGCCAGCTACAGAGGTCAGAATAGCTTGATCCACTAGGGACTAGTCCTGCTTTGGACAGCATGCCTGGGAGGAACTATCTGAGGAAAGGCTTCCTTAAATCAGATGAAGTAAAAAATAATTTTACTTCTGGCATTTATTTAAGGTATTTACTGCCCAAATCTTGCAGCGTGGGAAAGAATAACAGCCTATCCAGGGCCTGCCGTATCCCAGCTATCAGATAACGTGCTACTCCAGAGAATGGGAATGTTAGTGCCAACAAAAACCTTTTCAGACTTCTGCTCATTTTACATTATTCTTGTGCAAGAGCAGTGAAAATCTAATTTGCATCCCTGTTTTTAAACAGACCTACTCACATATGAAAAAGAACAGGTGGAATGGGTATCACTGCCCTGTTTTCTTTCTCTGTCTGAGCAGGGGAAAGTGCAAATACCATTGCCTGTGTCTACAAATCATCCTCAAATTATGCCATGGTGGTTCCCACATCTGGGGAATAGCAAAGGTCAGTCCCCTACGGTGCAAGGAGTAGGGATCTCTGGTTAGCCTGTTACTCTCATGCTGCCTCTTTTGCCAGACAAGCCCTGGGCTTTGCTGGGGAGGACACAATGTTGTCTTCTGGCACGGCCTCTGAAGAAGCATCAGGGAGACTGAAGTTCTGCCCCCACCTTTGCATGGAGATGGAACATGATCTGTGGCTTGAAGAGTGAGCTGCCCTCTCTCTTTTCTCTCATCCTCTTGTCTAACACGACTTCCTAATTAAGTTACCATGAGCACTAGTGAGCACATCCTGGCAGCAACAGGTTCTCTTTTCTGCTGCTAAATGTGAGCACAGCTAAATGTTTTGTTTCAGTTTTCCACATTCCTGCTATTCTGTCTGGAGAAGTCCTTAGGTACTTGTTTCATGTGTCAGCAAAAAAGCAGATGAAGGAAACTTCACTGGGAACTTTACTTTCTTGAATGTACAGCCTGGCTTTGACTGACACTCAGCCTCTAATGCCTGTGGAGAGAAATTATTTCAGCTCCCCACTGCTGTTGTGTTCCCTACATGAGCCCTTTCCTCCTCGGTTTCACAGCACATACTAAAAACATATAAGTAGCATTATCTTTAGAAGCAATTAACACAGAAACCCTTTGTCAACATTACATTGCTGTTTTTCTCCAACAATTTTGAAAGCTTGAACAAGACAGCAAGCAAACTTGAGCATGAAGATGTTCAGCATCCTGATGGTCACAGGCACTCAATTTAATAAACACAAAAAAGGACTCAGTTTTCTAGTATCAGGATTTTCAGGGGAGAGAGTATATCCTTCTCACTGTCTAGTGGCAGCGATGAAGATGAGGATCAAAGTACAGTAAAGAGCCTTTCATAGGCATCTGCAGTATCTGTTGAGATGTGTTGGGCCAGACAGCTCAGACAAAATACTGCAGTAGAAACACCCAGTTGACCACTTAACTGTGTTTACAAGCAGAGAAAGCAAAAGGAGAAACCAACTGAACTAAACGAACTACATGGAGTTGTACTACATTCTGTAAATACTTGGTTAGACTGCACTGAGGCAAAAAAAATGTACTTGGCTTGGTTTGATTTGGTTTGGCCTGTAGAGGTCATCCCTTCACAGTCATGACAATAGGACCACAATATAGGACAAGAGAGAAGTGTTCATTTATTGCAAACTTTACTATTATGATGGATTTTAGATATAATAAACCCACATATTTACTCTACTGAGAAAAATATCTTTATCTGTGACATTATTTTCCCTGTCCTAAAAAGCAAATATTGGTTTCACTCTTGGGCAATAGGCATCATATGCTTCCTTTAACTTCAAAATAAGAAAGTTTACATGGAATTTACTTAGAATCATAGAATCATCAGGGTTGGAAGGGACTTCAAAGATCATCTAGTTCCAACCCCCCTGCCATGGGCAGGGACACCTCCCACTAGATCAGGTTACTCAGAGACCCATCCAGCCTAGCCTTAAAAATTTCCAGGGATGGGGCTTCCACCACCTCTCCGGGCAACCTGTTCCAGTGTCTCACCACCCTCATGGTGAAGAACTTCTTCCTAATGTCTAATCTGAATCTACCCACCTCTAGTTTTGACTCATTCCCCCTAGTCCTACCACTACCCGACATGCTAAAAAGTCCCTCCCCAGCTTTCTTGTAGGCCCCTTTAAGATACTGGAAGGCCACAGCAAGGTCCCCTTGGAGCCTTCTCTTCTCCAGACTGAATAACCCCAACTCTTTCAGTCTATCCTCGTAGGAGAGGTGCTCCAGTCCTCTTATCATCCTCGTGGCCCTCCTTTGGACACGTTCCAGCACGTCCATATCTTTCTTGTAATAGGGGCTCCAGAACTGGACACAGTACTCCAGGTGGGGTCTCACGAGAGTGGAGTAGAGGGGCAGAATGACCTCCCTCGACCTGCTGGCCACGCTTCTCTTGATGCAGCCTAGGATACAATCGGCTTTCTGGGCTGCAAGTGGACACTGGCGGCTCATGTTGAGCTTCTCATCCACCAGTACCCCCAAGTCCTTTTCTTCAGGGTACTTGGCTCACTGGTTCGTACTGTCTTGCACAGAAACAAATTTTACCCAAAGGCTGATTTGCAGGCTGCTCCTGCAAGCAATCTTCCCTCTGAGCTGCATGGGAGTCTCTCATTTTTTTGATGTTACAGGCAGGAGAAGACTACCAGACTGGAGACTGTGTGGATTCAAACTACAGGAGGAGACTCTGACACAGAAGAATTCCCTTTCCTTTGTTAATCAGAGGAAGGACAAAAATCTTGTGATGCACCAAACTGTGGGTTTGGAATATCGTGATAAAGGTTTAATACTGAGTAGGAAGGAGTTCTGATGTGACATTTGTGAGGTTTGATACCAAAACTCTTGATAAATTGCACTGAAGTTGCTAGGATTCTTGACAAAACATCTCTAAAAACTGTGTTCCTCTTGTTATTACAAATATAGAAGTGATACAGTGGGAAATAATGTGAGTTTTAACCAAAGGCATGAAGTACCTCAAATGTGTGCTGAAATATGTATGATTATGTAAATTAGATTGCTTGGGATGTGTATGGCTAAAAAGGGCAGGCTTACACAGTAGTTGTTCTCTGGACCAAAGAGGTGTAAAATTCAGGAATAACCCCTTACTAGCAAGGTCTTGCTGTAAAAATGCTTCCTTGATTTTAATAATAAGAATGTTAGCTGTGCCTCTTGATTTCTGCCATACTTCTCTGTAAAAATTTTTGTGTGATTGATTAGAGTTGAATCTAATGAAAACAAAGTGTTAATTAAGCTTTATCTAATCTCAATCTAATCTGACAGCAGCAACCTACATCTGCTACTCTGCTGTGCACTCCCATTTGGACCACCTACTACATATGGATAATTAGGTGTCGCAACTACTATGGCATCTAAATTCCGGAGAGTGCTGAGTGATTCAGACAGCTATCTTAACAGCAGGCCCACCAGTCCCTGCCTTCCCAGGCACGCAATGGACAGGAGCTACTGTATTGTCCCATCTTGGAGACAGAAACGGATTCATTTCATGTCGCTAGAAAGTTAGGTATCTAATCCAGTCACCCAGACTCTCCTTGCCCTTCATGTAGTGAAGGCAACTCATTGACTCTAGGTGGTTACTGGTCAAGTCTGGCCTCCGAAATGGATGAGGTAAGTCTGGAGGTGACTCTTGTTCTGCTGAGATAAGGAGTATGTGGAGCTAACTTGGACATGAGACCATACATTGAAATGAGACAATTCTCACCTGAGAGTAAAAAATTTGAATAAGACATTGCACGGACACCAAGTCTGTAGTAACAGATTTAGGAACCAAATGCAAATACATTGGAAAGGTCCCACTGGGCTTTGGACCAGGTGCGGTCCTAAAGAGAAGTTCTTATTTGCTGTGATGCACTGGAGGGGAAGCAGGGCAAAGGATGCACAGAAATACTGCACAGCTTCTCATCATATAAAGAAGGAAAGCAAATGAAATGTAGAGAAGAGGCACTTTGGCACTATCCTTGCATGCATTATCCTTACTTGCAAAGCTTCTTTGTCGCATTATTCCTTCATTCTAGCCTTGGTAAAAAAAAAAAAAAGGAAATGTAATGTTACTGATTAGAAAAATGCTGGTTTTGCCTTAAAAAAAAAAAAAGTAAAATGGCACTTATGTTACCCTGCTTCCATGTGTATCAAACATGAAGTTCTAAGTTGCTTAATTTCCTTAGCCTGATATTAGTGGGATATTACTGCAATCCAAAGAGCTCTTCATAATTACATTTCAAATACTGTTTTTCACAGTTCTGGGTGTTTTCAGTGTGTTTATATAAAGACATTTCCCATATTTACAGTAAAGTCTTTTTTCACAGCTATGAAGATGACCTGAAGTTTATTCTGTTTGGAATGGTCTGGTTGAAAACTAGTTAGACTTTGGAAGTGAGGAAGACTACTGTCTTGGTGAATCTATGCCAAAATACCAACTTTTTTTGCCTTTGATTCCTACAAGGCTTGTACTTCCAACACTGTTATGAGACAGGAGGGCTGAATGGTATTATTGAGTCATCAATATACAGTTTTCCATTCCTTCTGCTTTTGAAAACATTAACTCGTCAGTAGGGCAAAAACCATGTCATTAATAGCTTTGTTTAGCCTGCAGAAACTCTGGTGCTGGCAACAAATTTTGGGAATGTGGGGACTCAATCTCCTTCAGAGCTCAGGCTGGAGCAGAGGGAAGTGTTTCTTTGCGCACTGTATAGACACTTCCAGGTTTCACTGGTTGCTGAGGCGGGGTACATTTGATGTGGAAGGACAGAGACATAGCCGTGGAGCAGCCATGTGGCATTTTGAATGAGAATAATTAGAAAACTCATATTACACCAAAAGGCTTGGAGGGGAATGTTTGCAATAAAATATTGTTCAGGTGTGGACCTTAGCAGTAATTTACATGCCTTTAGACATTAAACTGAATATGTTCCTTGTTCATTACTCCTGTCTTTAATGAGCTTCTGTTTTGTGACCTGTCTGCTTGTGGCTGGTGTTATTAGTAAGTAAGGGACATGGACATTGATGTGCAGAGAACTGCAAACCCAAACACCCTCACCAAGAGACGTGTTTGTTTCTTGCCTGCACCTCTTCAGCTCTTCTGGGGGAACTACTCCGAGTAATGCCCATCTTGTACATACAGTCATTTTGAAAGGATAAGGGATGATCTAATGTATTTTCTTCCCTTGCTCAAATCAGACTTATCTAGTCTTTGTCCACACACACTGCATGACCTGATTTTCCTCTCTGAGATAAGTCTTCCTAAGCTGCTAAAAAGCTGGTCTGAAAAGCCAGCTCAGAGGTCAAGTGGGCAGGATTTCACGATTTCACTAGGTATCTTTAAGGAGAAAATGAAAGCTTTGGGTTACACTGCTAGTCTACCAGCATTAGACATAAGCTGGGTCCTGTGAAATCCTGCAGTGGAATTCCAATGGTGGAAAGCACATCCATCTTGAGATAGCAGTGGTCCCCTAGCCAGGGCAGCCATGAGTTTAGATAAATAAAAACAAATGAAAGGAAAAGAAAAAAACAGTTGAAAATTCCTAAGGGTTAGGCTAACATCTTACAATCTAGTGCAAGTAAAGATCTCCAGAGAGTCACCACAAGGACTTTGCTTTTTCTTTGCTCTGTGATCTCTGGTGGAGAGAAATCCTCTGCTGACATTAGGGGCAAAACTCCCACCATTTTAAGTGGGGCCATGGGCTCCCCAAGAGTTTGCACAGCTCTGCATGCAGGAGGATCACCGGCCTCTGCAAGGAGCAGATGTTTAAAGGCATGGCATACCAAAAATATGTGGTATAAATGGCACAATGGTTATATAGATAAGCAGACAGCAGCTGATATATTCCTTACTAACAAAGAAGGACAGCCCTCTTTACAGCTGACAGACCTATCAGCATCTTTGATATCATTGTTCTTGGGGGAACTGCTGAATAAAGGGTCTCTGTCTTCTTGAGAATAATTACAACTGATTTTTTTTTCCTGATAAAGAACACAGTTATTGAGCCATAATGACATTATTTGATGACTTAAATTCATCCTCTAATCCCTCCAAAATGGTATAAATTATTGAATAAGCCAGTCAACCCTATAAAAGCACTTTTAAAACATTTTGTTCGGCATGATAATGATCAGACAGAATGTAGCAAGAGTTACAGTAAATTAGACTCATGCTCCAAGCTGGCTGCCACTCAATATACTCATAGCTAAATTCTCACCTACTGAGTAAGACACTCTGCCATGGATAAATTAAGACATATTCAGCTCTAAAGTGTGTTGGCAAAGACCTTTAGTTCCTTCCCATTTTTAACAGAGCACATCCATGTGATTTCTGGAGGTACTATTAGAGGGCTGCACAATGTTTGCCTTGGAGACATGCTGTGGTGTCCCATAGCAAGCTCAGAAATGAGAAAGATTAGTTTGAGTAGAGCTAACTTTTCCAGCTTCTCAGACACTCCTGGTTTCTCTGCTGCCAGCTTCAAGCAGTGCCACAAGTTAACTCTACGGTGCCTACACCTCACCCAGAGGTGAACCTCCCTGCTTAGGAAACCATGTCCACCAGCATCAGAGCTACTCCTGTAGTGTTCTTGTGTTGTGAGGAAACATATCTACCCCCAAACCAAGACCATCACCAATGAAAGCCTTGCTTTGTGCACCCTGTCTCATCCTGCCACTTCCCTTGTCTCACATGGTAATGGTGGTGCCCCAGTAAGGTGAGTTTTTGCAGTGTTGTGATACTGGGACAACAAAGTGGGATCCTCATCTGAGCTGAGGGCCCTCACGAAAATGATGACACTTATCATTGGTAATAAAATAACAACTATAGATAAGACACTTGAAATATGCAGCTGAGAACATGGTTTGACAGCACTAGTAACCATACAAATTTGTTAGTTTTTATTAGTAGTATCAGTGTGACAAAATAATTATTCATGATGCTTCTTAACCAAGTGCATGTTAACTGCTTGTTACCAGTGACGATGACAGATAATGTATCAATAATTACAACAACACGGCTGCAATTTCTGCATTTCTCTGAATTGCTGATAGGTAGCTAACAACTTTGTAAATCTGAAATGCCCTCACCAAGCGTCACCATGTGGTTGCCTTTACCACTGCCTAGGAGAGTTGCTACAACCCTTAGACTTGAAGCACAGTCATGGACTAGCAGATACTTTTGAATCAGGTCCATTCTGAGGAATTTGACCTGTCTTACAAAACACTGCCTAGGTTTGTTCCTGTGCTGGAACAGAGAGCCAGTGTGTTTGGGAGCCAAGCCAAAGAACTAATTCTGCCCAGTTGCCAATGTATTCTGGGAAATTTCTGCCCACAAGCTAAACTTCGACTTGTTTCTCTTCATTATAAACGATGCCTCAGCAGAAACTCTGACCTGCCCTTCTCTGCTGCCCTTACTACTGTGCTGTGAGTGATACATCCACAGCACAGCAGGATTTAACACAAGTTTCCCGTATGAGTTATAGTTGGTTGTAACAGCTTTATTCTATTCGATTCTACTCTACTCTAAATAAAAGAGCATAAAAACCAGCAAACAGCTCCAGTTACCTGAATATCCTGTTTCTAACAGCAACTAGTAATACCTGGAGTACAGGGAACAGAGTGCAAAGAGATTGCTTCTCCCCCTCATACACCTTTTCCACGTCATTCATACCTTTATGCTTCTGTCAGGCCCTCCCAGATTTCTCTTGTTCAAGCTGAAGAGTACTGGACTATTTAATCTGTTTCTGACTGGAGGCCATTCTTGATTCTCTTGATTGTCTTTCCAGACTTTCTCTGATCCTCTTCTAGGCAGAATGGAACTACAATGCAGCAGTCAAAACATGGGTGAATCATGGGTTGAAACATTGGGATAATGATGTTTTGTAGTTTGCTCTCTGTTCCCTTTCTAATACTTTGTACCTGAAGTACCCATAACTCAATAAATCTCTCCTGAACAGTGGCAGCTAAGTCAGAGCTCAAGATTTTTTACATATACACAGGATTGTTTCTTTTAATCATGTCTGTTATTCTGTATTTATAGACATCCATCATTTCATATAGTAATTCAGTTTTCAGAAACCTTTTCTCCACTCTTTGCATCTGGCTTTTGCTTTTACACTGAGTAATTTGTGTTACAACAAACTTTATCACTCTGTTGCCACTTCTAGATCTATGTGTCTGTTGCACATCAAAGGTCCTAGCCTTGATCCCAATAATCAAATTCCTTTATTAAGAACCTGACCATTGATCATCTCAGTTTATTTCCTATCTTGTTCCAACTTTCTCTGTTAGGCCATTGATAGTCTGAACTTTGTTAGACAAGAGTCTCCACATCTCCTTATTTGCCTAACAGAAATGAAAGGAAGCAGAAGTTCTTTTTAAGCAAGATGGGGAGTAGAAAATAGATACCTGCTAATCCAGACCCCAAATCCATCCATGCTGGCACTCCCAAATTACATTCTTGGCTGTACTTTCTGTAACCAACCAGCAGACCAGTTCCAAAACCCAGGATGAAACCCAATGATTCCAATATCCTGCATTGTGCCATTTAAAAATGCCAGAACAATCCTACATGTGAGCTAAAGTATCTTGAAGTCTGTTCTAACCTATGCCAGCTAGAACAGTCCTGCAGGGACTATTGTCTCTGGCCAAGACCCTCCTTGTGTGACCCTGGCCATGAAATGGTCCCTGTGTCTACAAAGCAGTGGAAAGTATAAACCTGGTTCTGCTGGCTTTCTGGCTACTTGGGGATATCGGTACCTGAAATTCTCAGTTGCCTTTTGAGTACAAATGTCCTTTGCTTTCATAGCATTGGAGTGACATATTTAATAATCTCTATCCTCATCTTCTACCTTGGAAGCCAACATGTGAAGTGCTGACACAATGGACACAATCCAAATGTTCATATCTTGGGGAGAAATAAAGTTACCACATTTGAACCTTAAGATTTGGATTATTACCTTAAGGTCCCTTACTATCACAAGCATGTTTTAAGAAGTGAGAAGAATACAAGCTTCACAGAGAAATTCCTGTCATCATGACCTCTCCTGCAACCTTCTGGGGACCAAACCAAGCATACAGCTGGTATCTCTGCAGGGAAGATATGGGCAGGAAACCGAATCAGGGTCACTTCCATAAGCTCTGAAAATGTACAGACTGACATGAGATTTTTTTCTCCCTAGACATGTCAAGCTGGAGTATTGTTACATTAAGAGAAAGAGATGAAAAATAGTACAGATTTGTAGGAGATACGGAAGATCTGGATTCAGAAAAAGCATTTAGTGACAGTAATGCAAGGAGAAACTTCCTGATTCAGATCTAAGACCTCCCCAGGCTTTCCCTCAGAAGACAGAGTTTTGTATTTCAATGCCGTTACAAGACCAAGCAGCATAGTTTTACCAAAGGCTAAGGTCAACCTGACAAACACTTGTGCCAGAGATGCCCAACACAAAAGTCTATATGACCATTGGGCCTTTCTACTTGTTGCCAGACAGCTCATTCAGAAAGATTTGCTAAATGGCTCTGCCAAACTCTGTAATCAGCAATGTGAGCCATCAGAACTATACTTTTCCTCTTCCATGGCTTTTCCTGGAGTTGTGTTGTCCCTGGCTGATGTTTTGACCCGGCAAGGAACAAACTTTCTTTTCATTCTTTCTCTGATCTTTTGAGATTCCCATCAGTAATGCTGAGAGAGAGAAGTGTGAATCATGTGAAGCAGGGATGGAAAACTGGATGAAAGTCCTCTTGAAGAGAGGACAGAAGTCAGATTGACCCATTGTGCTCAATCACTGCTTTCCACCTCACATCCTCTCCCTGATTCTCTCTTGCTCTACCCTGTCAAGTTTTGAACATTCTTCACAATTAGATGGCAGAGGATTTGTCCAGTGGGATATTGTCTGAAAACTGGCCTTTGCTAAAGTCCTCTGTACAACAGCAGCTCTCCCTCCCTTTTGAAATGACTCAGATGAGTAGGCCCAATGAGTCAGTGGTTTGGAGAGCTTAAATATCAAGGGACTACTGACAAAGCCTTGAGTAAGGATTACAAATCTCCATGCTTTGGGATTGAAAGATTCGCTCAGCACCCTCCCAACTCTAAGTTGTTTGTACCCTCCTTCCCCTGTATTGCAAAGGCATAGTCGGATGGTACTCTGATGAGAAACTGGAAATAAAACTTCGTTCTTTCCTGTGGCTGCTCAGGCATCACACAGATCTCCAGGGAACAGAGTCAGTGTGAAGACATTGGCATTATTCTGCAGTTTTTGACCTTACAAGGCCCAGAAGTGTTTTAGCATTTTCTTAAACTGCACCTACTCTGTCTCTTTTCTCCAAGAAAAGGGAATATAAGCACCTAAGATTGTTGCCATATTTCCACTAAAATGCAAAGGACTCAATTGCTGAAAAGCCTCTGGACTAACTGGCAGTGGAGGTTTGAAAGCTGCAGATGAGAGCAGCATGCCCTTGTCCCCATGCCAGGTCCTTCCTCCTGTCCACCACAACGAATGCACCTGGCAGCATTAGGTTGTACTAGCAAAGAGCAGCCAGCAGAAAAACAGACATTTCCAGGAGCTGGAACAGTCTGAAAAGCACATAATGGGAGATGAGAGACTTAGCAAAAAGAGAGAGATTGGTAAATGGATGAGAAAAAAAAATTGTAAAAAAATATCATCAATTTGTCTGAATGTCCCTTTCCTTATACACACAGGAGACACCTAGAACCATAGTGACCAAAATAAAGATGCTACCCAGATAAATATGTGTTTACATATTTGTTTTGATGTAGGTTAACAAGAAGGAGTAGAGGGGACGAAAACATTCTCAAATAATCATACTCTTAAAAGATTACATTAAGTTTTGATACACAGCTGAAACATCCAGGCAGTAAGAAAAGATTATTTAAACTGAATGTGATTTTTACATATGTAAGTAATTTTATTTGTGCACAGTTTTGTTCTACTTCTTGGGGAAGGAAAATGTGATGTACTGTGAGTGCCTAAAAACTTCATCTTGACATTTATCTCATTTGTTGAAAACAGATCCCTCTGAACTGGTTTAATTAAAACTTCAACGCCAAGTTTCCTGTTTGGAGCAATTGTTTTAAACAGCGAATGAAGGCATTTCAGTACCCTTCACCTTTTTTTGTTCCAAGTCCATAAAACCACCATTTTTTTACTTCCAAAGATTCACTCTTTTTGTTATTTCTTAAAAATTTTCAAGTTTGACAATGAGATTGTGGCTACTTTTTGTTTTGTCCTAAATCCTGTCAGTTCCTTCTCCTGACAAATCAAGAAGTGACCAAGTGAAGATGAGAAGGAATTAAAACCAAACTTTGTTGGAGATACTTTGCTTTTTGGTGATGAGCATGTTCACATACTTTAAAAGTAAACAAAACATTTGCTTGTGCATAACTGCAAAAAGCTATCAAGTTTAATGACAATAAAAAGGCAACTGCTTAACTGCTCCCCTGATGTTCCAGGCAGGATTTCAGAGCACCAGGGCTGACTCACGTGCTATTTGGCACATCTTTTAGAGGGACATTGGAACTTATTTTTCACTAGGAGGGAGAAGCAGTGCTGAGAGCAGGGATGTTGCTCATGGGCTCTGAGTACATGTAGAATTCTTCAAACAGTAGGATTTACAACCTCCTTCCTCCTCTGGCTACTATTATTACTGGAGTTGTTATTAGTATTGTACTAGCTTAATTTAATTACATTGGGTGCATTATTGCATTCTGACAAAGAAGTCTCTGGTGTTATTGTCTTCTATGGTGTTAAAGTCTTGGGACAAGCACAAAGAAAACTCTTCAGATGTAAGAACTAAATTTGGGAAGCTTGGAGAGTTTTGAATTTCAGTAGTAGTTAAATCTTGAAAGACTCAAGTTTGTCCTCCCTCTCCTTTCCAGCAATCCATTTCTCTATCAACAGGAACAACCCCCATAGTGCTGCTATCTGGACCCCAGGTATAACTCACTGGTGGCAGGGATAGCATAAATGGTCTTATTCTCCCATCTTCATGTTGTTGAGAGAAAGCACCCAAATGATGTTTCTTTGTTTTTCAGAGAAGCTGACAATGATGCTTCCAATGGCATGGATTCTCTCTGAAGGAGCAGGTCCATCTGCTCACCCTGAACAGAGACCTAAATGAGCCCATACCCAAGGATGAGGTGCTTCATGGAGTAACCCATCATGAAGACCAGTGTAAGAGCACCAACAAACTGCAAATGCTTCAGTGGTCAGTTTAAGGATCCAGGTGAGGGAGAAAAGATTTGAACTTTCAAGCAAATGAAACTCAGGTCATCCAAAGGTCACTTTCTTAAATCCCTGGCCAGCCAGTTGGCTGGTTAGCCATCTACACACCCATCTAGACAGCTACCTATCTGACTGCCTATTATTTTTCATCACTATTGTGTCTTAAATCCTCCAGATCTTTGAGATACGATCTCTAAAGAGCTTTGAAGATTAAACCTTACAAGTCTCTAACAATTCACAGTTTTGCAGGTCATTACTATGAGCTACTGATTGTTGCCATGACATGGAGCTTCCAAGCTGAATTAAGCTGACAACACAAAAATAGATATATGATGCAACTACATTTCTGCTCTCTCCTTTCTCTGTTTGTGTTCCCTCTCCTGCTCTTGTCTTCTTTCCCCTGGACATCTTCTTTCTTTTTCTCAGCTCCAAGATCCACCTAAGGATGATGCTAAGGCCTCCTGCTGCTAAAGTAAGACCCATGGTTCATGGTTCCTGAGGGCTTAACGTTGGCTTTAGAGTCAGCGGAAGCATCTACTGGCACATGCCTATTCCCATCCACTTGGTCAGGAGCAGAATAAATGCCTCCCTGTAAGACCCTGAGCTAGTTCTCAGGCAACATATGAAAGTGAAGCCTGGCAGCAATATACATTCATATATGTTTGAACTCTGCTTCTAAAGAAGGCTGCTTGAGCCCTTTATTTTTAATTTCCATCAATATGTGCTGCGAGGTATCATTTCTCCTTTTCCATAGCAAACAAACACGGGTATCTTTGTTACTGTCAACTCCACTTTACAGAAAACTTCTCTCATGACTGCTGCTCAATGGATCTTATTCAGATGGGCTCCCATGTGTGTTGTCCTTGTTTTCTTTTTCTTCTTTAATCAGCTGGCATAGCCCCAGATACTTCCTAATAAATCATATCTAATGTCTGCCCTGTGGTTTTCTGATGTGAACAACAACAAAATAAAAAAATCAAAGTGGTAAAAAGCAATATTAAAAACACATTTCGTGCAATCACACACTGGGGGGAAATGGAGAAAGCACTAATCTCTACCTACTTCTCTACAACCACCTTGAAAGTTTGAAAGTTACAGTGAAAACGCAGTGGGTTGTAGAGTGAAGCAGTAATGAGAATCAGAGGATAAAATCAAAAAACAATTAACAGTTTTATTCTTGACATGCTGTTTCCTGCTTTTGGTTTAATTTTATCTTTATCATTCAAGCATTTGCATAAGTGCTGAACTAAGGTGTTAGTAGCATTATTCAGTGAAGTTCAATATTTTGCTGGATTAGAAACACACATTTATCAGTTCCCATTGATGACAATTATTGTTATTGCGGTTCCTGCTATTAAAAGCTTTCCCTTCCAAGGCTTCTGTAGGCTCATTATTCTTCCCGCTTACTCTTACGGATTTTTAACCTTGTATTCTCTGTTCTACCCACTCCTATGATTGTTCTAAATCTTTCTATTTGACCTCTTTCTCTCTTCCCCTTCACATGCTCCTTCCCAGCCTCATGCAACCACAAATAGCGGTGGTGGCTGTGATTCAGCAGCTGCTCAGACAACAAGAGCCAGACAACCATCCCACCATGAGGAGAGCAGCGACTTCAGTGCTCCAAGCTGTAGAGAAAGCAGGAGGTGGGTTTCACTCCTAGCTAGTGCCTTGTCATGGATGGAGAGTGTTAATTTAATCTTCCATACCATTCGTTCACAGCTGCTTTCAACTCTGCTTCTCCTTCTGTCAATGTCCAAACTTTCCAGCAGATGGCATCTCCTCCTAACTTCTACCTAAACTCATCATGTGCCCAAAGACAGAGCCTGCAACTGCTTTCTAACACAACCAATTTCACATTCTATCTGTGCAGGAAACGTGCTGAAGGAATGTGCAAACAGGAATGAATCTACAGCATTACACATTCATTTTGCAGCTTGAGATGATATGTTTCTCTCAATGTCCAGATAATTACGGGTTTTTTACTGCTGGAGAAGAATCAATGTTTATTCCCAGGTCAGCTCAAAAAAACCATCCAAAGAGTGCAGATCATTTGCATCTATTACGATAGGAACTCTGAAATGGAGTGTAATCTATTACTTAATGAAGCCAAATGGAAGCAACAATAACAAGATCTTCCCTTCTTAAGCAACAGCTGTAGAGCTGGAGCAGTTGCAACCCTCAACTAGACACTGCATGAACACAGAGAGTAGGAGAACACTCCCTCACTGTAGCTGCAAACTGTCTTTTCATTTAATCTCTGAGGACAATGTGAGTATGACTGAGTGACACCCAAGAACTTTGTCCCAGTGGCTTGATAAGTTTTGATAGGCAGGATTTGGATCGAGCTTCGACCAACACAGCCACAGCAGCACTGTCAGCTCTGCACATCTGCAGATTCACCTCCAGGTGCTCCTCAGGGCCCAATTCCTTGGTAGGGCTTGAAAGAAAGAGAGGGAGGGGCAGAAAGTTGAGGAGGAGAGGTTTGGAGGAGGATGGTGAGAGAAGCATTTAGAAAAAACATGGACATATTAATGGCATGCACTGAAAGAAAAATTTAGGACGCTACCTCTTCTTGGGACACCATACTGGCAAAGTCCAGCTTTATTCTATCTCCAGTTGGCATTGCCTCACTGACCAGTGAAAACCACTATACTGCAGGGATACAGATCTTTTCTTTCCAAATTTAGCTGTTATGGCTATCAAATGAACAAACAGAAATGATGCTACTGGATCAGTGTGACCACATATAATTAACTGTCACAACTATACCATGAAATGCTAATGGAGAATTCTTCATGAAAAGTTCAAAGTTTAAAAATATACCTCCAGATAAAATAAAGCAATGCAATTATCTGCATATCAGGAATTTGCATCGATGTCCTACAAAGAGAAAATGAGAGTATGTAAAGAAAATGAACCACTTTCTCTGGTCTAACTTTTGACAAGATGGTCTCCCGGAATGCAGCCTGCTGAGAATACCAAAGAGTCACATTTATAATTGACTTTAAGAAGCATATAAAACAACAATCACAGAAATAATAGTAAATAAGAAGAGCTGCATCAAAGATACATTTTTTTAATGCATTAAAGCTAAAAACCTACTCATGAAAAGTGGTTAGCACTGGCACATTTATATTTGTTACAGTTATTATTGTTATAAATCGCGCCACTTGTGTGCACAGTGCTGCAAAGACAATGATTCCAGAATGCTTTCAGCCACAAGCTGTCTCAAGACTTTTATAATCTGAAGCCTTCTTCTTGTAAAGGCAGACAGAACCAAGTCAGAAGCTGAAGATGAAAAAAAAAATAAAAAAATTTTAGTTTGAAATCCAAATCTCGAGGCAGAGAAACTAAAGTTGTGTGTTTTTGAAATTACCACCCTGTCATTTAACTAGAGTGGTCATTTCCTTTATCATTTCGGACTTAAATTCCATTCCGAAAAAGAGAGCAGCTTAATGGCAAGAGCTGCTAATGTAACACGTGCCAGTTTCAGAGCTGAAAAGTGGTTCATTTAAAGTGGCTGTCTAAAATCCCCTGAATTTCTGGGGAAACTGTCTTGTTGGGGACTTCTAAAGCATAACCTAAATTATTATTTCAGTTATAACACGGCTTTTTCTCTTCCTTAAATGTCTTGTTTGAATTTTAATTGCTCTCAAATGTCTCATTTCAAGCACACAGTAAATGGGCAGGACAACACATTTTTGCTGGGCAGTTTTTTCCCCCAAAGGCAGTTTGGTGCCTTAGGAAAAAGTCAGAGGGGAAGATCAGTGCACCACAGGATCCTTTTTGATCCTCCAGCAGCACAGCAGGAGATGGTGACCTGCGTCCCTGAGGGGAAGGCAGGCTGCAGCAGGGACCTTGGGGAAGAGAGAGGTGGTGGAGGTTTAACACAGAAGGCTACAGTCCCCAAGACCCTGTGAAACAATCACAGATTTTAAACAGCTCTTGGTTTGTGCTTTTATGGGACGCTGCCTTGGACTGGCACCAGGCTGCGCAGCTCATGCAGGAGATGTGGTCACAGGAGTCTCACCAAATCCAAGGGACACCTAAATCAAGACAGGTGCTCAAGCAGAGACAGCAGCTGCTGAGCAAGAGATGACAGACATGGCCGAACTGAAGTCCTATCTGCTCTTTATGCAAATATGTGAGGCCACAGGACACTCTCGGTTCCTTACTGAGGGCACAACCGAAAGCAGGGTGATGCAGAGCCATGTAGATGCATGTGTGTGCTGCAGCCAGCACACGCTCAGCATCTTTCCCTCGCCAAGACAGGCTTGGAAAGGTCTGGATGGCTCAGGGAGGAAGGATCCCCCCAAAACTGTAGGATCTTTTTCTCCCAAAGCACTGGCTAGAATCCAAAGACACAGGTTTGCTTTCACTTCCAGATGCAGTGGAGACCATGGGGGATTTCAGTCTTGGACAACTATGATCCCCTTCTGCCTATTCACTAAGAGTACAGGCTGCTCTGAGAAATGGCTTTGTGCTGGGCTTGTAAGGGGCAACCTTAATTATTCTCGTTCCTCTTAAATCGTCTTTTTGTGCTACGGGCTCAGTTGTGATGATTTTTCATTTGAGAGGATTGCATCACGTCAGACACGGGGCCATAAATCCCCCAGAACGAGCAGACTAGTGACAGCACTGGCCTGTTTACAGCAGGAAAGTGTAAAGTTTATTGTCATTTTTAGAAGTGAAATGATTTTAAAATGACATAATCTTGAAGAAAAAAAACTCCATGCTAAAAGTGACACTGTAGAAAGTTAAAATCTTCCCCAAACAAAGTGATCAGGTATGTTGGTGGAAGTGGCCAGAGATGAATGAAAACAGGAAGGGAGAGTAGCTCTGATGTGGCTGGGATGGCCTGAACACCTTAACCCTTTGCTGTCCCTTTCCAAAGTTTGTGTGGCTTTGGGCTGCCTTGACTCACCTCAAAAGATGTTCTGACCCACGAGTGTTTTCCATCTATGGAAGGGATAGATGGGCTCAATCATCCTCCAAGGAGCTGCATCCTGGGGCACATCTTTCTTGGGCTGTCCCTTTCTTGGGGACAGCCAGTTGTGGGAACACAAGAGAGATGAGAGGCCCTGGGATCATGCTTTGTTTTGATGAAACCTTTGGAAAGGACATACTGAGATGTGAAGGGAGGGATAGCGAAGCACAGCCCAAAGATCTGGCTTGACATTGTGCCAGTGCAGTGTTTCAGACATAGAGGGGGAGGATTTTTCCCACATGCTCTGCACTGGCCTCGTACTGAAGCCAACAGCACCCACTCCACACTGAGAACATCAAAAGCTCCAACCTGGGGTTTTTTGGTTCTGTTGTTGCCCAGCCATGCTGGATGGGAGCATCTCTGCTGACACATGAGATTTGCTGAGCTACCAAAGTGGGGAAAGAAGTACTCCAAGGAAAGGCAGAGGACATAGAGGGAGAGGAACCAAGCCCTCCTCTGCATGCCCTAGTGTCACCTTTAGTGGGGAGCTTCAGTTCTTGGCTGGAAAAGGATGAAAAGGCTCCCTCCTGCTCCTATAAAATTTGTGTCTAGCACTCAAAGCCCCTTTGTGATCACGACACCAGAGCAAAGCAGGACTGAACACTTCCAAAGAGTGTGTTAGCGGTCAGAAAATGCAGCCCAGCAGCCCTGAAGGACAGCACATGGGTCAGTCTGAATTAGCAGAGCAAGGCTGGAAGATCTACAGGGAGCCTTGCAGCGCAAAGTCTCCCAGGCAGTATTTGAAACTAGTGATGATTATCGCAAAGGAGCCTGCACTCTGTGTATCTGGAGAGATGGAGCTTCAGCACAGAAATATTTCCAAACCCTACTCCTGGAAACAGTCCATGCCAGTTGACCACATAACTCCGCTGTGCTCCTGCAAATCAAGCTCTTCGCTTGATGCCATTACATTGGTTGGCAATACATCCCAAAAGCCAGCTCTTCTTATATACCCAGCCTCCAGTCCACAAGTGCTGGGTTGCATTTTCAATTCAAGAGGGCTTATGAACTCAGGTCCCCACTCTGCAGTGCCAGCCCCAGTGTCTCCAGAGGCTACGGCATCTCATGAGCCAAACAAAGGGCAGTATATGCCTTCCCCAAAAGGCCCAACTTCCACACTCAGAGCAAGTGATTCAGTAAGTTACAAGGGACATTTCTGTTCAGACAAGCCCATTTCTGCAGCCAGCTGCAAATCCATCGAACAGTAATGTTTCTATTTCAGTAGGCAAGTCTATTATGTCAGAAACCGTCTAGCCACAATCGTCCTGAACACAAAAGCAATCGCATAATCCCCTTACTCTGTGCGAGATAAGCAAGGCTCCAATAAATAGAGTACTTCTTCTCTTGAGGATTTAATCCCCATTGGAGGTTTTTTTATTGTTATTATTATCCTTTCTAATCACCCAGGAGTAAGCAAGGATTTCAAATGAAAACTGCCCCTAAAGATTTCCATCGTTATATACATGTACATACATGTAACAAATATGCATGCATGTATACACACACATACATATAATTTTGCATATATATATATCACTGCATTCACTCCTTAGATTCACAAGAGCTTCCTTCATTCTGATTCCACATGTGGGATCCCTTCCCAGCAGAAATATGAAGTGCTGCAGCTCCGTGCCAGTGGTTTCAAGTTGCAGGCTTTAAGCTTTCTCTGACCTTTGTACAGAATTTTAATTCTTTCATTTCTTCCTTGCCTTTCTAGCTCGAGGGTGATGAAGGAGACCTACCGACTCAAAGGGGTCCCATCACCCCAAAAAGCAACTGAGAAGAATAAAACTTGTGAGCTTCACAGGAATTGTCACCCAGCCTGTAAGGTAAGTAATAAAACAAACTTTATGGAAAATAATTCACCAGATTATTCTTCTGTTTTGACAGTAAATGGGGAGACCAGCTCTTTTTCTTAAGTAACAAGACATTTGCAACTGGAGAAAGACAGTTCTGAACCAGGTCGTGGGCTTGAATTGCATCTGTCCCTGTTGAGCCTGAAACTCAGCAGAGAGTTTCTGGATTCAGTTGTCCTGGTCAAAGGCCTGGGAGAAGGAAAAAGCAGCTTCATACCATTTCCTTTGGCCTGGAAAGAACTGCTTTCAGCATAAGTAGCAGATTGCTATTTCAAATGAGGAATGAGATAGAAGAATAGAAAGTCTGGAGATGAGAGAGTGAATCAAGTTCACAAGAAACCTCTTGGTCATGAATGATTAAGTGAAAAGATATTCCCCTCTGTACTAATGCCTCACAATTAATGCAGCATTTAAAGGATGCTTAAGAGATTATATATTTGAAACAGGTCTTACTGGGAATGCTTTGGCTTGGGCTCAGCCTTCAAACACTGACATAGTTTTGCTTATGCATACATGGCTGGCAGGAAGACCCTGCTGTCTCATCACAGCAAAACTATGAAAGAACAGAAGTTTGTACAAAAAAAATGTAAAATGCTGAGAGCCACAGAGTGCCTGGGACCACTTCTGGTACTAAAAGCAGGAGTGCAAAATGAGAGGGTAAGCAAAACCAAGTCATTCAAGCTTTTTCCTGTAGCTTGGAACACACAGCCAGAGGACATGGCAATAGCAGGGAAGTGCCCTACAAGAGCTTCTAGTCAGGCCACAGGCAGACAGTAGCGAGGGATCAACTTGGTGCTATTTAAGAAATTACTGTCCCCTTAATATTGGTTTTAATGAAGTAATTTTATTTTTCATTGCAGACTCAGTGGAGATCCTAGACTTGGGCAGTTACTAAACGCTGGCTGAAAGGTCAGGCTGGAGATGTAAAAGTGCTATTTCAAAACTGAAAAGATATCAACCTGGAAATTTGGCTAGAGAGCCAATAATTTAAAGCTGGTGAAAAGCAATCTTTGTTCTGACTCGTCTTGTAGCTTTTTGTGGGTAAAAAGTACTAGCAACTCTTTTGGGACAGGTAACAAAAACGCTTCTGCAGCACTTTCCACTAAAGCAATATATGCATATGTACTGCTCATTATTATATACACATGAAATATCACAGTTTACAAATGAGTCAAAGAACATGAACAATTTTTAGTGCATAGACTGCCATTTACTTTGTTGTTGAGTGCACTGAGGACAACACGTCTGTGACTTGGTTCACCTTTATCTGCCTTTACAGTATAATTGTGAAACAACCTGCAATAATTACTCCTAGTTATATTGCAAACCAAAAATTTCTGCTGGTAGTTGGGTAATTCTTAGGAGTAAAATTAGGCAAGTGTATAAATATTAACATGAAGGTATTATATCACAAGCTTCCAGGCTATGTGCACTGATCCATGATTCAGTGATGTCAATGGGAGAGATAAGCGTCTTGCCAGATTTTGGGCTGCTACAAAAATAAAAGTGCTACTGGTGTAGGAGTGAGGATGCACATTTTGAAAGGGTCAAGCATATTGTTTTCAAATCATCAGTGTTTTGTGGAGACACTGATATTTCAAAATGTGTTTTTGTTGAGGGTTTTGTTTTAGTAGTTTTGGGGTCAAGTCTCTAGTCTAAATTAAACTGAAATGCAGAAAAAGTACAGAGGGAAATTTTAAATTCTAGTTCTAATAGAAAGGAATTTTTCCTTTATTTCTGCTACATATTAAAGTTGCATCCACACTGGATAAACATTAGGAGAGCTCAGACTCCCTGGATATTTCCTTTGGTTTGATGACAGAATTAAGACCTTCATTGAAACATGACTTTTAAAAGGTATAGCTAGCATTAGATTTAAATTCAGAAAGCAAGAGATATTTTTTTCCTATGCCACAAATTTTTGATACAACTAAATGAATTAAATAAATACAGCTAGAAAAATTATTTTATAGAACCAAAGTCATTTAAGTTACTAGAAGGGCTTCCATTAACTCCAATGGGTCCACAGGAAAACACTGAAGATTTTGGTGCATTTAATTGAGTGAATGAGAACCCTTCTGTTAAACTAAATTAAATAATTCACAAGGCAAATCCAACCCTTCAAAGGGACCTATCTAAAGAGTAGGAGATTTGCCTGAGGTTCACTTCTAACTGATTTTTCAAGGAGGTCCTGGAAGCCTCTTCTCCCAAACTGTTAATTCAAATGACACACAGCATGAGTCCTCCCATCCCTCCTCCCTTCGCTGCCAGAGGTCTGGCATTAGCTGAGGAGGAACCACCAGACAATAATAGTGACAGGAAATGATAAATGCTTTTTGTCTCCATCCCTCTTTCTGCCTCAAGGGCAAAACTTTTTATTGCAGCCTGGTGGTTTCACCTCTGCTATGTGCTGGCAGAATGCTAGAGAAGAGCCTCCATTGGGAGCGCTTCCTGGTGAGTGTAAATAAGCGTACATGGCATGCACGTGAACAGCTCTGCAGAAACTGGAGGGAAAAAAGACTGCTGGCACCAGTATCCATCCACATATAACAAAGTTAGGGAAAGCTGAAATGACAGAGGTAGGAAAATGAGTATAGGCAAAAGATTCATGCAAAATTGGCGCCTACTAGACCAGCTTATTTCCCTGGTTAAATGGAATCTGTTTTGGTTAGCAACAAACATAAGAGGTAGATTCAACAGTGTGAAAAACATTGCCATAATCCCAGTTTAGCCAGCCCACTTGGTTAAATCTTTTTTTCCACCACTGGAAACAGACTGAAATATTTGGCCCTTAGGCTGTTAATGCAGATTCACAGCACGTGTAGGAGGCTGAACATGACTCTCTTGGCATAGATGTTCTTAGCTGACAAGTCAATCAACTTTATCATTCATTAAACCATTTTCATAGCCCAAGTCCAGCTAGGGAGATTTTCTTGGGGAGGGCGAAGAGCGCATCCTCTCACACCACGTCCTAGCTAGTGATTCCTGGTGTGGTGAATGGACATCTGGTCTTGGGACATTAAACCCCCTGGTTTCCATATGGTCTCCTGCTGCGCCCCACCACATTCCCTTTCAGCTTTGTTTCTGCTCAGCCAAGACCACACCTCAGTCCTCAAAAGGGGCATGGACTGTCTTAGGGTTTGCTAAGGGTAGGACTTGTCCCACATTTTTCTTTTTTTCAAGCAGTCTGTTAATCTATCTGGTGGGTTTTATACAGCCATGCTTTTACTTAGTACCTGCTGTGAACATGAACACTCAGAGGGCTGAGCTCATATGTTCTTTCCATTGCAAAATCCCAAAATTTGACTCTTCTGCTGCCAGATCTGTGAACACTACCTGAGGCCTGAAAGTCAGGCTGTGTTCTTCTAACCTGTGCATCATCACAGCAATAAAAACCTAGTTAACTGCATCTGAGTAACCTGATCTGGTGGAAGGCGTCCCTGCCCATGGCAGGGGGGTTGGAACTAGATGATCTTTAAGGTCCCTTCCAACCCTGACAATTATATGATTCTATGTAGTTGGTGATCTGAGAGCTACAGTATGATCCAGTCAGTCCTCCTCTAGCTCTCAGTGTTCTGTGTTGCTAAAAGGAAGGGAAAAAAAGAGAAAAAATTGTTTCTTTTTGTGTAATAAGACAGATATGACTCATAATGCACATCAGGGACTGACCAGTTGAGTAAGAAGGTATCTTTTTCATTCCCATTCTTTCTGTCCATAACCAGTGATGCTTTGGCCTCAAAATGAGTATTGCAATGGCACTACATATAGTCAAAAGCTTATTTTAGATGTTTTTCTTCAAAAATCTTAGAAGTTGGAAGGCAAATGGAAATTTAGACAAGATAGATATTAATTTTATCCTCCTTCTCCTTTATTTCACCTGCTTTCTTCTTCCTACACTTCCAACAGATCTGAGCAAGTAGAAAGGTTACAGCTGGTCCTCCTTCTAGGTGTGAATGTATCAGGTTTTGATAGAGACCTAATGTGAAGGGGTAGAATTGAATTATTTTTCAACTTCAAGATTCCTGTCACCTGTGATCACCAAACTTTTCTATCCCCTCTGGAGGGACTTCAGTGAGGTCTAAACTAAGTGCTTAAGCAGCAGAAAGTAATCTGTAGCTAACGCCTCTGTAGCAGTTCTCAGTTACATGAGCCAATCATTCATCCACCCTTTCAAGCTGTAGCTACTCAACATCAAACCTGGGATGACAGCCACCAGCAGCTCTGGAGCAGCTTTTCAAAATCCCCCATTTTTGACTTTTGGCACCAATGTCTTTAGAAGAGGTGGATATGGCAGGTGCATGCTGACTGCTAAAATCAAGTTCCATATATCTGAGAGACAGCTGTCAAGTGAAAAAGTCTAGAAAACCTGACCTCCAGCTTGTCTAAGCATCTTCATCCAAAAAATGTACTGAGTGAGTTCTCATTTTTGCAACCTTTCAAGATGCAATAGCTCTCACGTCTTGCTCCTTGCACCATGAAACTGCTCTATAGAGCTGAGTCACACAGGACTCATCTGGTGTACTGGTCATGCGCCTGAGTCACATGAAGTGAGATGGCTCATAGCAGCAACCCAGGCCACAGAGAGGACTGACAGCACCAACCTCAGCCATGGAGACAGCTCAAAGAAACAACTTAGGCCACAGAGATGGCTCATAGCACCAACCTAGGCCATGGCATGGCCTCTGATCAGGCTACTGGAGCAGGCAAGCACATAGCATGTTGCATTCCAGCAACAGAGCTTCCCCACAGTGCATACAGCTCTTGAGAGATCACAAATCCATCCAAGAAGCTTTGCCAGGCATGGGCTCTCCTGAGACATGGGAGAGGCCACCAGACTCCGTGAAACAGACACTTGCCTCCAGGGAGACATGACATAGAAGCTTGTGAGACTCTGGTGAGATGCTGGAAGTGCCAAGACCCAGCTGCCTGTATCACTCCAGTGAGGAGTCCTGTAGTCCTGTGCTGGGCTCAGTCCTAGGCAGGCGTTTAGCAGCACTACTGCATGGCCTCAGAAGCTGCTAAGCACTTCTGAAGACCTGGCTGCAGCTGTGTACACTAAGGGCTTCAGAAGACTAACCACACTTTTGCTGACTTGGATGTACGCTAAGGTACCTTCAAATCCCTCTGTTGTGTAAAAGAGAATTTACACAGAGGGTGATACAACCAGGTAAAGTTCTAAAGCTCCTTCAGGATAGCAGAAGGAGACCCAAGCTTGTCCATACCAGGATGTTTCCATCACAGCAGACACGCTGGCAGAGCCCCCAGTGGAGATGCTCTGTATGCTGACAGGAGTCCTTCTGCTGGGAGCTTTACTGCTGTCAAATGACATAAACTAAGCTGATAATAAAGCTTGTCTGTCAGCATGGATGTATCCACCCCAGTGCTTCAGCCAGCGCTGGGACCAGCAAGAATGAGAAGGGTGGTGGTAAATGCTCTCTCCTGCAGCTGGCATGGCTGTGCTGGCCCCTGTGGAACTGGGGGTCAGGCCACTATGTATCTGAATTTCATGGGGCTGGGCCTTATTTACCCTGTAGCACATTTATATCACTCTGAGAGTATCAAGAGCTTTAAGATGAGGAGTGACTGTGATTTCTACAACTAATTTAATGTCCTTGTACACAGCCACTGTGGCAGCATTGGCAAGGATCCAGCTGGGCACATTCCTGAGTCATGATTTTATGTCATGACACTAACAAGTTTGGATCACCTATGTAAAGTGCTCGGGTTACAGCCAGTAATGAGATGAACAAGGTCAAATTCTCATCATCCCTCTCTGCTTATGATAAGGGAAATATGCCTTTTCTCAAAAAAAATTTTGCATTTTCCACTAGAAGGAGAGTTTTTGTGTGTGTGTGAATATTTCACCCAGCTTTACTAGCTGTCAACCGTACAAGCTAATCAAACTCACCTTCATAATGACAATTACTTTTTAATTGCATGAAAATTATAAATTTGCATGATGAATGAGGAATCATATTGCAAAAGAGACAGAACCTTCAAAACATCATTTTAGATCTCATCCTGCTCTGGCATCTTTATTTCTTGTGTCTTCCATGAACCCAAGATCTTCAATTTTCCCCCAAACACATGGTCATTGGGCTGCAAGTGGGACCTGGTGCAGCTCCAGCTGGCCTCCTGCCATCTACATCTATGGGATCAGAAACAGCCCTGTTTGTCACCATGTTTGAATGCAAGAGATACAGTACAGTATAATTAGTAAAGACTAACACATCACTCAGTCCTAAAGGATCATATAATCATTTAGGACATGGGAACAGTGTCAGTTCATGATTTAGAGGCTTTCGTTACAGATATGACACGCTAGCCATAAAGCAGCAGGAAAAAGATTCACAGTGCAATCTATCTTGCTTTCTGAATCAGAACTGCCCATAGGTACACCAGCAAATGCCCACCAGAACATGTAAAATGAATGATCACACCAGGGTCCAGTGCTTTGACTGTGTTGTGGTTTTATGTCAGTTATTTGTACCGATACAGCCCAAAGGCCACCCCAGCTGCTGTTACAGCAGTACTGAACCAAAGGCAAAAGGGGATTCTTTTCCATATCCTGCAAGCGAGGTAAGGATTTTTTTTTTCCTCTCCAAAGACAATGTGGTCAGAGGAATGTTTAGAAGAGCTATACTTTTCTGGCAGATGTACCCTTCCTCCTTCATATCTGTTAAATCCATAGTTTTCAGTGTAAGATCAGATGCCTGGAGTCCACAGATTACTTCTGGGGGTCAAAAGGGAACTAAGAAAAGCAAGGTTTCTATTTGCTGTACTGGGTCTGCGGATTTCCTTGAAATAATGTGGGTTCACCAGCTGGAAGAGGTTGAGCAGCCTGTCGGAAAACTAGAAGCTGGAGGAAAGTCACAGAAAAGAATTTCAGGTTTTAGAATTTTGTCCCCTCTGTTTCCTCAGGCTAAATGTTAGCAAATGCATCTCTTCAGAATGTTCTTTTGCCATGAAGGAGGCAAACAGAAATTTCCCTCATTCCTTATATCCAGACCATATAAACCACTGGTGAATCACAGACGAAGTGGGTGGTAAGGGAAAGAAGACAGAAAAAGAAAAGAAGGAAATGTAACAGTCTGTATTGGATCTGTTATCCGTGAGTAATAAGGGCAGTTATGGAGAAAAAAATGTCTATCCCTTGCAATTACTAAGTATACCTTTCATCTTGATCACAAAACTTTGGTAATGAGATTATGCCACTTGGCTGTGAAAAACATCATTTTAGCTCTACAGTATCCTCTCCCCAAGGATTTGTGCAAACATTACCTCAAACATCAAACATGCATATTTTAATGAACTGTATTAGTCTGCCTTCTATTAAACTACAGTTCAAAACACCAGTGTTAATGAGTTCTCCCTGTTTCCGATAAAGTAAAAATAGCTAGGAAAAAAAATAACTTTTTGCTGACAGGGAGGTTGAAATGATTTGTGATTAACAAGCCAAACAAAGCTAGTCTTATTTTTACATTCATTTTTACTGTACAGCTTGGGGGATGACGCTCAGTGCTGTCATCAGTGAAGCCTTCCTGATTTTCCCAGTAGAAACCAGCCAGTTTGTTTGTGCTGTGCTGTCCTGTGTGTACAGGTCAAACTGTTCTGTCACTGCACCCTGCAAAGTATAAGTGGGTTTCAGTGCAATTACTTTGGATCTGCACCCAGGTGTAAACGAAAGCAATGCCCAAGCACTGGAAGGAGTGAGCAGCAGCAGTTCAAGGCATATTTGCTGGGGTGCAAGGACAAGGACACCAGGCAGATCTGCCAGCTTCATCTCATGCAAAGTTTTGTCCAGGTCAAAGCTCATAGCCAAAGTGCTCACACAGATAAAGATGAACCAAATAGCAAGAATCTAAGCTGAGTTTAAAAGACTGCACTTGCTGATTGTGGTCTGAGCTGCAGTTTGAAGGCAGCCCGGGAAATACCAAGCTGAGGTGGTTACATAGTCTGTGTCAGCTGCCCAGGTCTAGATTTCTTCTCTACCTGTGCTGGAACAAGACGGTTTGAGACCTAACTCTTAATGCCCATTAACGGTTGCTTAAAGGCCAGGTCTGTACTCATAGTCTGGTCCCACAGGTGAGCTTATGCCTGCCTGTACACCACCCTGATGGGAGCATCCACCTCATCATCCATGGAGCAGGGTGAGCCATGGTATCATCACCCCCTGCCTCCACCACCACCACCACAATCCACACCACCTCTTGGGCAGAGTCATTCATTCCCTGGAGGTCTACGTCTCTCCATTGACTGCTAAGGTAATGGGGATTATAAGCATAAGTGAGAAGCATCATTTTTAGATAAATATAGTCCAGTAAGGCAGAAGGATTAGTAGGCAAAATTCTTCCACCAGGCCTTTTATATCATATTCCCTGAAAAGCAGGAAATGCCACAAGAGACCTTCACTTGTGGAAATGAAAAAGCACTGCGTTGAGGTTCCTACAGCACCAGACCTTTCTGTCACCATTACAGTGTATTAACAATTTTTAGTGACTTTTATATGTATGGCATATAAAATTAACAAACATAATTTATTACCTTCTCATACTGTAGCTGAAAGTTTTACACAGAGGACCTATTCATCACTCTCTAACTAGTGCAAACAAACAGGGTTCCACAGTGCTGATTGATGGGTGTATCATGTTTCTTTACTGCTGTTGCTGCTCATACTGCTTTTGAATTAATAATTCGGAGTTTACTTTGCACATTGTTGTCTCTTTTTATTTTTTTAAAGAGCATTTGGAACACCTAAAGCCAGATTCTTATTAACACTAAATCCCTGTTACATCAAAGTGGCCTGAATATGTAATTAAATTTTTCTTCAATTAAAGGCTCCTTTCTATGGTCATAATGATATAAAGGCGATCTCAACCCGAATGAGAATCAGACACAACATTTTTACTTAACAACTTGCAATAGCAGGGAGGAGTAAACAATTGTCAATGTCACTGTTTCCACAGACCACCTTAGTCATCAGTAGAATTCTTTTGAACATAATGTAAAAAGCAGGCATTAGTGTTATCGGGGCTTTACATACTCCGCTTGAAAGGGATCTGACAAGAATTAGTTTAGAAATCTAATTTCCTTTATTTTT
This sequence comes from Brachypteracias leptosomus, assembly GCA_013401335.1. Taxonomy (NCBI): domain Eukaryota; kingdom Metazoa; phylum Chordata; class Aves; order Coraciiformes; family Brachypteraciidae; genus Brachypteracias; species Brachypteracias leptosomus. The sequence continues at coordinate 311,546 of VYZX01021030.1, read as the reverse complement.
TTGCAAGAAACTTTTGGAAGTGACCAAGGCTAGTACCTTGACACTATTGCTTTTGGCTTCTCCATGAAACACCATTCCAGTCTGGATCCACTAGAAATGGCTGAAAATCACCATTTCCCTTCTATTGCTTGTGTTACTCTGCCACCCTGTGAAAGCCATCAAAACTTGCCTCGAAGGCAGCAACAGCAGGAGCACATATGCCAGTAGAAACTGCTGGAGCTCTTCTAGAGCCGCCATCTTTTCACAAGAGCTCCTAGAGCTGCCTGTTTTCACAAGTGCTGTGATTCTGTGATCTTCAAAAAAACCCCTTTCCAAGAGGCATGACTCACAATCACATTGCTGGTCTCACAGCTGGAAAGCAAACAGTAGATCCACAAGTCCTGGGGCTGCTGGGCCAAAATGGGCCAGATCAACTGGAGACCAGTCAACTGGCAAAAATACTGTCTCAATGAGGGGCTGGTAGGTTAGGTGATCCTAAACTTCATTGGGGAAGACATGACTAAGATTAATTCCCCCATTTCTGGCATTCTTTGTATTAATAACCTTTTTTGCTATGATCAAGCAGTGTTATTTCTGTGGCTCCAAACAGAACTGTGTGTTACAGTGGTCACCTTCAGAGTGACCAGGAGATGTTCAGAGATGGACTATAGGAACAAAGCAGCTATATGCTGGAACTGCATCCAATACATCTTCCAGCTTCTGCCATTTAGGCATTTTTAGTGCAACTTTGTATCTACATTATACTGTCTGTCTGCCCTTTGCAAATATTTCTTCTCAATTTGCCCAACTCCAGTTTTGAATCCATGCTTACTTTTGTTGTAATGTGTGCAGCAAAGATGCCTACAGAAAGTGCTCCCTGGTGTTAGGTATAAGATGCCTTCCTCCTGCTTGTTTCGTTGCCTGATGACTTCAACAGGTGCCTACAATTTTCCTTCTAGGAGAAACAGTGATTAATTCTTCCCTGTTTGGCTTCCCCCATGTCACTCATGATCTCTATCTATATTTCCTCTCTCATACTTTCTTGTTGGTTGAAAAGTCTCAGATTAATTACAAGGAAGCTGTTTCTTCCCTTCCATAAGTTGCCCAAGATGGATGTGCAGATTATAGGTGGTGTTTGGGATGGAAACGCCTAAGGGTACAGTAGCATTATCCCGTATGTATATATCTGTGAATCTGTTCCCCGCTTCCACCACAGTGTTTCCTACCATCCACTTTGCTGCTTTGAGCAAACTCAGTGAGGTTATTTCAGATGAATGCAGACTTTGTTTCCTTCTCACTCACTACAAGACTTGCCCGGTGTTTCTCATAGGACCTCAGTAACACTCCAAACTGATAGGCAAGAAGGGAGACCTGAGTCTGAACAAGAACGAAAACTGGCTTTTACAATCTTTGAGAGCATTGTTTAAAAACTTAAATTATTTAAATGTACTTTACTTTTAACCATTGTTTATGTAACACAGCAATTATGAACAATATCTTGATTACCATTTCAACGAGGACAGAGTTGCCCTCTGCATCATCATACATGAAAATGTATTTGCCTTTTGTGTAAAAGGACACATATAAAGTAGGTGAGATACAAATTCAGAAGCCTTGGTGTGAAATCAATTTCTACTGTGATCTACATTTGAAAGTGTAGAACTTGCGTTGTGTCCGTTTGCCATTTTGCGAAGTGTTAGAATGCTACTTGAGTGTACATGAGGTCATTTTGGTCACACATGAGTATCAACACATACAGCCTCCCTCAGCATGGAATGTAAACCTTTCAATTTTTAAACTGGTTTAAGCAATCGGTATTTAAGTATTAATGAAATTAGATCCTGACCGCTTTGGCTGCTGAAACCTCTAAATCTTTAAAAGGAAGTTGCCTGAAAATACTCATTGACATCTGTAGAAATCTTTGCCTATCTGTATTTTTGATGGAGGAGTGCTTGGCCAAAAAAAAATTTAATTTGAAAAATTTATTAAACTGCATCCAACCCTATTTTGGAGACTAAATTTAAAGTCGTAGTTCAGCATCTAAATAGATGGCCTGTTTTCACACATGCTGCTCTACTTCACCTCTCCTCCACTCAGTCACTTTGTACCAAGGCACCTATTCAGATGCACCACATGTATTTCTAATGCTCTAACTTCACCAGCTGTGTTAGAATAAAGTGTTGATCTCTCCATCTCAATTTTAAACCTTTACAGAACAGTTAACAGTTACTCACTTCACAGAAGCTTTCTGGATGAATTAGTGTGTAGAAAACAATTAGCATATATTACATAATTTCATTACTTCTGCTACCACTACTATCTTAGTGTTCCTACTGATATTTGTGCATGAACTTAATTTGGTTTAGTTTTTGCTTGTAGCATTTATGTGGCTAAAATGACACAAAATCTGGGCTTTCTACATCTTTTTTGTTCACTAGCTTTTATAGCATAATTCCAGCTCCTGCATTGCTTTGCTGCCACAAAAAGACCAGAGATGTAAGAAAAATCTGGGGAAAGCACAACAAAGACTATCCTAAATATTTACCCTTGGGGACCCAAGAGACCAAGAGGCACCTTGAAAATGTCGTTTGAGGGGACAGAGGGCAGCAGCCATTCCCTTGCTTCTTGCCCTGGGGGCAGCGTCCTGTGTTGTCCAGATCCATAGGCTCAAATGCAAATATCAAGACAATGTTATCTAATTAGCAGCCTCACAATTGCCTCTGGGTTTTGTCCATTGTTTCTGTCAGGCTTGACTTTGCATAGTAGACTCCTCTGTTTGAAAGACTATAATGAAGGTGATTAAAATGATTCGTTAACATTGTGCCCATTTAAGCAAACAGTCCAAATATTTCTATGTTCCCTGGTATCAAGCGCAGTGATCTTCACACAAATGTCCAAAGGTCTTTTTAGCCTTTCCAATTTTTTCCACAGCTTGACTTTAATTAATGATTCATATGAAAATGTATATACAATTACTGTACCAACTGACTAGCTTTTGATTTGCTTTGGATTCTTTGGGAGAGAGGGAAAATATCCTTAGAGCTCATAACAACAGTAGACATGAATGCTACAATCAAATGTCTGTAAGACTGTCAGCTGTCCCTAGCCATGCCTTCTACTCCACTTTGCTTAGTAGTGGTCTACACAGCTCCCCACTTGGTTCTTTCAAAGAAAGAGTCGCATGAGGTGACAGCCAGAGGACTATTTTGCATTTTGCTATGAAGGCAGAGTAGAAAGGGACCTCATTTTTAAACCAAGTGCCTTGCTATCACATATCATCTAATATTTATTCTAAATGTTATCGTAAAGGCAGTTAGGTTTTTGGCCACCAGCACTCTGCTTGGAAAAGCCAGTTTCTCCAATTGCTGGGAATGTGCTGCTAATTTCCAGCCTAAATTTATTTAGTCCAATTTCAAAGGTGGTTACTAGGTGCACTGGTTGGAAAAATTATCAGAAGAAATGCAGGGGTGGATATGTTTAAGCTATACAGTTTTTGGACTGACATTCCCTAGATCTGTATAAATAATTTGGCTATGGACACATAAATCCTGCTCTGCAGCTTTAAAAAGCTCAGGCTTAATAAGGAGAAGAATTATTGTACCTCCACAAACCAAATTTCATTAGTATTTTCAGGTGGTGAGTCCAACGCTCCAGAAAGCATTTCAGGAGGATTAAAAAATCTGAAGATATTTTTTTCCTAATGCAGTATATATATGGCTATGGAAAGCCCTTCTGAAGAACTGCTCCAATGCTTCCCAGGGCCCCAAACCTTGGCCCACAGAGAAGTGCTGCCTCTGAAAAAGGCCACCCTTGATAGTACTTTGAATATGAAACAAGATTTTGACAACACAGCTGTACTTAGCCCATGAACTAGATTTCATGTTTACCAAAGAGACCTGTAATTTGTGGATCGAGAGTTATTTACTTCTTTTAAAAATAAAACTCAGCAGTAAAAAGTCTACTTGAAGAAGAGAAGATGCCAATATCAAGAACTGTAGCACATTTGGGTCTCCTGCATCCATATGATGGATACTGCTGCTTACTCGCTATGTTCAACAGCACACATGTCTGTGAGATACTTCTCCATGGTGTTTCAGCTCCCCAGAGTTAGGTGCTGAAGAGGAACCACAGTTGAGAAGGGACAGTTACTGGGATGAAAGCACAAAAGGAGGGCTGCAGGATTAAAGGTAATGATAGGGCTGAGAGGAAAGCAGTATTCTCCTAGCGCCACAGGGCACATAAGACTTTGCAACTTCCTTGTGCCATAAGGCTGGCATTACACAACAAGCCAAAACAGAAGAGGAATTTGGGTTTCAAGTACCTTTGGCTTTTTTTAGGAAACCCTCCCAAAGACAGAAAGTCCTGTCTGTATGCTATTGGTGGGAATATGTTAGTGAAACAAGTGAGCTGGTCATGCAAACAACTTGCTGGACAGAAAGCAAACAAAGTGGAGAAGGTCACATAAAGTACAACAGCTATGACTGGAAATGAAATACCCAGATTGTTTTGAATTTTGCTTGGGATCAGTGGATGTAGCAGATAAACAGTTAATGCAGCCATTGCAGAACAAACGTAACAATCAAAAACCAACAGGTAAAGGTCATCGTTTGCCATAGTGTAAAACTACTGCACTGCATGTCCTCCCTGCTGGGAAGTAGCAACACCAGATAAAAGCAAGAGGAAAAAAGAAGTATTTTGGAAAAAACCTCTCCCTGCCCCAAATCTGTTTCTTCCTGCTGGAAATTTTTGAAGTCCAGCTATTACTGTTTAGCCAGGATTGTTCACAGGAAAAACAGAGGATGATGGAGCTGAAGAAAGGCTTAATTATCAGCCTGTGAAATGCTTGTAAAACCCACTTTAGAGTTTGTGGATCCCATGCATAACAAGGCCCGTGGGCTCTGCTATGAGGAAAAAACACTGGAGAGAGAGAGGCAGGTTCATACTTGACATGCTGCAGAAAGGGTTAAAAGTGGTCAGTTCCTCACTTTTCTGTGTGGTGCCTTGGAAGTTTCCACAACACCAGATGTGTGGGAAAAAAAAAAGAAGCAAGCAAGCAAAGCAACACTAGTAGACATCCTGGTGCCCTGGAAGCAGTTAAATTAACACCCAGCAGGGACAAATTTGCAGCTTTGGGAACAAGCTTAAAGTTAGTCTGTTTTCATTCCTGGAGTGAATTTGCAAGTGTATGACAGTGAAGTATAGCCTGGGAAGGAGCAAGCAGCTTTGTGTTTAGGATGGATAGCCAGAACTCATTTCTACCCTCCCTCCTTCCACTCTGCTTTGCACTTAGGCTGTGAACCTTCCAATACTTCTGCTAATCCCTATGTCTTCCCATGTCGTTTACCAGTTCCAGTAGGAAAAAAAAGCCATTCTTTTATTTTTTTCCTGTTCTAGCTGAAACCAGTTAAGACTGGAGTCACCCCAGCAAAACCTGCTTTAGCTGGAATGGCAGTTTACAGTCATTTGGAGAAATCTAGTTCTGCAGTGGATAAAGTTGGATGCTTTTCTAACCAGAACCAAAGCACTAATCCTTTAGTCATTCATCACTCTGTTGGAGCCAGGCAGTGGCCCGGCTTGCAACCACTGCAAATTATAGAAAGAACTGGAAAAACTAAAAGCTGTGAGAGTACATCTAGCCCATCTTCACAGAATTACGGAAAGGCCTCAGAGTCTCTCTCTCTCTCTTACAGGTTACAGAACAATCTGGCTCCACAGAAATACCATCTTTCTTCACTTTCACATCTTGGTCATTGCAAGTATTTTGGTATCAGTCAATCATGGAACTTTTCAACCAAGGTGGACTACACAGCTTCTTATGAAGGCCTGAGAGAACCATTCAATATCCATCATTCTTCCTCATGTGCATCTTTTGCAAGGCACAAAGAAACTTCAAATTCTGGAGCAGGCTTCCTAAAGAGCTGGTCGATGCCCCAGGCCTGTCAGTGTTTAAGAGGTATTTGGACAATGCCCTTAATAACACACTTTAACTTTTGGTCAACCCTGAAGTATTCCATTCCATTCCATTCTATTCTGTTATTCAATGGCTACACTTGCAGCTGGGGATGGTAGAAGAGCTGAAGGAAGAAAACCAGAGAACAGGATGTATTAATTTTTTTTCCAGTGGGACAAATATGCTGCTTATTCTGTCTCCTTGACTGATAGAGACTGTCAGGATGAACAGCATGACCTGAAATATGTAGTGTGTCCTTTCAACTGGCAATTAGAAGGGCTCAGAGCGAGGCAGGTCTGGAAAGCTGCATTTCCTGCCCCATTCTGAAGACTTCCTGTAGACGCTTTGGGAACTACTGGACAAGCCCTTTCTGCCCCTTCCCTTATTCCTGGCATAGGATACAGAAACAGTTTTTAAGTGTCACCAACCTTCCACTCTCCCCTTTGCAAAGACCACAGGTGTTTGTCTCCTGTGCATCAGTAGGTCTTGTTCTGCCCCATTTCCTCCCACACTATCTCCCGCTCTCAGATCCACTGTCCTCCTCTGCCTGCGCCCAGTCTCACACTCAGCTTCCCCCTCCTGAGCTCCAGATCCTTCTCCCTTCATTCTCCCTCAACCAAATCCAATTTGCACTCTGTATTACTGCTTTCCAGGCTTCTTCCCATGCTCAGATCCTCACACATTCTGCACTTCTTCGCCAGCTCCTCTCACAGTCTCTGTCCACCCCATCACATTTGTCCTACTCTGCATTCAGTCTCACCTGGCTGTTTCTTTCCCTTCCACTAAGCTTTCTGCTGCCTGACTTTTTTCTGTCTTCAGTTTATGTCTTTCCACATCAAGACTCCCTCTTGCAGGTAGTTTTCCACCTTTCCCTCCCTCTCCAGCCACCCTGGCAGCTGAGGATCCCCAGCATCAGCCACCTGAATTGAGTTTAACAACTTGCTGCTGCTGCCAGGAGCAAACCCATCTCTGCTTCTTGCCTCCAGCTACATGCTGCTGCCACTTCCTTTGCGCCAGTGTTTGCTTTGTCTGACCTCATAAGCTGGAGAAAGTCACTAAAAGGGGAGAAAATCAACAGAGAGGAAAAGGATAGCTTTCTGCCAGTTTTATAAGAGCTCAAGTGCCAGAGCTGGTGCCAGAGGAAGGAGTGGACACAGAGCTGGGGTGGGTGAGAACTCCCTGCCCCTTTCTGAAGCTCCTAGCCTTGAGATCATCCATGAAACCTCATCTAAGAGTGTCCAAAGCCCCTTGTCCTACCCTTCCTTTGACATATTGGCATGTAACTCTGCATGTAGTTTCAGTCTGTGTGTGTCTTGCAAGCAGAGCAACACAGCTGGACTCATGGACACTGAGAGTCTTCTGCAGTGAGGCTATGCTCCACATATGTGTCTGGCTTAGGTACTCAGAGCTGTGCTTTCCTCACTGTTACATAGGAAACTTAGGGGGTTAATATTAAATATAGATAACTAACATGTTGGAGAGGGATAAATATCCCTCCTTTTACCAAATTTCTGCATTTTCTACTGATTCACAATATGGTGTGGACCACACATAAATCTTCACCTCTTCCTATGAAACTGGAGAATCATTCAACTCTCATGTTTCCACAGCTATGTCAAGGCTAAGTATTACTATTAAAAGACTCTATGAAAGGCACTTGGCTTTCCAGACAGACCAACTGCTTCAAGCACTCAGTCCCTCTCAAAATTCAATCTGGGGCCTGACAAAGCAGGCCCAGAGTCAGAGGGGCCAAAGAAGTGAGGACCATTTTTGAAGAGATGACACAAACACAATATAATTGGTCTGTTCAACATGGTGTGAAGTTGCTCTCAAGATCCCACTCCTACTAATGCACAAAGTGGCAAGCAGAATCTCAGACATAGCCAGGGCACATGCACAAGTGTCTCAAAGGCCCCTTGAAGAGTTGGCAAGCTGCTGGGTGCATCTCGATGGGCTGTTTACCATCAATCTATAGGTACAGAGGGAAAAAGAGGCTTCAAACACTGTTGCAATTGCTTCAGAGGTCTCCTGTGGGGGACTGTGAAGAGCTGTGGATGCTGGGTCTATAGAGAAGACTCTTAGACCAAGGAGCAAGGGGCAGTCAGGTCAAGATGAGCAGACACAGGTTGATAGGTTCAGGCATTATCCTGGGACACAAGGACAGTGTCTCTGAGAACAACACTGCATCTGGTTCAACTCCAGAACCCATCAGAGGATTCCTCTGTGACAGTAAATGTGTTATTCAACAGCTCCAGTGGATTGATTGTAAAGGCTTTGAATGAGATCTTCCTTCTCTCTTTCCCAATATATATAATATATATAATGAAATATACAGTAACATTTTCTTCTTCTCAAGGTTTGGTTGGCTTGCTTATTTAGACTATAAATTCTTCAGGGCAAAAGCTGTCTCTTACCCTCTGTGTGTACATTACCAGAAACAGGCACGCAGCAAATGAAGCAGACAGATGGTTCTGGAATAGTTCTGTTGGAGCATCTGGCTGATTTTCTGGATCAGCATCACATACAAATGGTAAATTCACCCGTGAAAACTCACATTAAAGGAACATTACTTAGGTCTGTTGTTGACTTAATCACAGTCATCTGTGGCCTGGGGCAGGTCTCCACCATAAGCACACCAGCAGCAAAAGTGGATGAGTGGAGTAATAAATATCTGCCATTAAAATATTCCTTCATTTTGAACCCCTCGAGAGACAAATAACTGGGACTTACTCTCAAGGACTTTGAGGAATTAAAATAATAGTAAGACTCTAGGGAGAGAAATGGGAGCTGGGGCTTGTTAAAATTTTTTTGTTCGTTAACTTCTTGAGGTATTCATAAATTGCCTACAAACAAGCAAAAACTTACAGGAAAGGATTTTTCACCATGCCAGCTCCAAATGGCTGTGGAATTACACTGTTTTTCCAGGTTGCCTTTCCAAAATCCCTACAGGAAGTTTACTCAGGGCTTGACTCTGGTCTCTGATGCACACACAGCAATAGCAGAAATCTTCACTTCAACCAGGTAAGAAGCAGCTGGCACTCTTATTGTGCCTCCTGTCTCCAGCAGCATTTGTTTTTCCCCATGGCCAAGACAAGTGACTGTCTCACGAAGTGCCTCCTGGATCACTGCAGTCCTCAAATCAACATTTCTAGACACGCAGGTGGGTAGAAGCTGATATCCTTCAAATTCCTTCTGTAAAACTCACCTTTTCTTTGATTCTTACAGATCAACAATGTCTATTTGAGACAGGTGCCATTTTTAATCTGCACAGAATGACATTTTGCCCTCTCCCAGGTATTTTCACAGTGCTAACAAATAAGACTTCCAATGTGCTGACATTAGCAAATAACTTGTCCAGGCAAGTGCAGTGATGGTTTTTATTGGTATTTTCATGGAAGCACCTTCAAAAAGCAGTCCAAATGAGACAGCAGGGACTATCTCAGCTACCTCCCAAATCCTCAAACCCAGAAGCATTTGACCTAAGTGGCTAATATTCTACTATTCTACCAGTGTAAATACTTTATGCAAAGAATACAAGAAACCTTAAAGAACTGAAAATGTCTCTGAGCTTTTAAATCACAATGTCCTCAGGGACTGACTGTCCACAGTGTGATTGTCTATATGTGTCATTCAGCAAATTGAGCTTGAATGATATAAGGCTCTACCTTACAAGACAACTGTCCACTATGACAATACATGAACTTATGACTTCTTTCTCTGGTTTTGTGTTCGTAAATCAGCTATGATCCTGCAGTCGATGGTGGTTATTGGGACACACTCAAGTTTTTATCCAGAATATTTAATTCAGAAGCCCTAGGAATGTGACCAAAATGGAGCTATCAAGAAAAGCTGTCATCCAAATATTATTTTTATAGCAAGCATTGAAAGAAAGGTCACATTGTTATCTTCTTACATTATGGAACAGTTTCTATTATTGCAGATTCCAAAAGTCTGGAATTGTTGTTATTTATGAGCTGTCACATTTAAGTCCTGGTTTGTACCAATTACCACAAGCCACTCTAGATTTTCTCACTTCATTTCACAAATATTTGGAAAATAATTCCTTCGTACTTGAAAACAGAGTTTGCCTCAACAAAATGTGCTCTTCTTTTCTTCTTTACTGGTAAACACAAAGTTCTAGGAAAATATTGTTTTGATGTGAATCATCCAAAGAAGCCACATTTTCTTTGAGAAATTTTGGAGGCTAAATTAGAGGTGTATGTTATCGCTCAGCAGCGAACAACAACAAGAGTTTTAATATCTGCATCTTCAAAAAAGCCATTCAATCTTTTGCTCCTGGTGCTTCCTCCTCACATAGCACTCTAACAATCTGACAGTTTAACATACAGTTCTTATTAAATCCGTACGGTGCTCATGCTTTAAAAAAAAAAAGGTAGAAGGCCATATCCTGCTGCTTACTGTGTTGCTCTAAGTCCAATTATGCTTTCCTGAAAATAAATGAAATTACCCTGGGTTTACACTGGAGAAAATTAGAGGAGAATCTGTCTCAGCACCTCTTCAGAGCTGACAGGTTAGTTTAAATACCACCTCTATCCCTTGGAGATATTTAAGAGCAATGAATATATATCAGTTGAGCACTGATTTTCTGAGCATATGAAGGGCTGGGGTAATGGAGGGGGCCTGCAAGGAGGGGTCACCTGGAGGTCCTTTGAATGCAAGCTCCTCACCGTTGGTACATCCCTTGGTGCAGTACAGCACTGTTGCCTTTCTCCAGCCAAATGCAGCCATGCCCTGAGTGGGAGAGCATGAGGCAAGAGGCATGCTTGGACCAGGTACTGGAGAAGGGACTGCTCAGGATTCAGTAGGAAGGGAGACTGGTTGGATTTAAAAGGAACCTGTTAAGACCTGGTGAAGAAAATGATCTAAGGTATGTCCCAATTAGGGCAAGGAAGGGCAAAAAATGCTCCAAACTGCAACTAATCACACTACCTTCCTGGGTTCTTGGGCAAAAAATAAAAAAGATAAAAGAAAAAAATGAGATGATCCTATCCTCAAAGTGATTATAAAGGAACAAGGACTAACAAGGCCTTGAGCTCTGCACAAGGAAATACTGTTATGGGTTGTAACTACATAGACAACACTGATGCTTCCAGAGCCTTAAAAATATGGATCGTTGGTTGTTCATGTAAGTGGGGGCTGAAGCTCTCATGATTCCTTGTGTTATCCTTGCCCCCAAAGCCAAGACAAAATAGGGTACATGTCCACATGTAGCAGATAGAGTGGCCTTGCTCCATTCAGGTTCCTGTTCTCATGAGCTCTGCCTTCTTTTCTCCCCTCCCTTGAGTGAATTAAGTTGAATAAAAAAATTTGGAGTAAAAGTCAGCTTGAAACCTTTTAGTTTAATTTGGCTTTAGGTCAAAACCAGAAGGGGATGAATAATATTTTATTTAGGAGATACAGACTTTTTCTTTTTTTTTGTTTTGGTTTTTTTTTTACTTCTTCATGCAAGACTAATGGATCATATTTGTAGAATTTCTTAGAGTAGTTAAAAACATCAAGTTTTTTGTTTAAAAACCTTAAGTCTTACCTCAGAAGCATCTTTCATTGACTGGACTACATTTCTTCACAAGGGGAAATTTAGACTTGAAACTTCTGCCCAAGCCCAGTTACAGATTTTCCCCACATCAGCCCTGGTTCTGCGTAAGTACTGCCAATGTGATTAAACCTGTGCAGAATTTGGAACTTCCAATTATTCCCTAAACAAAGAGATTGTTGCGTTTCTAAGAGTTTTTTCATGACTGCATACCTTGCATCCTGATAGACAATGGAAAGGTGAATCACATAACAATGGAGAATAAAACAGAGAAACAAACAAACCCTTCATTCAGATCAACCTTCCAGGAAACCAAGATGATTTCCATCATTTTTATGACTTTTTTCTAGAGGCAAAAGACATCTAATTAGCAAATCCCACTATAAGTTCGCTCTGATTTGACACAAAGTGAATGTGACAAGCAGGGAAATTATAAGCCTTACATTTCCAGTTAGCCAGCTTGGGCTGATAATGCCAAGTTCAAATGTTTTCTTAGGGATCTTAAAGCTTGGGGAGTAAAAATCCAGAGGATGAGCTGGTTCAGCTAAAAATGTGAATTTATAGTGTTCCAGTCAGTGTTATCTGATGGCAATGTCACAGCAGCTCTTTATGAATGTGCACTCACATTTCCAGCTATAAAACATTCCATCCAATTCTGGGATAGTCCTTACAATCCAAAATTATAGTGATCTGAGGAGGAGTTGGATGATAACAAGCAGAATCAAACTTTGATTCCTCATGATGAAATAGGGCATGAGTAAAATAAATATTAATAAAGAAGTTAATTAGTAAATGCTGGCAATTAATCATGCATTGCTGTTAAAGATGTGTAGGAATCCTCAGAGGTGGGAGATGATCCTCCAGGAAGGAAGACTGTGCAGCCTAAATGAGGTGATGTTCCCATTGCTAAAGTCAGTGGGAGCTGACCCACAAAGTTGTTTTGACCTGTGTTATCTTTACTGGAAGATAATACTAGTGGTGTCTCCTCCCACTCTGATTTAATATTCAGACTAGACTTATGGGGCAAGCAGACCCTGACCAAGGGGTTGGTGGGCTGTTGTAGCTGTGCAGGCAGGCTCTAAATGAGTCTACAGAACTAATAAATACTGAACAGTTATGTCTAAACCTTTCCAATTTTCAAATCTGCAATTTATGGGCCAATTATATTTCTAAGTATTGTTCCAGCAGCTACAGGATACTCTGGTGAGAGAGACCTAACTGATTTTCTGAACTTCAGCAGAACTTTGGAACGGCTGCTAAGGATCTCTAAAAAAATCCAGTTATCTCTCTAGAGCACAGAAAAAACAGCATTCTTGCTGCAAAACCCTGTAACCTGTGTCTACAAAGCTTGTAAGCTTCTCAGCTGTGCTGTGAGTCAGGCAGCCATGTCCTGCAGGCATAACCTTGGAAAGTGGTCAGATGAAAAGAAACTTTGGAAAACTACTTGCAGAAGTCTGTAATGATAGGCAAAATGTCTTTCTTGTTGTAATATCTAGAGGTTGGCATTCAACAAAGACAAAAGGTCTTGTGGCTGCACAGGTGAGAGATCCTGCTACACTTTTGATAAATCTCGCAAGTACTACTATGGCCAAGTTGCCAAGTACCATCTTGTTGGCTTGCCTCCCTGAGGAGCAGCCCAAGAGGAAGAGGACGCAGAGCAAAGAACTAACATTGCCTCAGAGTTGCTCTTACTGTTTTTATTGCTTTCCAGAATGTGACCTTGCATATTTTTTTCAGAAAAATAGTAGTGTTTGCAAAAGTCCTGCCTGTCTCCCCTGTGCTGACAGATTGCTGGAAGGTTCATCCTGGCTGAATGAAGAAACTGTTAAAATTCATCTATCTGCCAGTCTATTAAGAGAACAGGGAAATGCGCCTAAGAGAAGAGAGCACGCAGTAGCCAAAGGTGAGAAACGGCCAGCAAAGACTTCCCATAAAGAAGCAAAGCTGTGCTTGCCTCCTGCCAACATTGGTTCTCCAGTATCTTCCAACAAAGCAACATCTCCACTCAAAGCTGTCCATAGGTGTTACCTGGCACCTTTTGCTAAGGGACCTTCTGTTGGAGAAAGTCATGGTTAGTTGTTCAGGGTATTTATAAGAGTTAAAAGGAGAAAGGTGTCTATGCATACCACTATATTTACATATATTTACATATATTTACATCAGACTGTTCACCCAAACTGTTTGGTGAAGAAAATCCAGTTCTGAATGATGGGACTTTATAGAAGACTTAGGCTTTCACTTTTCAGTAGTTTCTTACAGCTGTTTTTCACATCCATAAATGATCTCCACACCTTTATTGCCATTCCATACCTCAAATGTATTGAGCCCAAGTCCCACCAAAATTAGTCAGAGTTGCCCCAAGGTCAAATACGTCTTGTTTCACATCTGGTTTTCAGTTTCTGGGGTACAGTGATGTTACATATTCAAAAATCAATTGGCAGGTCTGAAACTTGGGATCCTGGTGCACCATGACTTGGCATAGCATAACTGAGCTGTAACAACCAATTCTGTCAGAGCACTGTCTCATGATAACACAGTGGGAGCTGCCATGTGGTGTATAATTGTAGATACATCTGTGGCAACCTTCACCTTCATATCTAAGTACATATTTTATCCACAGAATATTCCCAGAAGTGTGATGGGTGTTTATAAAGCTCGCAGATAAGACTTACTTTTTCTTTGCCAAAATATAATAAATGTGCAAACAGTATTTTTGTCACGTCAGTCAAAAGATATCTAAACCCAGAATTTCCTAACCCTGCCTCCCTGAGGAAAATGATGGCATAAAAATTAACATTGTAAAATACATTATCTAAGATAACATAGGAATTCATTAAAATGTTACCATTCAAAGAGCCTAAATTTTTGTAAGCTAGAAGACTTAGATAGGGGTCCAAAATAAGCTTGCATCTGCCCTACTGTCTCACCTTCCTGACAAGTAGAATCATAGAATCATTTAGGTTGGAAAAGATCTCTAGAATCATCAAGTCCAACCATTAAGCCAGCACAACCAAGTTCACCACTAAACCATGTCCCTCAGCACCACATCTATACGTATTTTAAATACCTCCAGGGATGGTGACTCCACCACTGCCCTGGGCAGCCTGTTCCAGTGCTTGACAATCCTTTCAATGAGGAAATTTTTCCTAATATCCAACCTAAACCTCCCCTGGCACGACTTGAGGCTATTTCCTTTTGTCCTATCGCTTGTTACTTGGTAGAAGAGACTGACCCAGTCCTCACTACAAACTTCTTTCAGGGAGTTGCAGAGAACTATCTACCTACATAACATATAGCAGTGACATATTCACTCCACTGCATTAAGAAAAATGAAAAAGTGTTATGAACATGTCTTTCTTGAAATTCTTATGAATGTGCATCTATGATATACCTGAATAGGTGCTAAATGTGCCATCACCAGCTCTGCAGAAGTATGTGCTGAGGTGGTCATTATCTGCCACAGTACACATCTCCTGAGGAATGAAGCCAGGCTGGAAAAGCCTTTTTACTACTCAGACCAGGATGATTCTGTAACAAATACGGAGGAATTTGCCTTACCTGTCTATGCTGCTGAGAGACTGGATACTGCAAACCTGAGATTTGCTGGCTTTGCTGCATTTTCTGAAGCATCATTTTTTGCTGCATTGCTAGGGGTACATTAGGCGGCCTTTGAAGAGACTGGTTCGGAAGAGGCTGAGCAGGTTGTGGCTGCGGCTGCTGTGGCTGCTGTTGCTGTGGCTGCTGCACGGGGGCTGAACCCTGTGCCTGCTGTGTGTAGTGCAGAAGGGCAGGCTTGTTTTGTGAACCCAAAACTGAAGGCATCTGCTGGTTTGTTTGCTCTGAGTTAAAGTGAAACAAAGGCTTTGTGTTGCCATGATGCTGCTCGAGTGGTGGCTGAGCACTGTTGATAAAGTTTCTGTTGAGGTCCTGAGGCTTCTGTTGCATTATTATGTCCATGGGATTGCTCTGGGGAGTGGTTGGTTTATAAACATAGTTGTTCATCCCCTTTGACTGGTTTCCATTCACTGGTACCCCAAGCATTGCTGAGCTCTGTGGGCTGAACTGCTGCTGGCGAAAAGAAGGACTAGGGATTTTCTCTTGCACGAAGGGTCCAGGGGAAGGTCCTGATGGAGACAGAGCAGACCAGTTGGCTGTCTGGTTCTGCTGCTGCTGTTGCTGCTGAATCAAGGCATGCTGCTGCCGGTTGGCTGCTATCTGTTTGAGCTGCTGTGCATGAGACACCTCCTGCCAGTTGGGCAGTGGCCGACTGGATGCAGAAGAAACCTGCGATACCTGTGTTTGACTCTGAGGCACCGAAGGGATGGGTGAAGAAGTGGACATGGCAGTGGTGGCCATAGTGAAGGCTGGACCTGTAGAGGAAGGCCTCATCTGAGGGGAGCCCACAGGAGCCTGATTTATGCCTGGCGCATATTCACTTTTTATGACCATCTTATCCATCTGCAGAGGTCTCACAGGAGCCCTCTGACTCTGCTGCCCAAGGTCAATGTTAAACGGCTCATCTTGTTTTATCGTGGCATTTATCATATTCTCTAGCTCAAGATCACTCATTGGTGGCACTGATATGTTAGTCAGTTCATTAAATAGCTCCTGAAGCTCCAGATCCATCATTTGTTCCCACGAGTCTTCCCCATATCTGTTAGGGATCATGTTCTCATGGGATGTCTGGCCATCTAAATGTTTGCTGCAGGACATTGTTTCTCCTGGTTCTTTCTTTACCTCTTTCAAAGTCATATTAAACATGCCATTCCCACTAGCATGTGTATTGTTTGCTAAGTTGCTGGCTTTTCTTTGTGATCCTTGCCCCACAGACATAGTTCCTGACATTGACTGGCTTTGGCAATTGTTAACATGTTGTCCACCTTGTCCCACCGAGATATTATCACCCACTCTTATTCTCTTGATGTCAAGGAAAGAGCTCTCTGAAACACCATTGGGCCTCTTGTTGTTGACAGGTGACAGATTTACCACCAATTTTCTCTTCAAGGAGCCTTGGAGCTGAAAGAGTCAGAGACAAAAAAAAACCTCATTAGATGACACCAAAGAAACACTCTGTTTGCTAGAAGGATCTTGAAATGCAACCAGCAAATAAGCATTGCTTAGTATAGAAAGCTACTCTGTGCTTCCCCAGTCAATCAAACTATGCAGAACTGTAGGAAAGTATGTTGCAAATGAGACGTGTCCCTGCCACCACCAGCCCTGTCCTTGTAGCCACCAGCATTTTTCAAACACTACTGTTTCCCGTTGATCACAAACCCCCTTCCCCCTGTGGGTGTGAGTGGAGGGAGGTGGCCAGAGCTGTAGCTGCCAAAGCCTAGGGCATATCTGCCCCAGATTTGCTCCCATCTAACTGTGCCAGACAGATCTAAAGTATTTTTAGATAGCAGAGACTAATGCAGTCATGAAATCTGCCCTTGTGCCTATCCAGTGCTGCAGGATTTCACTCTCATGATCTTGGTATACGGTCCAAAAGACTATTTTTGGCTGCTGTAGAGTCCAAAGGTCCTAGGAAACATTTTAATGGCACATACAAGATCCAGGCATCCTGATCTCACATAGGTTTCTACTGGCCAGAGATATGTAAAACTAAAGATGTCAGATGTTAACTTGTTCAAAATGGGAAATTAAGCCATTGGAGCCATGTCAGGTTATGTCAGCCAAGAATCTGGTCCATGATGTACTGCTGGATTAATTTCCAGAGGTGTATATTAATACATTAAGCCCTAATTGTTTATGTCCTGAAACATCTGCTATAAAGCATACAGTCCATGCAACACTGCTCTGAGAACTTAACTCTATTTCCTTTTCCTTGGATATTTACAGCAACACTTTCAGGCCCCCACTCCCTGTGGGCCTACCAAAGGAAAAGAGGTTCATGGCTCTGTCCACCAGACCTACACTCCTCTGCCACGGTTGTACACACAAATTCCCACCCTGCGCATACAAAACAAATAAGTAGTCTCACAGCTGAGAAGTTTGGACTTGGTGCCCTCAAACACGGTTCATAAAAAGCTGGTTCACTTTTAAAGAGGTGCAGCTGGCACAGCCTCAGCTCTGCACACCAGAGGTGTGCCCAGCAAGCAGTGATCTCGCCCCCACACAGCCCTCGCTCAGTCGGCACACGCACTGTTGCGGTTTCAGCTGTCACCAACATCAGGGAACTCTGCAGGGAAACCCAGCTCATCTCCTGCCTTTCTGCACTGGCCTTGGAGGCAACAGGACAATGTCATCTGACAAATACCTGTGTGCACCAGTGAGAAAAACAGTGCCTGTACAAACTGCAATACCTTGGGAGGCCGTGCTGGGCAGAGGGAACAGTGAGAACTCTGATTTTCCAGTTAAGTGAGAAAGGATGATTTATGAGATCGCATTATTTGTATTATGCTGTTTCATGTACAGAAGTCCATGGACATGTAATATGCTGTTGTGGCCCCCACTCCCCTCAACTTTGGGCTTATCTATAGGTAAGAGCTCTTCCCAGGTAACTCCAGGTGCGAACACTTTCATTCTGGTGTGAATATCAGTGAGTTGCTTGGGAAGAGCTCAACTGACAAGTACAGATTTCCTCTGTACCCACCTATTCTTCCATTGCATCAGCAGGTCACTGAGTTTATCCCTTGAAAATAAAGCTCGTAATTTCTCTCTCTGACACCGAAAATCTCATCTCATATCTCAAGTTCAGTTGCCAGCATAGCACTTGAATCAGAGATACACATTTTCATTTCATAAGGACAGACATGTTGGTGCCTGGTTGTACAAGTCCACAGACCTTGTGCCTTCAAGAATAACAATTAGTCAGTAGCAGGTGTCCTGGCGGGGGCTAGTTTTGGGTGGTCACTTGCAAAATGCACGGACTGCCTTTGGTTAGCGTGTTCCTTCTGACACATGAGTCACTGTACTTTCCTTTGCAAAAAAAACGGTAAGCTTCCTTTTACCATCATCTTTGTTCTCAGTGTGTTTATTAGAAATCATTCTAGTGTCCCCAAATTCATCTTCCTAGGAAATGGGGAAGTCCCCAGGTCATCGGAATACATGACCTGGTAGCATGTTTTCCTTTCAAGACATGCTGCTGACAGAAAGGCTGAACAGATAATGAATAAATATCTTCTGGATATGTATATGCTTTACGTAGTTAATAAGCCTTCCTGAGTTAATTCTGCTTTTGCTTGACATTTTCAAGCAGAGGGAGCTGTTTAAAGTGTCTTTGCGTTTTCAAAGCACCTGCGCCAGGCTTTCTGAGACAATTAAAAATGCAGGTGCTGCACTATGCTGTGTGTAGTAGCTGCTTTTCTTCTGCATTTGAACTGCTGCTGTGATTTGCCTGGTGACATACACAAGCCAGCAGCAAAGCCAGGGAGACCACCATGATCTCCACACATATCCCTTAACCTCCCTCCACATGGGCTGAAGGACTCGGTTTCATGACATCTGCTCTCCTAAGGAGCCCACCAGAAAGGGCACTACACATTTCTAAAGAAGAAGTAACAAACACTGGCTTATCACATCTCCCCTAAACCTTGCAAACAGTGACCTCTGAATGCTGACAACACCTTGGTCAATAGATGTCTCCACCTTAAAGCAGAAATGAGACCAAGTTAAGTCTGCAAAGGTGCAGAGGACTCTCAGGGGACTTCACTGAGGCTGCTGTTAAGGTCCTAATTCCACATCCCCCAGAAGTTCAGGATGTGTAGGGTGAGGACATGGTAAGAATGTGAGCAGCCCCCAGAGATGAAGCCCCCTCTCTCTCCTTCTATTGAGCTGTTACCAGTTATGTATCAGGGCGGTTTGCTGGGGACAGGCCTATGTTTGTTCAGCAAGATGAGCAGTGTCCATCACAAGCCTCCCTGTCTTGCTATTTCATCTGCTGCCTTCTACAGGGCTTTGCTGCCCAGGTGTCATTCCTGATGTGTTTTCAGAGGGGAGTGGACCAGAGTTCGATCACTCAAATCCTTGCAGTTTTCTAGTAATCACATTTTTCAACTACTGATCGAAAGTCAGTACTCAAGCCCTTTTTCCTCAAGCAAAGCACAGACTCTTCAGAGGGTAAAAAATGAGTTTGCCAGATTTCAAGCTCCATCTCTTCCAATTTGCAAGCCAGGATTGATTTGGGTCAGCAAACATAAAGCAAAAGTTCCTATAACACACAGGCACATTCCTCAGATCAGACGGGCTCGCAATTACACATCTCAAACCACTTGAACTGTGTAATACTGAAAGGCTCTGTGATGGGAAATGAGTGACATGACAGTAAGCAGGAGAGGAGGAAGCCCTCCATGCACAGCTCCATCCCACAGGTAGGTGGGCAGCACTGTATGAGCCATCAAAGAGTAGATGCATTTCCTGGCAGCCTGGGTTCTTGTGAGACCTTTTGCTGAGCAGGCTCTGGTGAGTCAGCACGTGTTCACGCACTTACAGTGAAGGACTGTTCGGTGCATTGATTTTCTGAAGTTAGAACTGCACGGGCTAAGCCTCTGGAGATCATGTTTGCAAGATACCACAGTGCTGTTACTGGCCAAGCTGCTCAGGGACATGAACAGCGGAGGACAAAACTCTAGAGATGACTTGGTCTAAACGACCCAGTGTGACACCACGTCCTGTGCAAAGGGACAATTCATTTCTCTTTAAAACTTATTCTGAGCCTTAGAAGAGATTTAAGAGAGGTAGCTTCTTCTCTAGTGCTTGCTGAAACCAGGCCAAATCAGCAGGAGTTCCACCAAGCTAATAATTAAGGCTTATTAAAATCTGATATTAAATCATTTCTCTTTTGGAAAAAAAAAAAAAAAGAAAGAAGAAGCTTTTGCTTCACCTTTCTTTTGCTTGAAATTTTTTACTAAATGTAAAACTAGAGGACTTTGCTGAAAATTTATTCATTTTTTCTGGCTCATAATTCTTTTCAGAAAATGGAAAAAACCACTTCTTTGATACAAAAGCACAATTTGCTAATGAGAACTTTTAGAGATTGCTTTCTCCAAAATACCCATATTTAACACATATTTATCACATCTTTGACCCATTTCTGACATTAGCCACCTGCATTCACCTCATATTCCTTTCCATGGGAACTGTCTAATGTGTCCAAGAAAAGAATAGGTCTGTGGCAACAGGAAATTAGAAGGACTATCTGGTCTCACTTTCATTGAAAGTCTGGAGCTTTGTGCACTTCATGCAGCTTCTTCAGCTGGATTTCCTTTAGAATTTGCTTTTTACTTCATTTAACAATATGCAGGAGCACAGCACCTGACAGAAGTCCTAGGTTAACTATCCATCAGCCTTGAGCTTCACAGCTCTCAGGACAAGTAAAGCACAGACCCTCCCTCTGACTTGCCCAAATATCCACACAGTGCCTGCAGATCTCAAAAAAAATTCATTTCCCTGTGCAACCCATCCTTGGCCTTGTACAGAGATATTAGTAACACATCTGATTGTCATCTCAAAATGTTTATAGTTAGACACTTAAGCCTGGATCAAAACTCCAAAATGCTCCAAGCAAACTACAGAGAAAATACCAGAGCGTGACAGTTTCAAGTCTCCACTAATCCTTAGTAGCTGAAGATATAAAAGGAAGATCTCCTACCACCTTTGTTCTCCTATGTCTCACATTTTCCTACTAAGGTTTGCAGCTTTCTTAGCTTGTGTGGTGGAACAACAGGGACGAAACTCGTTAGTGCTGCTAACTTAAACCCCAAGTGATCATCACGCTTTGTGAAGCAGGCAGCACTGCAGCATTAGCGATTCATGTGGAGCAATACTTCTGATGTTAAAAAAGCAGCTTTGGATTTTATGCTTGTAACAGAGACACAGCAGACAAATCCACTTTCAAAGGTCTGTTTTGGGCTTCCTAGATTTTCTGACAATATGTGTTGACTGTATCTATGGTTGCACTGTAAAGAAAAAGGAATTACAGGAAAGATATAGCAAATATTCAAACAATGAAAGTGAAAAAAAAAAAATCATTCTAAAGAAGGAAAAAAAGCTTCATGCTACTTCTTATTTATGCTGTGAAAGCAACTTTGCATCACAGGGCTGGACCCAGAAAGCCACCCCTGGGACTTAGAGCCTGATCCTGAATGACAGCAGCTCTCATTTTTGAAATAGTGGTTCGCAGTGTTTGCAGCCAGCCTTCTGCAGTGACACCTCCTGTGGTGTTCAGAGCTGACCCAAGCTGGGGAGCACCTCTCCAGGCAGGGACTGAGGTTCACCAGTGCAGAACCCTCCTGTTGCAGGCACTTCCCCACCATGCAGGAGGACCAGGTGCCTCTCAGCCCTTCGGCCAGAGATGATGGTTGTGATGACCCCCACCATGGCCAGCTGCAGAGCCCCTGAGGCTCACACAAGGTTGAAGAGGGGCCGCTGTCCTGAGCTGCCACCTCCAGGGCTATCACAGGTCCTAACACTGTGATGCATGCACCCTCATGGCCTGCTTCTGATTACAGACACACTTTTTAGGAACAGGCAAAAGGGCTCCTATTACTGCTCATTCTACCTATCTGCTAAAAACTGATGGCTCTGGCTGTTCCCACTCTTCTGCACACCTAAGGCATCAGGTTCACCCTGATATCTCTCCTGAAAATCTCAGTAGCATGGGCATCTTCTGAGCACTTCTCCCCAGCCCCTCTGCTCTGTACTTCTCTGCACAGCAAAAGGGTATTTATTTTTAATTTTTGTCTTCATTTGCAACCTCCACCTGACATGACTGAGAATGCAAGCGTGACAGTTGTCTTCAGAGAGATTTTAGCACTCCAAGTTCAGAAAATCCAATCTGCTGGATGAAGCCGATCTGGGAAGCAACATTAATTTTTCATGCAGGACTGAGTGAGGGAGCAGAGGCCCTGGGCACACCACGCAAGGTGGAGCAGTGTCAAGAGCTGGTGTGTCCTCAAAGCACCACACAGCACCGCGGTTGAGTCAAGGCAGTCCTACCACAGTTGCAAAGAGCTGGGCAAGAGCAGCAGATGCTCTGTGTCTGAGCAGTGAGGAGGAGGAGGTGCAGGTAGGTGCCTTCAGCCCCACACTGCCGGTGAGGGCAGCAGCTTGAGCCAGCTCTGCCTCACTCCCCTCCCATTTACCTAATCAGCTCCTGAGACCACTCCAGTCACAAGGAGCAAGGTTTGCTGCCCTGAGTGCTCTACACATCCCAAATCTTCCCTCTGCCCAACTGTGTCTTTCTGATCATAAGCTCTTTGGGAAGAGACTTGGTGTCTATACAGGGTCTCTTGCACTGGTGTCCTAGCTCTGGCTGATCTTTAGGCATCAGAACCACTGTCAATAATAAATGCCGACTGAGAGGTAAAACAAGTTTTTATCCCTGTTTACTGTAATAAGTGTCACTAAAACTAAATTTATAGTTACAAATAAGGATGTTCCTTGGCTGACAAGTATCCACTTAATTCTCATTAGCTAGGAACAAGGCTGGAATAGTAATCAATATGTTAGAAATCCTACAATTTACCTTCATTTATGGAAAAATTACGTATCTTGCCAACTGAACATACCAACCTAAAAATGCATCCATATTATTCACAGTGTATTGCCTGGAAATATAACATCAGGGCTTTGGTCCAAGTTGCTGAAGCACAATAATTATATTTTTTATGCAGATTTTACATCTGATGGATTATAAAATATCATGTCTAGCCACAGTCTTTTAGAAGAATAGGAACACAGAGAAACAATAGCACTTTAACTAGGTCAAGATTGCTAATCAGAATGTAGCAGTCATTACTGTGTGCAAAACAAATAGGCATGAAAGATCTGTACTATCCTGCAAGCTGTGTATTTATCTTCTAGAGAAGTCTTTTCTGTTCTTTTTTTTTTCTTTCTTTTTTTTTTTAAGATCCTTTTCAACTATGAATAAATTAACAATCACTTTATGTGAAATCTACAGAAATTTATGTCAACGTTTATTACCATGAAATGTGGAATAAAGCATAATGCAACCTGAGCTTTGGGAAATGTGACTGCTTAACTGATTCTATCTTGATGAGAAGGAAATATCAAATGCATTATAAATGTTGACAGGATGATCAGCCATGTAAAAGGGGTCATCCAACACCACCCTCCACATTGTTTAACAGCTTCATAAGTCAGCTTAAAGTATTAAAAACATATACTGTCTTGCACAGGAAGCTCCTAATCCTTAAAAATGTGGCTGTTGTTATTTGATTTGCCTTTTAGAGATCAATAGCATTTCACCTAAGGAAATACTGCTGAGAGCTGTCTGCTCCTGGTTTTCTGCCCAGCATCGCTTCCAAACTGGCTGTGAAGGCTTTGTAGCTTCATTAGAGCACACATCCATGCCCGCACACAGGCTTTTATTACCTGTTTACGCACCTATCTTCTCTGCAACACTCTGTATCAAAAGTTCAATCAATGGAGGAAGACAGCAGCCATCCATCCAGCCTTGGAAAATAAGGAAATATTTAGACTGTTTCTCTCTTCCTGCAAATCAATGTGTCACACAGGACACTCACACCGTTTGGCCTTGAGGTTTTCTGCAGGGTACATAACAGTTCACAGGAGATAGAGTCATCACTTGTCAATCAGAAAAATAAGATCCCTTCAAGCATATTACTCAGTCATGCTTCCAGCATCAGATTCTATCAGCCAGGACAAGGAGGGACTACTTCAGTGAGAACTGTCTTCCATCACCACATCAACTAAGACTCTTAATGAGCAACTGGCAAAATGGCTTCTTGTTAGATGGAAGGAGTCCTGATTCTCTGCCAAAAACTCCAGTGGAGAAGTGATATTTAGGATCAAATCCAGGCCACTGGTTAGAGAACATCTCTAACAAGGTTGCTGTGCTTGGTTGACGGCTAGGTTTGACCAATATTAGCATCTCCCCCCTGCCTCTCTCCATCATACATATTCACCCCATTAAGAAGGACATAAAGTAAAAGCAGCACTTAATAATAATTTTCAAAACCTTCAGCCTGAACATGCAGTGTCAGGACAGGACAAGGGCATCCCACCAATAAATTGACCTATATGAGCAGAACAGGCAAAAATTTTGAGAGTTTTGGAGACAAGTAACAACAATGATCTTTGACAATACTCCTTTGAAAATAATGGACAATAAAAGCAGCAATTAAAAGAAAAAATTATGAAAGTTTATATAACAAGACTCTAACAGATTAACTGCAGATCAAGAAGGTATTTAGCAAACTTTAACAGCACTAAATTCAAACCAGATGAAGGAATAAACTTTTTCTTCCATTGTGGCTAGAGTTTGAGGGACTACATGACAGATCCAAAACTCAGCAAGATCTAAAGAGGGACTTTGTTTGGAAATGGCAAGATGGTGGCTTGATGATAAAATATTTAGAACAGGATGTGAAATATTAAACATTGAGGTTCAAACCAGTCTATGTTTTGTGGGGACTGGCTACAGTTGTCAACAAGCAGGGAAGAAAGAGGTAAGGGGGACGAGTGGTGCTTTTTGCAGGCCTCTCAAGGTGATTGTGTGTCTTCTCCTGATATATTTGTTATTACTATTGATGAGATGCTGCAAGGGTTTAGAAAGGGGACATGTTTGTCCACGTTTCACAACTTCTGTATTTCCAACACTTTAGAAGTCTGGAAGAAAACTATAAAAATGGGAGCCATTTGACCAGTATCTAAATGTTTAATACTCATTGCATTCCTGAGTTTCAGTTTTAGCATGAAAACACAGACAGAATGACAGAACAAGAATGAATAGTAAAAAACAGCCTGAGACAAGGGAAGGTCATTAGCAGGTTACAAGAACCCAGAATATCTTGTGGTCTTGGACTAGAACATGTTGCTATTCAGGTGATTTTTTTCATTATTTGGTCTTTCTTTGAGCACCATCTTGATGATACTTTATGGGAAGGTTGAAAGAATCCAAATCCAAGAAAATGGCCAAAGAGGGTGAATGGAAAGGTTTGGAAACAAGCAACCACCCAGGAAGGAATGCTCCAGGAGCTGGAAAAGGCCAGGATAGAAGAAACCAGGATCAGTTTGGGGTAAGAAAAAGGCACCTACAAGTTAAAAAAACCACCCCAATCATTCAGGTATTGAAAAGCTTACAAAATTATGCTTAAAAGAACTGTAGAAACAACAAGCAGAGTGGAGAGGATGAGTGAAAGATGTTTACACAAACAGACAAGTCAAACACATGGAGTTATCTCCGAGGAAAGTGAAAATAAGTTTTCTGGCTCTCTTTTTCTCTCTGATTAGCAAAGAGAATATTTGATAGTACAGAGCATCTAGCAAAGGCTTGGCTTTTGCAAAAAGATTTGTTTTGGCAAAAGGAGATGGCATTGCAATAGGGTTCATGTGTCTCAAGAGCTGTTGATTCTGCTCTAGATGCTATCATCACATAACATTGAACAGTGTTACACTGAATAGGTAGGATGAGTATGTGAAGACCAAAACTGGTGCAGGGAAGGGATAAAAGAAGGAAAGAAAACATGAGTTGTGCCTTGCCCTGTCTGCAGGAGACAGGCTCAACAGCCCTCAGCAATCCTCAGATGGACTGAGGAGAGGCTCAAGGAGACAGTTCAAGGCAGGACTTGTGAACCTCCCCAGTGAGGAGGTGATGCAGTTTGCACGCTGTAGCCTTTCAGCTCCTCTGTCCTGCCTCTCTGAGGCTGCTGAGCACACACTGTGGTTTGTGGCTTGGAGCAGCAGTGCCAGTGACTGAGACTGTCAGTGCAATCCTCTGCTGCAGATGCTCACATCTCTGCAGCCATCCAGTCTCCCAGGAGCCTTTGTGAACTGAACGCCTTTATCCCGACTACAGCTCTCTTTAAGGGGATCGTTGGTCCGAGACTCATCATTGAACCCCATGAGAGACAGCGGGATGCTAAGCAGCTGATGAAGATGTTCCTGGTAGTTCTGGACAGGAGCCCATCCCTGCCAGCTATGCATTACATCTCCTGTGGTGATAAACCATGACAGGTCACCACAAAACTTTCAGGTATTTTTGGCCACTATGGTAGTTTTCAGTGCATAGGACAGAATTGAATTCATTACAATTGATGCTTCCTGTAGCCAGTTGCGATCGTTGGCTTTGAAAAGTCAAAATGAGAAAAATCCTCTGTTTTGGCAGTGACTGAGTGGAATAGCATCTCCTGCTTGACACAACACACTGTGACTTGTGGACACACTCCTGCAAGACTGGACACAGGTACCACAAACATCATAAGAAACAGCATTCCTTTGGCTACACAGTGAAAGTGCCTCAGCCAAGGATTCTAAGAATCACTCACCTACAACTGAACTTTATTGCAGCAATGCTGCATCATTTCTGTAGCCTACATGTCGATGATGCACCAGGTGTGGCCAGAAGCAGAACTGTTCAGCTGCTCTGCTGACCTAGATAAGGGAGTCCAGGCACCCAGTGTAATCCTCACCAAAAGTCATGCAGTGGAAACCCTCTGCAGTTGTATAGCTTCCACAGTTGGGTCTCCACCTCTGCATACCACTAACACAGTGGAGAGAGAGTTCATTTGCTACTTGTGCATTTACCATGCTATTCACAGAAAGAAAACAAAAGTATTGTAGCAAGGGTCTTAGTGGAGAGTTCCTTAGAAGACCTTGAGGATCATAAAATGCTGTAGCTGTTAAGGAACCTCTGGACATCATATGGTCCAGGCCCTGCTGAAAGCAGAACTACCTTTGAAGTGACATCAGATTGCTCAGGACATTGTCCAGGCAAATGCTGAATGCATCCAAGAATGAAGACTCCGCAACCTCCTTACATGTAGTTAGCAACTTGTGTTCCTTATCTTTCATCCTTTTGTTGTTCACCTCTAAGACCGATCTGGAAAACTTTGAATATAGAGTGAATAGAGGAACTGTATAAATTTGACTTGTCTCCAAGTCAATGATATATATGATGAGGGAGGAGGAGGAGATGAAAGCCATAAATGACAATGCATTTGAGAAATGTCAATCTTAGTTTCTATGCAGATTCCTTCAGGGAAAACATCAGATCAGTAGCTTTTAAATGACATAAACAATCAAAGGGTTGACCAAGCAAACTAATTCTGCATCAGATGAAGCTGAATTGCTAAATGATGCTTTTCCTTAAGCCTGAACTCAAGTCTATTGAAATATCCAAGTCTTTCAATGGACCTTGCTGAGACTTTGTTTTTCTCTCCTTGACTATAAGGTTCCATGACAAGGAATTTATCTCTATGTATTTTTCTGAAAAATACTCTTCATGCATTTAGACACTGTCAAACACATTAATAATGAGCCCTGTTTTCCAGATGAATTCCAAAAGACATCAATGCACATTCAGCATCTCTGAAAACCAACCATCTATTTAGGTCTCAAAATATGGATCCCAATATACTTTAGAAAATATTAGACTGGGTGAAAAATCATTTTCCTTTTTGATAACTAATGTGAAACCTTTCACCTTTACAGCACCACTTAATGGTGACTAGAAATCATTACAGTCGAAGGGCTGCACAGCAAACTTCTCTATGTGAAATTCTGAAGGTAGCAGATCGGTTCTTAGTGGACAAATGACCACATCATTCTTGGTGCTAATTAGTTCCTTTTGCCCTTCATATGCTCCCCTTTCTTTCATAAGCCTCAGCTAGGAAGCTCTGGGTCAAATGTGCTCAGAGGGCACTCACCAACTTCCCATTCTCAGAAAGACCGACCAAAAACTCAGAGTTATCAAAGCACTACAGTGAAACTTTGCTTGCATACTACTTAGACTAGACTTGCTTTGGTAGATACATATCTATTCTCATTTATGGTGTGGAAATACACATTTTACAGCCTATTTAAATATCCAAAGGGATCTCCATGTAGAAAAGAAGTCTTACTTTGTATACAGACTTCTGTCTAGGGTGGCTTAGACTTAGGAGAAGCCTTTGGAAAGGCAGGCCAAGAAATCTGTCTTGGGACATGGACCAAATCAAAGCGGCCTCCAGGGCAGTTGTTGCTCTGAAAGGCATAGATGAGTTAAGTCTTTAGGCCATCTATTGGGCACCTTTCACAGGCATTTTAAAAACCAGAGGTGAGAAAGTGTTTTGCTACTTCCCCAAATGGAATTCAAATTCAGGGACCCCATATATGCTGATATTTGTCTGCATACATGTCCTTGTCTGTGGATCTGTACTAAAGCCTGATGCAACAGTGAGCCAAATCTTCTGTTGCTGTAAACAAGATGCAGCTATGCTGACCTGTATCAGTGTTTTATTAGAACCAACCCTGGAGCCTGAAATCTGGATGATGAACCAGTGTTTACTGGAATTGCAGATTGCAGCAGGAACTTTTGTTGGATGTCTATTGCAACAGACTCCTCACTTCTTTCTAAAGTGCCTCTAGTGTTGCAGGCTTTTACTAGGGGAGCACAATGGAGCTGGCAGGAAAGCAACAGCTCTTCACCATCTCAGCAGAGCAAAAAAAAACCAGCAGTCCTTAAGGATACAGCACTGCTAGGTAACTGGGACAATGAATTAACAAGGGCTGACTTTTCCCTCCCTCTGTTTTCAAGGATAGTAAGTAACAAAATCTGGCAGGCTGAAAAGCCCCTGCTCGGAGGGGAGAGACAAAGAGGCAAGGCTGAAATTCATCGTGTCTGTTTAAAAAGGCAGAGTTTTGCATTTGCACAATATGCCCATTCTTGTTCTCCTTGACTCATGGAAAAATATTGAACATCGGATAAGAATGTAGGAATGTGTCTGGTGTTTGATCTCCACAAAAATCTAAACGCTGTTTGCATTCATGTAAGAAATAAAGAGCGGCTGTCCAGGCTCCCTTGATGTGTTAAGAAAATAACAGTAGTGATAGCAATATTGTTATAATAACAGCAGTAATATAATTTTTTTAACTGGCTGTGTGACTCACATAAATAAAGCATGAACCCAGGCACTCCTAGCCCATAATCCCAAAGGCAGCTCAGCAGAGCTTGCTAAACCATTGCCTGTCACAAGCATCGCAAAGGTTTCTCTCCACCAACTGCATCTGAAGCCACAGTTTGTTTCCCTGGATAGCAGAGGTTAAAGTTTTTTATTGCTTTTTTGACTTTAGATGCCATAACAGTTGCAGTGCCTATATTACCATCTATGGCAGACAGTCTGCGTGTCTGCCAACTGTCAGGCAGCCTATTCATCTCCAGTTGCCTTTTGCCTACTTTCTGCAGCAGCAGAATTTCCTTCCACTTGATTTCATGTGCTGGAGTCCTGTTCCTGCTGATGTTTCTGCTGCTTGTTTTTAAAGACAGCCTGGCTTTGAGCCTGGGGGGCATGGGAGTCCACAGCCCTGGAGAACCTGTGGCTCCTGTGTCATGTGCAGCTTGCCAGCCAGTCAGCTATGGCCCTGGGTCTGGGCAACATCATACAACTGGCAGTATGTGACTGGGAGTGGCTGGATAAACCCATTTGTGGACTAGAGGAAGAGTCAAGTAATGCTGTCCACCCTGGCCTGCACTCATGGGCTGCTCTAGGATGTCTCAAAACACCCTCCTCCTGCTTGTCCCATAACATTGCTGTGGATATCTGGCTACTCATCCTCTTCCTTAAAACTCCCTCTTCTTTCCCGAGTTCTTCTCGTCCATCCAAGGCATGTGGTCTGTGTGGTGAGGACATTGGTACACAATATATTTGGCCACTCCTGACCTAGGTGTTCCTGGGAATCACCTCAAGTACCTGTGAGCATCTTTAGGCACCAGCATATCTCTAAAACATCCAATACTGTGGTATTTTAACATTTTGCCAAAGTCTGCTTAGCAAGTAGGACTATGCAGGAAGATAGGATGGGCAGGTCCCCAGGCCATGAAGTCCAGATCACAGCCCTGTGCTACATCATCCTTTGCCTAAACAAATCATGCTCCTGTTTAAGAGAGCCCATGAAATCAAGAGGGGCAATGCTGATATTTGCTGGTTGCCTCTTTTTGCTCCCTGGTATGTTAGTGATTTGAAAACTTGTAGATCTGCCTATTTCCTTATCCACAGCATGAGCTAGTCTCTCACAGGAAGTGAGAACAGCTCTGCCAGACTTTGTGACAGGGTAAAAGAGATCACTCAGTTGCATGAGGCTTCTCAAATTGGTGTGTTCATTTTAATTTTTCCTAGGTGTGACCCAGCTCGTGGCCTTCTCACCCAAGCTGTGAGAAGCCTCTTGAAATTTCCCTTAAAATGCTAACCCCAAGGATCAGTCTCATAGTTCACAATTACCAAGGACAGAGTCATGGGTTGCTCTTTCTGCCATTACTGCTTTATGAAATTGCCTACAGAAAATAAAGGGCACCTTAAAAAAACCTCCCTCACACACCCCAGCCAGGAAACCCACAGCCAAAGGCATTTGTCTACCTCCCTGCTCCTGGAGGAGCTCAGGTCTAGAGCTCCTGAAGTCAAAAGAAAGACTGTTGTAGACATCAGTGTGTCTTGGAACAGTCCCCAGCTACCCAAGAGAAGAGATAGGCTTTGCAGCCCATCCAGATGGTTAACAGCTTTAACATACAACCGCTGCCTTATTAAATCTACAGTCAATTAAATGAACACTTAAGACACTTAACTGAAAGTGCTATTGACTGTGGTAATTAAGTTGAAATACCCAATTAACCACACCAGAATAGGAAATTAATATATCGTGGGGCAGCACTCTGTAGTGTCTGGGCCAATCAGATGTCTCTACCTTAATTTGGGCTGAAATAATTTTTAAAGGGAGCTTATGATTATTTAGACATGTGTTTATATAGCACATGCATATATATGTCTGCATATGTGTGTGTGTGTGTGTATATGCAGACACACATTATATTATTATATTTAAGTCTTCTGTCTGGGCTCTCAGTCTTACGCTGGCAGAGCCATACTTTTAATTCCAGGTCAGCCACCATCTTCCAAGATAAACTCTCACATTATTAAAACATCTAAATCAGGATTACAAATGTCCTGCAGTGGACTTTTTTTTTCTTTATTAAGAACATTTACATGAAGGTGTCTGCAGTTTCAAAGCCGTTTCAGACTGAGGCCAAAGCTAATGCTTGGCAAAAAAAAAAAAAAAGGAAGAGCTTTTTTTCTCTCTGTTTAGCCTGTGCTGTCAGGTCTCTGCCTGCTGCTCTAACCACAGCCACCCCAAAGCAAGAGTTTACCTTTAATTAAGACATCTAAGTGTTAGGATTCTTGGGCTCTGAACCTCTCTGCCTTTCTTCCTCCTCCTTTTTCAATCAGGAGTGGAAACTTTATTTCATTTACAAAGGTACACTTTCTCCAAATGTTGATAGATTGCAGTGATAAACTTCATCTCTTCACTGCAGGAGAGTCTCCTGGTGGAAGGTGCTCAGCCATCCCTAGTGACAGAGGCCCCCAGAAACGTTACTGTCTCAGGGCTGTCTCAGCTCAGAGAGGACCTGGGCACGGCCACTGCACCCTGCTCTCCCGGAGATGTGCATGAGGACCTGGCTCTGGTTTGGCCCTTGTTTGGAGGGGAATTTGCTTTCCACAAATCATGAAACTGCAGCCTTGTAATAGCAGCACTCAGGAATGACAAAAGGCCCAATCGGGTTACAGCACTCAACCCTACTGAGTTACTTGGGTAGAGGCAGGAGGAGTTATTTTCAATGACTTCGCATCCCAGCCTCATAGAAAATAACCAGATAATGTCTATGAGCCCACAAGCCTTGATCTTCAGCTCAGGATCCAGCAGATCCTGAGAAAACAGAGACGTGACAGGGTGGAAGACGTCTTCCAAATTTGAGGTTTTGAGTAAGGAACATATTTCCCTTCCATTTCCTCAACTACCCCACTAATCCTGGCATTGCCCCCAGCATTGTCCCTGGCTTGCCCTGGGATGGTGACAAGGTCCCATTCTTGCCTTGTGCTCTTAATGGCTTCAGTGTCTTGATGCTCAATGGACAAAGCTGAGCCAGATGGCTCTCCCTGATGAAGCTGGACCCTGCATCCCTGTAGGATTGTGTTCAGAGGGTCTGAGCTGCTGTTCTTCACCCAGACTGCAGAGCTGTGACCCTACCATGGTTCTGTAGTGTTTCGGAGGGGCCATACAGATACTATTTCTGTAGGTCTTCTCTTTGCTTTTGTCACACCTCCATTTTGACCACTTCCATATGTTTTCTGGACCAAACTGATCTCTTATTGTTCCTCTCCTCATAAATGGAATTGCAGCCCCTGTGGCCCTCTGCCACTGTTTATGCTGGCAGAGACCAGTGGATATTGGCAGGCAAACTTGGATGGGATTCACACAGCGAGAGGGCAGGGAGGGAAGAAAGGGCACACTGTGGGCCTCAGTGCCTTTGCTTGCCTTGCAGAGAGCATGCCCATGGATAGAGGGAAAGGAGGTCACAGGTGGGATGAGAGCTCTCTTCATTGGTCAGGAGAGTAGGCTGAGGAAGGCTTTGAAATGCTTAGATCTGAAAGGTACCTTAGATCTTGTTAGGTATCTGTAAGACCTGTTTCAGTGGAAGATACTCAGCTGGCCCCAGAAGCTTTCTTCTATTCATCTGACACCACTTCTGAATGTATTGCACTGCCCACTGTACCTTGTGAAGGAGAGGTCATGCAGACTTGTACAAGATGCGTGCAGGAACAGAGATGCCTCAGGCTTCGAAATGCGCAGACAACCTCGAGTAGGAGGGCAAAGCCACACTGCTTTGGCCATGCCTCCTTCACCCTACTGCAGAGAGAGGCGGGAGAAACAAGGCCACCATGTGGCCCCCCTGTATGCCTGTGAGATACCCAATTAAACCAACTCCAGCTGAAGTCAACAGAAAACTCGTATCGGCCCGGAGGCCAGTCCTTGCTTCATCAGAGCCTAAAAGAAGAACCTGGCCCAGACTGCCTGGCTACTATTCAAAATGGCTCTTAGTTATAAAGAACAAATTGTAAGTTCTCGTGTAATGTCCCTGGCAGACTTGAAACTTGTAAAAGAAAAGCCTGTAAACATCATTCCCACTCAGGAACTGTGCAGTGTTATTTTCTGACCCCAATGCACATCGCAGAACTACACAGGTTGCATCTCAGCCTTGCTGTCCTGAACGACACATTTCAAAAGGTTTCTCTCCTTTTCTTTCCCTTACTGCCTAATGCAAAGAAACATCTCATTTTGCTCATGTAGATCTAAAATGATGACACACAGCTTAGAAATGACTTCAGCTACAACAGGGAGATTACGAGCAAAACCAGTTTGTGAGCTCCAGTTCTGCATTTACCTGCTGGAGCCCAGGAGTGAGAAGCAGGTCTCTGAGGAGCGGGTCTCTGAGCCTCGGGGTGTGTATGAGGGATTTGTTTACATGCTGGAGGAGCAAAGTCATGTCATAGAAATTCTGCAAACAGCTTTGCTGAATTTTACTTTTGCATTTTCCAGCTCTTAGTTAAAAGGAAGCACAGAGTCTCTGAACCTGAATTCTCCTTTGCTGGCGGATTATTTATTAAACAGTGATGGTAGGCTGAAGCTGTTTTCACTTAAGAACAGTTCGTTCAAAGCCTAATGGAGAAGCAGAGTTGCCATAGTTACCTGAGCAAGCCCTCATCACAGCACAGTTCCTTCCTACAACCCAAGAGTTTAGGTCAACTTGCAAGTTTGTCAGACAAAGCTTAATGATTTTCTATTTCATACAAGTGAATTGCATTTATCAAACAAGAAGGTGGCATGCAAACTATGGACAGGATTGCCCCTGACTACTTCTTTTTCTTTTGCTCGTCCAAGAAGCCCATGGGGTTCACACCAGCTGGAAATTCTGCGGGGTATCTGGACAGCTGGGGGGGAGTTTGGAGTAAAAACACATTTAGATCTTGGCACTGGTTTTGGCCGTCCAATCCAGGCCATCATTAACAGCTTCTGTACAGCACCGCTCTTCCTCTAGAGGCTGTGAAAATGAACAAAACCTTTGTTCAACCTAAACTTCCTTTCCTTGTCTGTCGTTCCTGCAGACTTTCCATTCTAGTGGTCCTATTGTTTCACTTGGAAATGTCAGAGAGCTGCACAGCATGCCCATTTTATAAGGAATATGTTCCATTTTGGGAGGCCAAAATTGTACACTGTGTTGTTCCACAATTAATTTACTTGAAACTTGCTTGGGCTCACTATGGCTTGTCTGAAATGGCCTTCTTTCTTTCTCTTTCTTTCTTTCTTTCCTTTTTTAGGTCCTTGCATCTGTATTTAGATTGGTAGCTACTACAGGCACTAGCTTTGCACCTGAACAAATAGGATTGCTGAGGACAAGATTAGTTCCTTTGTGCTGGCCAATTTGGACACTGGGCATCTCAATGAATGGGCATTTTTCTTTCGAACATCCCTTACTGGAAGTGGCAAAAAAAAAGAGTAAATACCCTGATTGTATCATCTGCTAAGTGGGTCATTCCTACAAAGGGGACTGGAAAATCTGCCCTCCTACTCATAGTTTCCTTCAGTTCTGCTTGCTGTAGCATTGGAGAGAGTAAAAGAGAGAAGAATGTGTGTAGAGACTTAATTCTCCTGAGAACCTGATGAAGTTGGGCAATCCACAAACTGGCAGTCCTACATCACCACAGTGTCTAGGCTTCCATATTGCTCTGTCCTTTCCCCCTCTTGGTCTCTCCTCCAGCAGCTTTTTGCCACAGTTTCAAGTCTAAGCATATCCCTGCCAATCAGCATAACTGCAATTTAATTTGAAAGCAGGTGATATGAGCACAGCGAAAAGCAGCCACATACACTGGCTACTTCTATCATTAATAGCTTAAGTTTTGTGAGATCACATTGGTAGGTCTTGCTAAGGAGCTGCAATGAGGGCTGGATAATGTTGCTGACCTGGGACCAGAGCCTCAGAGGGATTTAGGCCCCTAAATCCTACTCAAAATCAATGGGGATTAAGTGTCAAAGCTGAACAGCTGTCTAAACTCCCCTGGAAGATCTGAGGCTGAGTTATAAGGTGCCTTCTCAAGCAGTCCTGCTTGCCCCCACTTCCCTTTCTAACTAATATGGTTGATATGCATTTTAGAAGGCATGAGTTCATGGAGGCATAGCACAATTCAAGTAGAAGATAGCAAAGAGGAACAGGAGACAGAATAAAAGTGTAAATGATGAAGTAAGGAGACAAAGATGAGAAGGAAGAATGACAGACCTAACAGGAGTAGAAAAGCAGAGAGAAAAGAGAAGATGATGGGAAGGTTGGACAAGGAAGGTAAAGGAACAATCTAAAGGATGAAAAAGAAGAGAATGACCCATCTGAGAGAATGAGAAAGGAAAAAGCGACAGTGTGTAATTTAGCCTGAGAACAGAAGACATTGAAAGAAGAGATCTGCAGTAAGATTCCAGAGAACTAAAGAAGAAAGAAAGACTGAATGAAGCAAAGGAATAAAGGACAGCAGGCCCAAGACATTGTTTCTCTGTATTGTGGAGGCAGGTCTCGCTGCCCTCAAGTTTTAAGATGCAGCTCATATGAAGTAGTTTGTCATTAGCGAACCTTTGCAGGATGCACCTATGTTATGATCTACTATCTATGATGGTTATATTAGAATAGCATGTTCCTGGCTGGATGACTGGCAGAGGGGACATTTAATTTCCAGATGCAATAAGCATCTGCAATGGAAGAGCACCATGCCATAGGGGTTTTGGTTGCCTAGTGTCTTTTCATTTCCCTTCTCTCTCTGCCAGCACTGAGCCAATTCCAGGCAGAGTTGACAGACTGGCAGGAGACTCAGGGGAGCAAAGCTCTTACACACTGCATGACCACTAGCGGCTAGGAAGAGGAGAACATCCAGCCTGGGGCACAGGCAAGGGAGGCACTGGTTGAACCCAGCTGTATTTGTTCAGCAGAAGCTGGCACAGTTACAGATTGACCCAGCTGGCATCTAACATCTTTTGCCTGGTGAGGATGTTATAGGACACAGGAGAAGGAGCTGGGTGTATTGTGGTTGGTAAAAAAAGTGAATGTAAAGAGACAATGACTCAAATCTGTAAGAAACCCAGCTTCTTTTTCTGTTTCTTTACCATCTCAATTTTCAGAGGTAAATTACCCTGGATGATTTAGGCCATAAAAGCTTTTGAGTCATCTTCACTATTTAGCTGTGAAAGATGAGACAGTTCAGTTCAAATCACTCATCTGAAGGCATGTTAAATAATTAACAGTATGGTCTGCAGTGCTATTTACCATCCCACAGGGCTGCTCGTCCTCTGACCTTGTAGCAGCCTTATTTCATAAACAACACTCCCCAGGATTGCACACTGACAAAACTTCTTATAATTAGGAACTGGAATTCAATATCAGCCTAATCAATACGTGTGGTGGAGCAGGTAGCTTGTGCTGGTTCTTTTGGGCCCCGAGTAAACAGAGTTGAGCTTAAAAAATAAGCAAAACTGCAGAGGCGAGAAAGGGGCTGTAGCATATGGCAGTGCCAAAACTCGGATACGTTCATACAATGTAGTAAACTAAGGTCATTGCCTTTGTTAAGAAAAACTTGGCAAATTACATCTGCTGTAGAGGTCAGGCAATTACGTTCACAAGGAAACACAAACTTGCACGTTATTTAACATTTCCAGCCTCTGTAGCACAGTTCTACGTCAGTTTAAATATACAACATCCACAATGAGTAACAGATCCTGCTGAACATG
This sequence comes from Brachypteracias leptosomus, assembly GCA_013401335.1. NCBI lineage: Eukaryota > Metazoa > Chordata > Aves > Coraciiformes > Brachypteraciidae > Brachypteracias > Brachypteracias leptosomus. Next base: position 274,509 of record VYZX01021030.1, on the reverse strand, counting down.
CTGCTTTCTTATGAGCTCAGCTCTAACAGTGGTAGAAACATTTATGGCAACATTGTGTTTTCTCTGAGAAAAGTGACCTCTTTGAAATGGAAAAATGTTGAGAATTACTCAAAATAAAAATGGGTGTTTTATTTTGCCTCTTTCCAAGTTTTCTATTTTATGCTCATTTTTATTTAACTTTGTTTCAGGTTTACTGTTCCATTTCAGTGTTCATCATTTCATTTCAGGTTTTCCAGTGCTCTCAGCACAGGCCAGCCTCTCTGTGCTTTGACTGGCCGAGTGTCCTTTATCACAGTATTTGACAAATAGTGAAAAGATAAACTAGCAGATAATCACTAAATGTTATGGGTTGACATTAGCAGCAAATTAAAATGCCAGGTCATTCAGAATCTTGCAAAACTAAACTTTTTTCACAAGAAAATCTATATTTTTTTCTGATTTTATCTTGATTCAGCTGAACTGCTAACTATAGCATGCAGCTTTTGGATGAAAATTATCTTGGCATCAGAAAACTAGAGGGTGGTTAATATGGCACCGATTTTAAAAAAAAGGTTCTAGGGAAAATGCTTATACAAGGCAAAATGTATATATAAAACAATTCTAAAGAATAGCTTTAGGTGACAACTGGGTAAATAGGATATACTACGAAAGTCCAGCTCAGCTTTTGCAGAGGAATATTGTACTTCAGAACTCTGGTAAGGTTTTTTGAAGGAGATAACAAATGTGAATGAGAAGAATTCAGTTGACATGGCTTAACTGGAAAGCTTGTGCCCAAAGGTGCTCAGCAAGATCACTTGTTAGAGATGCTTAAAGAAACTAAGCTGTTGTAGGGTAAAAGGAAAACTCTTCACATTAGTTAAAAGGCAGAATGGCAGGGTAAGAGCAAATTATCAGTTTTCACAGTGAAAGGAGATTATCAGCAACTATTTGATAGAAAAGCAGATGAAATTCAATGCAGATAAACATAAAATCCAGCATATAGGAAACAGTCCTTATTCTTTCTACAGTGATGGGCCCTAAATTCAGTCTTACTCCTTTGCAATGGGATCCCAAGGTCAGAATAGGCAGTGCTATAAACACCATCTCAGTGCTCAGAAGTGCAAGCACTCAGCAAGCTGAGTGCCAGCAAAGGAATAGAGAGCAAAGCAAAGATACATCACGCTGGCACTGTTTAAATCCACCCAGTCTCAAAAAGAACATAGTAGAAAGAAAAATATACAGAGAAGGGCAAAAAGGGCAGTCAAAGGGAAAAACCAACTTCCATAGAGAAAATAGTTAAATAGACTAAGATTTTTCAGCCCAGGAAAGGAAAAATTAAGGGAGCAATACAACGCAAATGTGTAAAACATGTTGCATGGAGTAGGTGAACAGAGATCAATGAATCTTCCAATGCAAGAGCTGGAGGACATAATGTAAAATAAGCACATGGCAAGGGTAAAAGCAGACAAGGAGGTCCTTATGTGAGGCACAGTTATGGAGATATTTTTATCAAGATGTCATACATGTTCTAAGTTTAAATGGGTTCAGAAAGGAACTGGATAAATTAACTGAATAAAAATCCATCCAAGCTATTAAATGCAAACACACCATTTACTGATGCTTAGCCAAAGATGGCTGGAGGCTGGGAGAGCATCCTGGTGAAGGCTAACGTACACTTATCTGATTTTTATGCTCTTCTACTAATGACCACTAAGAGTAACCACATATAGAAACAGACAAAATTTTGGTCTTAGCCAGTCCAAGCTTCTTATTTGTGCTTGTTCTGAGATTCAAATCACAACATTTTAATCACAGAATTGCTAAGATTCTGTGATTAAAATGTGTGTATGAAATGAAATTAAGAGAAGGCTTAGGGAAGACCTTATAACCATGTACCAAGACATAAAGGGTGGCTACCAAGAAGATGAAGACTCCTTTTTACAAGGAGTCACATGGAGAAGACAAGGGGTAATGGGCACAAGTTACTCCTGGGGAGCTTCCAATTGGACTCCAGAAGAAAATTTCTCACCATGAGAACAATTAGACATCAGAATAATCTCCCAAGGGAAGTGGTGGATTCCCCTACATTGGACAGTTTTAAGATTCAGTTTGACATTAATAAATGCTAATAAAGGGACCTGTTTCTGTAGACACAGGTGATTCTGTCTGTACTGTTTATAAGGAAGCTTCCAAACCCCTCTCTCATCACTTAGCCCAAATTTATCCATCACAGCATTGAAACAAAACCACTAGAAAACTTAAGCATTGGTCTGTCAGAAGCATCTCCCTACACAGCTCTGAGGCTGAATCCATGGTGCTGCAGTCTTTACCTTGGCCATGACTTTCAGAATGAACTGGAATGCTATTTCCCTTGGGTGAAATCTGTTGAAACTGATGGATATGTTCTTATTGCAAATCCCAGTGGGGCTAAAATTTTGCTTCCAGCTCTTAAGTTTTGAGAACACCAAATGATTTAGTTGTAGTTGTGTAATCCTGAACTGGAAGCAGGGAATGGATGATCTAGGAACAGTTTTGTCATCTCCAGCCACTAAATACTGACAGGTTCAAACTTCCATTTAAACAAAAATCATGGAGGAAAACATATTATTGTTCTGCACTAAAAATGAGCAAATAGATTGACCCGGGAGGGGAGAATTGGATCAGGCCAAGCCAGTCCTAGGACCTGATATCATTTTTCTAGTCCTGGTACCTTCACTTGTCTCATGTTTTCATCCTTCACGCTCCTTGTTTCTCCTGATAAAACTAACAATGCCACAGTTGTTTTGCTCCCTGCTGCTGCAGAGGGCTCTATTTTTAATCGCAATTAATGCAGGGGCCAAAACAAAGCAAAACTTATCTCTCGCCTGCATTGTTTATAAAGGGGCTGTTTAGTCTGAGGTCACAGGGCACGTCTCTCATCAGGCAGCTTCGCAGCCTCCTCCGAAGTCAAGCAATGCTCAGGGTCCATGTGACTCCTGCCAACAAAAGCTGCCTTGCAGGTTTGCTTCATATACTATGGTTTTTTACCATTTGAGGTCTTTTAAACATTCCCTGCAGCCTCACACTCTCCATGTGGGTGTGTGGCATGGTGTGAATGGGTGCTGGGGAGATAGCACTGTTTCTTGGGCTGCCTGTCATTGCTGTAACCATCTTGGACATTTTAGGCCAGAGTCCATTTGTGAGTAAAGATGCCTTACATAGACCTTGGCAGCTCTTCTCCTGACCGTGGGCTATTTTGGCCACAATCAATTCAAGATGGTGCCTGACAACAATAGCTGATGCTCCTGAGAGCTGATTTTCTTGGGTACCAAAGGCTTATAAATATGCCCGAAAACACTCTAGTGTATACGGAGATGCAGAGATCTCAGCACCATTACAGCTTAGAAGGAACTTCAACTTCCTGTAATTCAGTACAGAGCTCCTTTCAGTAAATGTGTTTGAGCCTTCCTCATCTACCTGAGCAGTTTTGAAGGTAGTACAAGAAATGGTCTACCTATGGCAAATATCCTTCATAGTCCTTCAGAGTTCACCAGACAGGCAGCTTTGATACTGCACCACCTGAGTGGGCAGCTGCAGTATGTCCTACGGCGACCTCAGGAGAATAATATTATTTTCTTTGGATCTTTTTTTAGGATTAATTCCTAAACGGCTTATTTATCTAATTTGCAGGAACTGGTTACATTCCAATTTTGCACACAAAGAAATAATAAAACCATCTTAATTTCAAAAGACCTTGCTTATCAAATGCATTTTTCATAGACAAGATATTTGTTAAGCATTAGTGTACCAAGACAGGTTTCTGTGCCTGTGCCAAGAGCCACTTTTCCCTGAAGAACTGAATGTATTTGAAATATTTTGAACCCCCACTTTCTGCTTCACTTGCTAAATAATTTCACATTTCTTCCAAAAGCTGATCTTCTTTCATCAGATAACAATCCATATTATTGCAGCCTCCTGGAACAGAGGAATGCTACTGACAGAATGAATATTTAGGTACAGAAGTAATTTTATTTTTTGCTTATTTTACTGCAGGGAAATGCTAAATTTGCACATTTCTAACTAGCATATGTGTAGATGCACTTTTTACTTAAGCTGTCCAAATGAGGTTATGTTCTATGAGCATGTTTAACTAGTCCTCAGGGTTATTTTTTCCTGCTTCCTTTTAACACACCAACAGCCTTCAACTGAAAGTCAGCTTTAGCAAACTTCCATACATTGGACTTTCCATGCATTCAGGCAACCTTGTGTCCATCACTAGCAGATTCTATAGGCATGCAAAAATGCACAAGGGAAATTTTATTAAAGGATCCCTATATTATTAATTGCTTGCAGCTGCCCTATTAAGAAACCATTATCAGCCTCAGAAATACTGAAGCTGGTCACTAAAATGGTAAGGGACTAAGCTGCCTACTAAGTTTGAGTGTACATTTTATTTGAACAAATGAAGTGAATAAGCATATGTGCAAATGATCAGACATGCTGATTTGTGTGCGATTACTCAAGTCAAATGTTTAATTTGCATAACTGAATGCAAATTAGGTACAGAACTGCAGGCTAACATGAAGCATGCCATTTGGTGCCTGACAGTTTTAAAAATCAGACTCAAAACCTCCATGCTTAGTGTAACTGAATCAGAGCAGTGGAATTCAGCACAGCAGATATCTATCATTTGATTCTGCTTATAATTATTTGCCAATAAGGGAGGATGACATGTAAACAAGCAGCAGAACCACAAGTCTGCTTCATTTTCTATCTCTCCAAGAGAAATTGCTATTCTGAGCTTCCAGCATATCCTTTCTTGCCTTACATTTTAAATAAAAATCTCTGACAAAGAAAAACCTACAGCTGCACAAGGATATGGAAGGGCTCCCTTATGATAGCTGTTTGGTAGTTCTTTGGGAATGGAAGTTTTCCACTGTACATGGTCCTCAAATTATTTTTAGCTTTGTTTACAGTCTGCAATGACATATTCAATGTGATTTGATGTTTCCTAGTATTCTTGATCCACTCTTTTCCAAGGGTAGCAGTGGAAAGTCTACAACGTAGTAAACTGCATGCAAGACCTCGTACGAGGAAAATATTTGTAGAGAACAATCTGATGTGGACTGGGAACTGAACTGGATGATCTAATGGGCATTACCTTGCTGGAGCCTAATGATTCATAGTAGCAAAATGTCAACTCTAATGTTATTTAAGAGCACAACAAGTAGGGTTTTTTGGTGTATTTGAAACTGTCTGACTGTAACACACAAGAAAGCACTTGAAACACACAAAAAAACCTCTGCTCAGGATGTCTTTTTATAATGTCTATAGGTTGGTTATAAACCCAAACATTTCATAAGCCAGTCTTGGGAGCAGAAAAATAGCCAGGAGACCAAAATGTGGCTGAAGAAATCCCAAGCTCCGGCCTACATAAATATCCCAATTTGCTCCCTTACATTTGAAGATACAGTCCAGCTGAGGCTGCTGCTGATCATGGAGCTACTGCCTGTTTAAACTGGGAACTATGAAAGAAAGGCATCCAAAACTCCTACAACCTAGGAGGCAAAAGATATAGAGTTAAAAAGCAGAACAGCCCTAACAACCCCAAATGACATGATTTTGCAAGCCCAATTAATGATTTATGAGTGACTGAGGTTGGCAACACTGAGGAGCTGACTCATGAATGCTCTGCTTTCTCCATGAAGGAAAAAAGAAGCAGATGGAAATGTCAGAGCTGCCCTTTGGTTGTCTTCCCCATGGTGGGCAGAGCCCTCTGCAACCCCACAGTGTGGCGCATAGTGGAGCAGGGCTGGAGCAGCCTTGCAGAGGGTACTGGTGCCACAGAACACACTTGGCTTTAAAGAACTGCCATTTCATTGTCTATGTGGAAACCGAAGGTCTGTGCATGTGCCTTGTCTGGATGATGGCTCTGGCTGTGCAACCACTAGAGAAGCAAACATGAGGGAACTTTGGACAAAGGCATTCTCTTATCTCAAGCCCCATGTACAAATCTGAGATAAAACCCAAACTCCGAAGGTAGAAATAAGCTCTATTTATTCAAACATGCTAAAAATATCTTTTACTACCACCCTGTATAATGTAAAACCCTAGAACCTCTGTCGATACAAGTTCACTGGTAGATTCACAGATATCTGTATATATATACATATACATCACACATGACCTGTAGACTGATTTGTCTGAATTCAGCTTCCAGCCATTAAAGCCCATTTTAGTTCTGTCCATGTGGTTGCAGGGCTTCCTACCCATCTGTGGTACCTCATGCAGCAACAGACAAGACTAACAAAGCCAGTCCTCACCCTTCTATTTCATAAAAGAATCAGACTGAGATACCAAAATTCAGTTCAGGAGTAGTTCCTTCAATTTTGTTAGACCCAGCATAGATATGCTGGTTCCCCTCCAGAAGAACACATCCATATGAGTTCAGACTCATAATTCAGCTCCTGCAGCTTGACATGTTGGCATCTGTCAGCTCAGTTATGGCATCTTCACGTGTGTGTGTTTGTGTGTCTCCAGATGTGTCCGTAGTCCCTGGCAAATGGGATATAATTCAAGTAATTGCAAACTAAATTATACTTCAGTGGCAGTGGGTTGTGCTAAGTCACATTTCCAGGTATCTGCAGGAACTGAGAGTGTGCATATGGACAGTTACCACTGGTAATCAGAAGAGGACAATTACTGAGGTTACAGTCACCTAATCAAGAGCCTGAGCACAGGCTGTGGAAGAGCTGTTGATTAATATAGGTCAGATTTCCCTGCCTTTTCTTGATAACTACTTTATTCCTTTTTCAGTGATACTACACAGGTCTTCAGCAGTTGTCAAATTTCAAGAGCTGATTGTAACCTTGCTTACAGAAAAAAAATAACCAACAAAATTCTTTTGGCCAGGAACTGCTAAATGAACAAGCTTGATGATTTCAGAGATTTATAATCTCCAGAGAAAATCACAATCAGCATTTGCAATGCAATGTAAGTATACAGAAAAGCAAGTGGAAATAGGAATATTCCCCCAGCCAAGAATTCTTGCAGACTGTTGATGTGCTGATCGGCTGATGTGCCAGCGGCTGCAGGGGCTCACAGGCGAGGGGCTTGCAGAAGAGCATGTAGGATGTCTAAGCTGTTACGGTGGCAACTAACTGACAGCCTAGGAGGGTTAGTAAGAGCAGGCTACCCATCTTGACATTTTCAAGTGTTAGGTTGTGTCTCTGTAGTGAAACTATTCTGATTTACACGATAGCCGCCACTGAGAATGGTCCTACTCTTCTCCTCCCACTCCTCCTTGCGCACTGGCATTTTTCTGGCCTCAGATGAGCTGGGCTGGAGATCTGAGCCAGCTGACGGCTCTCTGCTCATTCCTGTAGGGTTAGTTTTCTGCTGATTTAGCTTTCTGAACAGGTTTGCTGGTGGGGGCAGAAAACTGCCAGTGCCAGCATAAGGGGAGCAGCGGGGGGCACAGGCAGGGGAAGGGAAAGAAGCAGAGCCCTCCTGGGCTGCAGCAGCTAAGCACTAAGTCCATTTAGTGGCATCAAGGTATGACACCATTAGCATTCCTGTCTTGGAAAGGAAGATCAATTCCACTTTAATTGTTATGGCTTCAAATCTGAGTTATCTAGCAAATTGTTTGATGATCACCTACTTCACTTTGCTTACTGCAAGCAGTGCCGGCAGATGATGCTTGGAGCAGCACGGTGTTTTGAACCTTTCTCTTCCCCAAATCCTCACAAGTGCAAACTGTCCCTCGTTATACTTGTGTAAGCTTTCTGGGAGCAGGGTGTTGTAGGGGAGAGACCAGCAGCTAATTCCATATGTGGTGGATTTGGGTGCTTTGGCCCTGGCAGGTGGGCTCAGGGCTTGGTTGATCCTCTGAGATAGGCTGAGCACAGCCCAGACCACTACTGAGAAGGACAAGGAGGTGAAGTAGGACACGGGGAAGGGGATGGATGGGGCCAGGGGACTGCAATGGGAACTCAGGCATCCTGACTACCAGCAACGTACCCTGGCCAACGTGTTCTACTGCTTCAGTGCAGACTGAGCATTCCCTCAAAGGCAAAAGAGCTACACTGTGGACCTGTTATCTCATGGTAACAGTGACACCAGAAGGCTGTTTGTATGGAGTCTGACACCCCTCAGTCCAAATACTGCTTTACACAGGTCCAAACAGCACAGAAAGCAGGCCAAAATTAACCAAAACCAATCAGGTGGTAACCATCATTCACCCCTTCTCCAGGCTAAACCAATGCAGATGCTTTATCATCAAATTTCCAGGTGTCTAATACAAAATAAATACCAAAAACCAGCTTCAGAAACATAAAGTCTGCAAGTGACACAAGGCATGTGGGGTTGGGGTTTCCACTGCTCCCTCCCCTGTGCTGCCATGCTGTGCTGCTCTCACCCCAGCATGCACGTGGTCACTTTGGGGGTGCCAGGACTAATCCATTAGTGCTGCATGATGTATGTGGAGTGGTTTCAACAGGGTGAACTAGGGGAACATAAATCATCCCTGGCACAGCAGCTAATTAGGCCAGAGAGAGCCAAACAGCCTCAATGATGAACCACAAGAACAACCTAGTCTTATTTTGACACTCCAGGCTTGTGAGGTCTCCTCTGCCTCTGAAAGCCTCCTTAGCTCAACAGATTTTACACGGAGCAAATGGCACATCAGCACCCACGTATCCAACAAATATAAAAACAGAGAATTGAAAGGTCCCAAATCTCCAGTCTGTGCTTTTATTCTCCCTCCATTCCCCCCTCTCTCCAGACCTTAATACTATTTTTTGTTATCATATGGTAATTTGCTGACCTCTCACTTCTTCCCAACAGCTGCAGCTTAGACTTTGTCTAACATTATTCCAGTGAAAATTTAATGAGATCTTTGCTTTAAATAACCTAATGAAATAAGGGTACCAATTAATCCCTTTGGGCCAAAGTCAGTTCCTCTTAATTTTTGTTCTCTAAAAGAGGTTGTAAAAATCCCCCCTGCAGAGAGTGGTCCTGTGGAACTTCATGGAGATTAACCCGTGAGGTTCGCCTGAAACTGTGATGTGGAGTTGGAAATTTTTAGTCAAAAAGGATTTTCCATTGCAGAAATGTTGATTTGTCAAAACCAATATATTTTCTGGAAAGTATTTCTAAAGAAAAAAGCATTACAGAATTTCAGCACTACAAGGAACCAAAAAAGTCTTCCAAAGTAAAACAAAGCCAAATGTTAAAATATAAAAATTCACCATGACATGGAAATTCTGAGTTTCAGCTGGTTTAGCAGAAACTTTCAACTATGCAGATAGCTTGACCTCCTCAGGTACTTCTCAACAGGTCCTCAACAGCATCCACTTTAGGCAGCCCTGCAGAATTCCTAAAGCCAGAGGGGAACTTAATGTAAAATCTGTCTACATTTATGTGCAAAACGAGACATAGTATGCCACTCACTAACTTCAACATTCCTCGGTGAGATGTTGCAATATTAGCTAAGCTTGCTCTTGAGGACTCTGACATGGGCTATGCCTCCACTGCAGATCATGGTGAAGCACTGGGATATTCGGTGAGGTTAAATGCTCACGGGACATCTGGGAATGGCTGAGCTGCAGCAGGATCGATCTCTGGGCAGGCTCTTCTATTGTACGGAGCTAAATCAGTCTGAGATCTCCCTGCCACTGCTGTTCGATGGCTTTTGCTCTCTGAATTAGCCCATTTAATGTTCATGTATCTCAACACCGCGTTGCAATCTGCAGTATAGACAGAACATTATTTCTAATCTAAATTTATCCAGCTTCAGTTTCCAGCCACTGGATCCTGTTATGTCTCTGTCTATCCATTCTAAAAACCTTCTATTATTAGAAATAAGCTACAGAGTTGAACAGATCACATCCATCATCGCTTTATGATCCTCCCACTGTTTTCCTCACTTCTAAACCACAGTGTCCCTTCTCTGCATTCAGGTCTCCTGTTCTCAGCCTCTGTTTTACAGTGGGGAAGCAAGTGGGAGGCTGCGAGTGTGGCAGTGGCTGGGGATGCGGCTCTCACTGAAGGAGGGTGAGCAGAAGGCAGAAGGTACTGGTAAGTGCATCTGTTGTGTTGCAGGGTACAGCATCACTGCAGGCACACTTGCATTATGTCAGTGTTTCACATGGTTGGTGGTGTCAGGTTATTCTGGTTTTGGCTTGATTTCTCACCTGATAGGTATTTAGTCTCATAGAATCACAGAATGTTTTAGACTGGAAGGGACCTCCAGAGGTCCTCTGGTCCAACCTCCCTATACAAGTAGGGACACCTCTACTTAGGTCAGGCTGCTCAGAGCACCATCAAGCCTGACCTTGAATGACTCCAGGGATGGGCCTCCACCATCTCTCTGGGCAACCCATTCCAGTGACCTATCATCCTCATGTTAAAGAACTTTTTTCTAATATCCAGCCTAAATCTATCCTTTCCTAGCTTAAAACCAGTACTCCTTGTCCTATCATTACAAACCCTCGTGAATATTCTTTCTCTGCCTTCTTATAGGCCCCCTTCAGGTACTGGATGGTCACTATAAGGCCCCCCTGGAGCCTTCTCTTCTCCAGGCTGAACAGCCCCAACTCTCTCAGCCTATCTCTGTCATGCCTTGCTTTGTTCTAACAGTTATATGCCAATAAAACTACCTTCTATTCTCCCCAAAACTATCCTCCAAACCTTTAGGTAAAGCATGCTACATAAAACAGGCTCCGTCATTCCCCTGGTTGCCAAATCACAACTGGTTTTGGAGAGAGCTCGGATACGGATCTCATCGTGCGAGATCAGGTTCACCCACGGGGACGAGGATAATCCTTTGTCTGCAAAAAGCAGTTTGCAAAGTTCAGTGCAAGTTCCCTGCACAGTCCTGACGTTTGTGCTCTGCCCACACAAATGAACCGAGCAAGGAACTGTGGGAAACATTCCTCTGCTGCTCTCGCCGAGCTGCCAGAGCGGGATGCAAAACTAGGATTTATAGAGTTAAGAATTACACAAGGTTATACAGCTATATAAAATGCAATTAAGATGCAAAGAATATTTTATAGCCTGACTGCATCAGTGTCACAGAATTTCATAGCTGACTGTGTGTTTTTCCATTTCCTAGAGCACTCTTTAAAAGCTGAAGGAAATGTATTAAAAGCCAATGAGATTAAATTATACATAGTTCCTATTACTTCTCTCTTATAAAAGGACCTCACATGGACACCTCAACCTGAAACACAGGAATGATGAGGTTATTTTTGCCATAAGCCAAACATATGTCCTTTAGGTTATGTAAGAAATATTTGTGGTCCCTCTTGGTGTTGTCAGAATGTACATCATATATTAGATTCTCAAACACACAGAAATAACCCTTCTGTTAAAGCTAAACAAAAGGGATTTAACGGGTTGGACTAATGAATTTCAGGAACTGATTACCCATGGCAGTATGATACTGGTTGACGTGTTAAAAACAGTTAAATAACGTAGGACCTTGCCTAAATAAGATTTATACACAGTGCCAGCTAGCTGGTAAAAAATAGCAATAACCTTTTAAAACATTAATTTAGGCTTTTATTAGAATACAAAGAACCTCCAGTTTTTGAAAGCAGGCATTGTCTCCCCTTTTAATTTCAACAGCACCATGGCTTGAATACAACACAGCAGGGTGTATGTTTTCTAAAGTTGGGTTATTATCAGAGTGCTCGATGTAGTTTGCCAATAAGCCTTTATTTGGCAAAGCTTAAAACTGCTGACAAATGAGATTCTTCCTACAGCAGTAAAACAAGGCACAGTTAAATATGCCTAATTACAAAAACACACCGAGAACCACCGTGAAGTATGTACAGAGCTGAAAAATCAAATGATCTCTGCATCACAACTGAGAGGCTGGTGTCCCAACACCATCTAGACACACAGATTAAAAATATATAAATGCAAAAGATGTGGGGACGAGCAACTGCCTGTCTTATGCCTGATGCAATCCCACCGCAGCCAACAGACCCCGTCCTGCCCTCACTGAGACCGCGGTGACCCCCCCGCCAGCCATGCTGCTTCTGCTCTCGCAGCCACACCGCTTTTGGGAGCTTCTAACCACAGGGAAATGAGCACCCCGTAAGATCAGAAGCAAGTTTAAACATGCAGAGGGAGAAATCTGAAAATAAATTTCTCACCTTGAACCATAAGTTCAATGAAGTGATTGTTTGCCTACAAGAGTCTGGCAGTGCTTATTCTTCTGGACCTCTGCTACTCTTTCTCCATAAATGTGAGCTGATACAGAGATGAGAGTGTAATTAAAACTTTGAAACTAGATGAAAAAATGCACCTGTTTAAAGTGAGGTAGTTCTTCATATCTTTCTTCAAGGTGAGAATGGGTCACTAACAGACTTGTTTCTTTTCTCCAGTAGTGTAGGGTAATGTGCACTTTGAGTTCAGATGTGAATCTCACTCCAAGACAATTATACACAGCACTGATGAACTTTATTCTAATTCCAAGGGAATTACTAGTGTTCTGTGGGAGATTAATTTGCCCACTTGGGCTAAAGGTTGTTCCTAATGTACCTTTTGGGTAATGTACCTTTCATCCAGCAGCATTTCAGAACCTATTTGAGAGCAACACCCTCTGATGAGAGAATATAAGCAATGGAGAACCACAGTGAACGTGACTGAGAAACAAAAAATTATTAACAATTGCATTTTGATTGAGGAACAGAGTCTATTTAGTTGACACAGTATAAAACTTTTGAGAGAAAACTCTCTTCATCTCAATTTGAGGACATAGAATATATAGAATAGTATTCCCAGGCAAATCTCAAGACATACAGGAGTAAATCAGTACAACTAGATGCAACATTGACATTTAATGTCTATGCTGTATTTTTTTTCATATTTTAAAGATTTCATATTTACTAGAAATATTTAGGAAAACACATTAGGAACTGCAAAGAGAAGTAGCCCATTACAGCCAAGGCGAGTAGCAAGTAAAAATGCCAGAACCTCAAAAAAAATGTCCCATAATATGTGTCTTACTTGTTACTGTGCCCTGTCACTTCCTTCAGCTATACTGAGTGACCCTGAATGGGGATTTACAGCAGCTGCCACAGTGTGTCTAAGTCACTTAGACTGAGACTATATTTAAGACAGAACTTAAGGGCTTCATGTTTATCCTCACTACTTTCAGGATCAAATTGTCTTAGTTTCCAGCATAAGTTTTCTGAGCATTACACCCCTAAACTCAAATTTTAGTTAAACTTAGTACTTTCACAGTTATTCTGTGAGCTGAGGTCTCATGCATTTGTGCCTAAATAATATTAGCAATGTCGTAAGAAATGCCTGAAATGCCCAAGGAACCCCAACTTCCCTTTCAAAAGCACTGAAATAATAAGGGAGCACCAATTTAATAGAGAATCAATTCACTTAGGCTCCCAAATGCACCAAGTCACTTCTGAAAATCAGCCCCAGCCTCTAATGTCATGTAAGCACGTTTGAAAACTTTACACGCCAGCTCAAATTCACCCTACTTGTATTGATAATAGAGTTCAGGCTGAAACAAGATTCCTGGGAATGATGCATAACCAAAAAAAAGATCTTAGTTTCATTGTGAGATCCCAGGTTTGCCTTGCAGAGCTAGCAGGGTGAAGAGAGAAGCTTTTCATTGATCATATGTGATCTGGAGATAACTGAGACACTACAAGAGAGCTCTAGATGTGTATCTTTCTGAGAAGTGCAGTTGTTAAAAGGATGGGAGGAAACTTTAGGAGAACAATACACCATATATTACTCTGGAAATTAACAGCTGCTCTTAGTGGAATCAGTATTAGAGGTATGGAAAGTGCACTGTTTGGGCCACTCAAAGCTATGCTTGTACTTAAAACTAAATTCCTGTTTATGATGTGCTCGTAAACGGCTGCGCTGTGAGCCTGTGAGCAGTGGGCTGTGGTCCCCAGCGCCAGGGGAGCAGGGAAACTGCAGGAAATTCAGGAGGTGGCAGATGGAGATGAGGCAGATGGAAGGACCAACATATGAGAAAGGTTGAAGAGTTAACTATGTATAGCCTGCCTGAGCACTGAATTAAAGTCCCCATATAAATGTCTTGGGAGCAGAATTATTTACAGGGGTGCTTTAAACCAGGGAACATCAGGGATGGATTGAAAAACTCGGACACATGTAAGACACATCACTTGGCAAGTTAGCATGTGCCAGCAGAGCCACGGTAACTCTTTACCTGTGCACTTTTAGCCCAAAAGCTCATCTGTCCTCTACTGCCCTAAAATAGGTCAGAGGAAAGCTGCATTTGTTGTGTGCTAGGAGAGGGCACTCAGCACCAGAGCTGAGCTCAGCTAGGGTGACTTGTTCATGAGGCCAAGTGCTAAGGAAAAAAAGAAAAGTGTTCTGGATATCAGCAAAAACCTTCCTGACCCTGAGATCTACAGCTTTTATTGTTGTGTCTCTAGGAAGAAGTGCAAGGCTTATTGCTTGGGCTGTTTAAATGTAGACTGACAAAATACAAGACTGTACTACAAGGAATAACTCTGAGGTTAGATGTCCCAGTTGTCTGGACACATTTTTTCCTCTCTTATTTCTGTAACTTTCAGATGACTTTCTGTAGAGTATTGGGTGAAAGAGTCTAAACAGAACAAAGGCCCCTAAATTTCCCTTTTGTTCAAGGATTCAGTTTACTGCACCATTTTTTTAACCTCTCTGATGTTAGAATAAATGTTTTCCAACTTGCTGTCTGAAATTGGGAGTGACAAAATACCCCAAGAAAAGATGTTCTCATAGCATTTCCAGCTGGGACAAGACACAAAGGTTGCCAAAAATCTCATGAGAAAGTTTATTATCAAGAGATTTCCGACCTCATCTTTCAAAGCTCTGCTCATTGCTACATTGCCAAAACTGATTCCAAGCTCTGCTTCTCCTGAAAGCTGCCCATCACTCCCTGCTGCAATTTTAGTCACAACTACAATATCTGTAAGCAGTGTGGCTGCTGAGCAGTGTCAGTGTGGGTACTGGAAGGGGGAACTCATCCCTGGAAGGCAGCAGGGTCTTGGTGAAAGGAGCAAGCAGGTCAGGAAACCCCTCAGCCCTGCTCTGTCTTCCCAGCATGGAAGCCCATGGTTTAGCCCATGCAGCTGCAGAAGACCTAGTCCAAATCAAAACAACTTGTAACACATATAGGTACGGACTGAGAGTCCTTGGCACCAACAGAGCCCTTCTGTCCCACCACAATGCTTGCTAGCTAATCCTTTCTAATAGCCTTGATCGCTTGCATTTCTACTCATGCAATCACTTCAGTCATGCTACCCCTCTGTGTCTTACTTCATGGACTTTAATGAGTGCAGTGCTTCCCCACTAGGTACAGTCTTAAAGATCACCTTCATGGCAAGTGCCTTGAGCTCTTTAAACAAAAGATACAATGAAAAATGTAACAGAAAGACTTCAGTTAGTACTGAAGTGCCTCAGGAGCCTGGGGATGTCTCACCTCCATGATATTCCTTACATTGATATATATATTATTCCAAAAGGAAACTATTATTTCCCAAAAGTTCTCATGTTCAGTAGAATAACAAAGCTTTTTTTCCAACGTGAAATGGAAAGGCTTTTGGTCTTCACGGGTTTCTTCTCACACCCCTTTCATAGAGATAACATAAAAAGAAAAAGAACAAAGAGGAAAAAAGAAAGGAAAAAAGTAGAGGACGAAGAAATTTCATTTATCAACTTCAGATTTTACACTTTTAATCTTTTAATACAAATCAGAAAATGTAAACATCAAACTTTCTGATAAGATTTTCACTTCTTCAAAAGACCTTTTACCTAAAAGATTAGCATATACATAAAAAAAAATCATCTACATATACAACACATAGCCAAAGCTTAGGCCTTGGGACTGCACAGGTTTTAGTTTACAAGCATAAGAAGTTTAACTACAATACTGTAAATGTTCTTTGATACTGGACTGATTGGAAAAATTCCCAAAATCTTGAAGTAGAGAGGAAAGATGTATATTTAGAATTAGCAAGGAAAACAGCAATTAAATAAAGTAAACAATAATTAAAACATTGCAATATAAAGACTAGAATGTTGGAAACTTGCATTGACTAAAGATCATATGAAAAAAGTGCTTTTTTTGGCTTAAACCACAATGTCCAAGATATCATTAAAGTTAGACCAGACGATGTGGAAAAAAAATGTTTTATACTCATGTTACTCTAACTTCATGACAATGTAGTGATTTCTTTATAACTGCTTTCAGTGAAAATGTACTGTCTCAAAGCAAGGAGAATAGTAAATTGGGACCTTTTAGGTTTTATTCCCTGATAAGAAGGCACCTGACTTTTAAAAAATGTGATGGGCCTGATCCTTGGCTCTATGGGTTTATTCTGCCTTACACCACCTGCAAATCTTGCCCAATATACTTTGTATTGCTTGAATTTAATTAGAGGCTGAAAAGGTCATAATCCATGTAACTGAGACAAACAGAGAAGTTACCTATAGAAAAATTTGAGAAAAACTGAAACCTCCCAATTTTATTTGAACTTACAAGTTTGGCAACAAAAGAAGTAGATCCTCTCAGCTCTGGGCCACGCAGTCTTTGATTGCCAGCTAGGGGAATGTGCAGGTGCTAAATCAGCCACAGCGGCACTGCCCCACAGCTCCCCTTGGGCAAACCCCTGCTCTTTGAACCCTCCCCTCATCTCCATGAGAGCTCCCCACTGCCTGGGTCCAGGCGGATCATGGGAACTGGAAATGTTCTCTCTGAAGATTAAATCCGCCTCACGCATCCCGTATCTCAGCCCCATCTCTCCACATGAGTGAACTAGAGAGCAGAGAAGGAGTTCCCCCATTTTTCTCTATTTGTCCAAATGCCTGGAGAGCAATGTGACATGGATGGGCAGTGGGAAGGAGGTGTTTTGATTATTTGTGTGATACAGACCAGGACAGACAGTGAAATAAATAGCCACACTCCTGCTGTGGGCTTCTCTGTAGGTCATACACACCTTTTAGCATGCCTCTTCCCTGAGACACCTGCATTTGGACAAAAACTTTGATTGGATGGATTCTCCTAAAGCAGCCTTTCTTAGAAAAGCATCTTGCAAAGCTATATGGCAACTTTATTGTAGTATTTGAAAGAGCCCAGATCCACCTTCCCTGTAGGCTCGTGCAGATCACTACAGAGATTAGAGTCACTCATCTGTAGTACCCATTTACACTACACTGGAAGTCAAATTAAGACTGCCTTATAGTGTATCTATTTGAAGAAATTTGGAGGAGTGAGTAGATTTGCTGCTGCAATAAGTTGTCAGAGATGCCACGTGGGCACAGCACATCCACATGGGAGGCAAAAATGAGAAAGAAAAAAAACCCAAAGAGGCATGTTTCAAGCTTTTATAAAGACCAGCAAGTCAACACCACAGGCTCAGTCCCTAAGATCAAGATGCTCAATGGACATTGATCAGAGATCCAGAAAGGTCACTGAGCAGTAGTCAGCATGGATGATGAAGGTGTCCATCGTAAAGGTAAGGTTTGTCTATGACAGATACAAGACATGGTGTGGGATTGATCAAGTCTATGGGATGGGCCCTCTGGAACCTCTGAAGACCAACACTTTGTCCCATTGTTCTTTCACACAATAAAGGTGCAGCACCAGCTGCAAAAAACGTGTCTCCAAAAATATAAAAAATCTGAAATAACTAGTTGCTCAAGGAGAAAGATGGTCACCTGTGCTATGGGCTATTGCCATTGCTTAAGGTATCACAAAGAGAGTACAGCATGAAAATCTGAGATGGAGAGAAGGAAACAGAAAATGAGAGAGGGGAGAAAAAAGAAACCTGTTTTTACATATTTTGGAGATATTAATACTATGCCCATTTTTGTGCTGATAATTTGGAGAGGCATATCATTTCAACCCACAAGAGGAAAAAGAAGTCAGGAATATCAGCATCAGTTTTTATCTGTGGTCTCCAAAGAAGTTTGATGCCTGTCACTTAGAACAAGAATACCAAATGCTGACCTGGATCCCCTCTCAGACCAGTTTTCATTTCTTTTAATTCCCATTCCTCTGAATTGTAAAGAAGAATAGAATCAGTAGCTTGTATCTCTGAATGTGGCATCTTCTATAGCAATTGATTCGGCGCCTTAGTTCTGCTGTGACATTACAACGTGAATAAATGTGGGTACATGTTAAAGCATTGAGCACCGTGTACCTCCTGGCAGGCTCACTCTTAACTGTCTAGCCTGAAGGTTATTCAGTTTGTTTGTTTGCACCTTTTCCTGTAATACCTCCAACAATCACTGTCATGGAGAGGATGTTTCGGTAAATGAATGTTCCCCTGCATTAGTAGGTTAATTTCTAGGTAGTAGGAAATGTTCTGATGAGTGTTCCATCATCACCGCAGCACAAGCAAACGACAGCAGCAGAAAAAGCCAGATAAACTATGCAGCCAAAGACCCTGGAGTATTTTAGAAGTGCGTTGAAAACCTAGTGGGCCAGATCCTCCTCTCTCATTTACATTCACACAGTGAACCACATCCTGTCATTGAGGACTTGGTGAAAGCGAAAGTTCACAGAGCAGAAGAGCCTCCTGCAGTCACCAACTGCTCTGAGCGGGGACCTCACCCAGCTCCTGCCTGAGCTGCAGGAGGCAGAAACAGTAAAATGCTCATAGGAGCATGAGACAGGTTGCAAGTTGCTACCTTGAGAGCGAAGCAGCCCTCAAGTAGAAGAGAAAAGAAAATAAATGATTTTTTTGATACTTTGAACAACAAAAATAGTTTTTGACACCTGGAACCCATCCCCAGCAGGGAATAAGGTGGAAGTAGCCATGCAGCCCACAGGGAAAGGGATCGATCTGCAAGAGATATAAACTGATAGGGTTGTGAGAACCTGGCTGACTGATGCTTTGGAGTTACCTGAGCCCTTTATTTCACTTTACTGAGAAATTTATAACTAATTGTCACATGATTTAGTGAGGGATTTTTTATGTCTTCCTCCTCCTTATCCAGCAAATCCAACCTGGACTGTGCACAAAGGGTTTGTATACACAGGAAACTAAGCCAAATTACAGACGTGAATATAAAGTAGATTAGTTAAAGCACATTAAATCCTTATATGGAAGGTTTCATTCAGAAATAAAGTAACTGTAATTTGCTTTGGGAATGAATCAAGCAAACTAAAGGCTTCTTTATGTCTGAATAAAAGCATCCACCCAGGGGCTTAATAGGTTTTATCTCAAACACTTTAAATTCACATTTTAGTTATTTCACTCTATCTTGCATGCAGATAAGCACAAGCAGTACCACTTTAACAGAGGTTTTGTTTCAGGTGCTAGCTTAACCTCTGCAGCCACTCTTAAACCAAAATATGGGTATCTACACAGGGCTTTGCACTAGCTTTCCTAAATTGGTTTACAAAACAAACCTAATTCAGCTTCTGTGTGGAAATACGGCCTAAATAGCTGAAAGAATGGGATTTATAGATATATGAGGAGGGATGCCATAAAAGCTCCATTGATTTCTGGCTGTGCTTCTGTTCTAAATCCCATTCTCTCCTAGTCTGCCGCCTCTGTTGAAGACTGATGGATCTTTCTTTTTTTCTTAAAACTTCAGCTGAGTTTCAACTTGCTTCACCAGACTGACAATGAAGACTTAATCCCTCTTGGAATTTGCAAGATGTAAAAGGTTGTGAGTTAGCCTGGCTTGACAGGACTTTGATTGGGAAATTTCAAGTGCTGTTTGCTGGCACAGGTTGTTCCCTTTCATCATAGCCATCCCCACCTTCAGCCAGGACTCTGCAGAGCCAAGGCTGTTAAAAATGGGGTGGTAGCACATGGGGCAACAAACTCCCCCCCCCCAGCATATCTCATTTCAGCTTCTGTATGCAGACTTCTGTATGGCCACAGTTTCACTCTATGGGTTGCATGCTCTGTGTTGTTCAAGAAAATACTCCAGACTGACACCACAGGCTTTTGGTTTGTTTTAAATCTGTAAAATAAAAACATTGATCCCATTCAGATGCTTTGGTTGTGCTTGGTAGAGGTGGAGACCTCATTGTGAATGACACCACGGCTGGTAAAGCATTTAGGAGATGCTAATGGTTGACAACAGTGACAAACATCTTTTAGGGGGACATAATTTGCAATCAACTAAGGCAAATATTTATACAGGCCATTATCACTTCCTGGTGGGATTATTGTGATCCATTATTTGCAGGCCTCCCTCCTACCGTACTTCCTTCAGGGATTTGAATTTTTGCAGAACCGTGGCTCCAAAATGCTCATCCCAGCCAAGATTCATTACTCACTTTACAGGGAGAGCTCCACTGGCTTCCTCTGCAGCACAGAACTGATTTGAAAGGCTTTTTGCTTATACGCAGAATAAAATGGTGAATAATCCATCATACCTATAGTGAAAAAAAGTGGGTTTTGTTTGAATTCCAAAGGTATGCCATAAATTGTTGTCACTTTACAGAGCATCTGAGGGTTTACTCACAATCTAAAAGTATCAAGGACCAAAATTGACGTTGGTAATACAGAAGTGGCTTCTCTAGTTATGTCTGTAAAAAGTGTCCCGAGCCTTTTCAAGAGACTCAATTAACTGAGAAATAATTGCATTCTGAAAAATGGTGAGTAATTTCACATTTGTGGCACTTGGAGACCAGGCTCCATTCTCTTTTGCTTTAGAGCAGATAAATGCTAACCCCGCGAGTTTCCACGGATGTCAGGGGTTGCTGCTTAGCACTCCGTGAGATCACGCAGCTCCCCGAGCTGCAGTTGTGTGCAATTTCAGAGCCAAGAGCCTTTGAGTCACAGCCACTCAGCACACAGTAGCAGGAGTTTCAAGATGTTGCCACCTGCTTTTCTTTTTCCTCAGCCACAAGCTACTGCCTCCACCACAAAGCTGGCAGAGAGGACTACAGGAGGGGTGCTCAGCCTGAAGGAGAGATGAGAGCTGGTCTCACCAGCTGATAAATGGTGCACTGCAGAGGCTGAGCTATTCTACAGGAATAGCTGATGTTGGGCTAGACAGTCCTGATCTTGCAGCCTCCCCAGCACAGGCCTACCAAGCCCTGCTGTACCACCTCAGCACCTCCCAGAAGAGGCTCTGACAAGGCACGCTGCGAGCTAAACACAGATCAGATAATTTCCAGGCAACCTCAAAAGACAAATATGAAGCTGTCATCAGCTCAGTGCTAAGCAGATGACTCCGAACACCTTAAAAAGACGACACTATTTCTGCAACAGTGGCAGGGGGATAATAGCATAAAGAAATCACCTTTAAACTGTAAAACATACATGACAAACAACAATTTTTGGAACATTCATTGGCATTAGCTAAACTGAGGTGAAAACATTACTTATTATAACAAATTTTGACTGACAGTCCCAAACCCCATCACTCCTGAAGAACACATAATTTTGAGGCTGAGTAATCATTAGAGCGCAACAATGTGATAAACAAAGCTCTCCAGCGCAGGGGCTGCTGTCAGCTCTGCACCACAGAGCAGCTTTGCATGGAGTGTGGGTCTCCAGGTGAAATGGAGCCCTTCTGACACCTTTATTCCTCTGCAAGATGCAGCTCCTTACACAAGCACAACTGAGTGGGAGACAGCACACATTTCAAGTCCAGTCCACAGGGTGTTACAAACCCTCCCAGCAATTATTGAGTATCACAGACCCTCACCAAAGTCTGCTCCACCGGCAGGGTGCCGCTCTTCAACCTGATCTTGGAAGGATGTTTAACGTACATGTTGGCATGCACATTTAGCAAATGCGTAGCGAAACTCCCTTCCAAGCTCTCAACACTTCTCTTCTCTTGGAAGACGCTCGCAGAACAAACAGCGTGTGACCAAGGGACGGTCCCCTTTGCACAACACATCACTGAAAGGTGGTCGGGCGTGACAGCAATGAGCACGCAGCTGGTAAGAAGCAAGCAGAGGCAAAGATGGAGTCTAACTGATTTGCGAGCAGTAGCGATGTTTTGCAGTTTTTCTAAGTCTAGCTCAGGTCCATGTCTTTCTTCAAAAGAAAAAAGGGAGACAGGCCAAGACACTCCAGGGCTAATGTTACGTGGAAAGAAAGATGGAGCTGTAACCAAGTTGACTCTAGCAGCATGGAGAGCTGCATATATCGCCTCTGCTTTCTACATAGGCAGAAAAGGTCAAATTTCTAGCTACTAAACAGTAGCTAGAAAGCAGCCTCAGGATTTGGTCTTGGCATCATTTCTGGAAAAGGTTAAGAAGTCAAAGTTTATTATTGTGACATTCTCAAATAATTAATTTATGAATGAGATGTGATTTTTTTATCAAGTGTAAACTTAAAAGGCATCCTCTCATACACTCAGCAATACAAAAGTCATAGAAAAGTCTGGGAAATAGTTTCCATTGCCTTGGTGTATCAATCAAGACCATGAGAAAACAAGGAAGGGGAAAGAGGCAAGGTCTCTCCTGGTGCCTGAAGAAATAACAAAGTGTGGAATCCATAAAAGAGAAATCTCTCTCTCCAGAAGGTGGAGACAGTTTGCAGATGCCCTTTTCCCTGAAGAAGGTGATGGGGCAGGCACTAGGGAGAAATTATTCCTCTTCAAAGGCCAAAATCGGTGAATAAAACTTCCAACTTCTCTACTCTAAGGGAGTGCAACTTTGGTTCATATTTATATGAGCTAAGTAGGTTGTGATGGAGAAAGGACACCAGACATGGTGGCAGGTCTTAGCACAGACAGCAGGAAAGAAACCAGTGGCTGTAAGAGAGCTTTGGTATATGAGTGATAGGGTGCATTGCTTGTCTGTTGTTGCTTAGAGTCCTTTTTGCAACCCTAAAAGCTTCCTGTGCATTTCTAGGAGCAATTTGGAAGTGGGACACTGACCATATTGATATCTAGTATTTCACCAAAGCCAGTATCTCCCCCTTGTTTCAATAGCATAGCTTGAGAGTTGAGGTCATTTTAGCAACTTCTGCATGTGGTCCTGATGTGTATTGCATCTT
This sequence comes from Brachypteracias leptosomus, assembly GCA_013401335.1. Lineage (NCBI taxonomy): Eukaryota > Metazoa > Chordata > Aves > Coraciiformes > Brachypteraciidae > Brachypteracias > Brachypteracias leptosomus. The sequence goes on along the minus strand of VYZX01021030.1, from coordinate 251,584 downwards.
ATATAAGAGTGAATTCAGCTTCTGGGCTTGGGGTGAATAAGATTTGAAAGTGTCTTTGTAAGCTTGTTTCACCCGTGACTATCTGGCACAACGATGACAAGGAGGTCCTTAATCATTACTTCTGGTTGCTGTCATTGCTGTAGTCAGTGACTCAAATTTTCTCCTAGGTGAAAGCTGACAGCAAAGCAAGTTGGAGAATGATTTTTGTGTGGAAAACAGTAGGGGGGCACAGAGTAAGGCTGTGTATCATATAACATTAAATCATCTCCTGGTGGCAGACAGTGACTCTGTCTCATGTAATAACAGTCCATTTGGTCTTAAATCTTGATGAAGCAGTCAGCTGTGCTGACAGAAAAACAAAAAACCCAAGAGGGCAGGTAGGGCAAAGCAAAAGTTCCTCTGACTGACTGAAAATGAAGCCCATGTTTCATGAAGGCAACACAGTCAACACACAAGCATCGTTTCCTTCTCCCTGTTGCTCTTGACCTGGTAGCCAAAAAACACAGTGCACATGTGGCAAATTTGATCTCTAGATAACTGCACTCAGTAGAATTGTAACAGTGCATTAGCATGAAAAATAACACACTGCACAGCTGTGTGAAAGTGGATCTGGTGCTTGTCACATATATTTTAATAGAAGATGCCTAGAAGGTGATCTCAGAACAAACATGTCACAAGGCAAAAGACAGAAAGGAGAAAAAACACCCCCAAATCTCTGTATGTTCTTAAAGGGGTTTTGACATACAAAATATAGGTTTACAGGGGTTGAAATACAATTTTTTCAAGTTAGAAATCTGTACAATACAGTGAACCTCAAGCACTGAGGGCTGTGGTAGATGGGCTCTGGTGAATCTTGCTGGGGCAGCACTGGCACCCCATCCCTTCCCTCTACCAGCTGATGGATGGGAACGTGGCCTCACCTCATGGTCTGGCATCATGGGCTGAGCTCACCCTCACTGGGGCACTGGGGGCAGGAGGTGGGGGAAGACACTCCCTTCTGCAGACTCAGCTCCCCGGGGAGGACCACCTCCCCAGGCAGGTGTGGTGGACAATTTTCTATCTCAGCAAGATTCACCAGAGAATATTAACACCCTTAGAGAAACAAACCCGCTGGACTACCTTGGTTTAGATCACATTTGGGCAGCATTTTCTATGACTCCCTAATCAAAGACATCTCTATATGAGCTTTTATTTCAAATTCTTGCAAAGTGATTCCTCCCTTGTAAAAAAAAGAGGGATGGTAGCAACAAGTAAATAATAAATATTGCTATGGCTGCTTATCTTTGGAAGGTTTCAAACCTAACCTCCTCCAAGGTCTTCCCAGGAAATATTTTACAGCCATATCTTCCCTGCAAAACCTTGCATTCCTGAACTGTTTATTGTCCACGTGCTGATAACCTTGACAGTCTATTTTTACAAGGTCTCAGCTAAAACTTGGAGGGAGGTTGGCCATCTGTGTGAGCTTTCCAAAACTGTTGTCTTCCACACATCCATTTTCCAGCATAACAAATCACCAACTCTTTAAAAATCCCTTGTCATTAGTATTTTGGCATGTTTCACTTCAAGAAGAAGACAAGCCAAGAAAACTCAGTGATGATGTTATTAAGCTAGACAGGGAGCACCTGAGGATTTCAGCTCCTCTGCAGTATTAGGAGCAGTTTTATTTTATTGAATGCCATGAGTGTATTAGGATGAATACCTCTGTTTGCACCCTAGAAAGCTCCTTTAGCTTAATTGGATAAAACAAAGGCTTTATCTGGCAACTTTAACTCAAGCCCCAGTAAATACTTTTCATGGATAGAAAACTAAGCGTAAATGACAGATTTAGCTCAGGGGAGTTATGATCAGGCCTGAACTGCACTGACAGAGCTCTGCTGAGAAGCCCGAATGCTGCCTGCATATAGCCAATGTAATCAGCCCTGTGACCTTCTCTGTTCCTAGCATTTGACAAAGGGAAGAAAGTACTGCATGAAAAGCAAATCTCTAAAAACAAACCCAGTAAGCTCTTCCTAGGGTCTGCGTGACCAGGTGCCTCAATTTGGTGGGATACCAGCTGCCTCAAATGAGGCACACCCACATCTCCCAGGGATGCACACTCAAGACACTGGGGTGATGCGTGACCTCTTTAAAGAAAGAAAAAAAGCAATAACCCCCAAATCTGCAGTCATTTAGTCCATTTTTTTGCTGTTGCCTGAAAGGACCTAACCACCTCCCCTTGCTCAGGGAGATGGAAGGGAGAGGAACTTCTCCCCAGGACCAGGGCTTCCTTGCAGATGACAGGGGGGGGAAATGCCTCCTGGTCCCCAGGGTTTTTTTTCCAACAGGGAGCGGCTGCAGCCACCAATATTTCCATGAGAAGCACAAGAAGATCTTTGGAATGGTGTTTATGACAGGGGAAAGAAATAAGCAAGAGATGATGTGGGGGAAGGAAGGAGGCAGCATCCCTTGCCTGTACCTGTACTTGTCCCCCTTTGGGGAGCTCCAGCCACTCATCAGACTCTCAACAAAATTAGGGCTGTCAGGACATTTGTGTGAGAGCCAGCAGTGCCAAGCAGCCCACGAACCCTGCCAAACCTATGCCCCTCCAGAGCACTAAGCCTCTGAAAGCTGGACCAAGCCCACATGTCAGAGTGGAAAGGCCCCATATAGCGTGGTGTGGAGAGAAGCTGGGCAACCTAGGGGAATATTTTGCTCTTTGGAAATTGGACTTTCACGAGGGATTTGGAAGGAAAGCCTACACTTTTCAAAATGCTCCAGGAGAGGGACTGGATTTGGGCTGTGGGGCTGGCTGGGATTCATGGCCTTGGATAGCCCGGGAGAGCTGGCTCCACTGGGGACGTTGGCGAAGCGGGAGAACGAAAGAGGAGAAGGCAGAGAGTCTACCACACTCCAGCAGGACTGTGCCGAAATCAAAGCCTCTCCGCAAGGCTGCTCGGGTTCACTGAGTTAGCAAATTCCAACAGAAAAGCACCATTTCCTGCATTTCCTTCTGACCTGGTCCAATGCTGAGCTCCCTTACTCAAGATGAAAGCCCCACTCAGCCTCCAGAGCAAGGAACATAGTGCAGAAAAATCAACCAGGAGAGAGCATGTGAAGAAGATGGCACAGGCATTGTGGAAAGAGTTGGCATGGGAGGAAAGCCAACAAGAAGATGAGAGGTAGTGCTGAAAAATAAGCAAGACCGAAGACCTTGCCCCTGGTTCACATGCTCATTCCTTCCTCACACAAGGAATGCAGCTGATGTCAACGACCACCACAAATCATGAAAGTGAGCAAAATTTATCAGAAAATGAACAGCAAGGTGTCATTCCACGCACAACCATGAGCATGGCTGTGCAGGGGAACTCTACGTTCTGCTTAATAACTAAAACATTGCAGCCTCTGTGAGAGCTGAAGAACTAACTGTCTCAGCCCTTGAGGAAACTCACAGCCATACAACATGAGAGCACAAATCTGTGGAGCAGATCCTCCTGGCAACTTGGACTCTTACTGCCATCACAGACAAAGTATCTTAGTCTCCAAAAACAAACCTTGACTACTGCAAGCAATAGTTATTTTACAGTTAAAGCCTTTATATCATTGCCTTATGCCTCCTGCTTTATTTAAATGTCTTGATTTCTTTTCAGAAGACAGCAGGGAATCCTTGCTGGATGTGTATGTGATGGCCAGCATGCTGGGACTGAGCTTATTTGGAAGACAGGGATGATTTCAAATTCAGGCTTCACATTAAGCACTAGCATTGATGAAGGACAAGGTGTGGGAGAAGGGGTCAGATCTGTGTTTGCTGAACACATCAACTAAAGCTATGTTTGCTGAGGAGCTCCAGGGCTCAAAGACTGAACTCAGCTCTGCTAAAGTTTATTCCTGCTGCAGTTCAACAGAGAAAGGGGTCGGGAGTCCAGCAAGAGCAGGCCTAGCTATCTGCAGGTCGGACAAGTTTCTATGCTGTACCTTCACTTTTGGAAATGTGCCACCCCACAAAACACCTGGAGCCCAGCTCTGCAGGCCTTACTCAGGCAAGGAATTCCTCACAGCTCAGCAGCACTTATGGGCAAAATTTTGCAGAAGCACCTCCTGCAGTATTAAGTGGGATCTACAGTTACCATGCAGCTATCAGAATGAATGCAGAAACTGTTTCTGAAAAACCCAGACCCATATCCTACTGTAAGACATCACACTGACTTCAATGGGAGAAAGACCATGCCCTTCTGAGCATTTATCCCCATCACAAACTGCATGAGCAGGCAGTGCCAGCCCCAAGGAGATGCTTTGTTTTGTAGTTCTTCCTCCCATGAGCATCTACTGCCCCATCTCTGTCACAGGGGCCGCCTGCCCGGCTGCAGGCAGCACAGGCAGCATCAGCCCTCATCACTGTGGGCTACATGTTCCTGTGCCCGATGCAGGGCTCACCAAAGTCATCTCACAAAATCTCATTAAGCTCGGCTCAGTTTATTTTACAAATGAGGAACTGACTGCAGAGACTTCCAGATCCCTCAGATAGCATAAATCAGCCCCTGACTCAAACAAGCTGGAGGTCTGGCTCCCAGATTTTTATGAGGCTAAGCACAAAAGGCAGCAGAACCAGGGTAGAAACTGGGCGAAGGATGCCATGGTACCATTGCCTTGCAAATGTCAGGATTGGCAAGCTGCTGCTGACTACTGGGCTGCTCACCAGCACAATCAACACAGCTGCTGGGACCAACGGCAGGTCTGCTAAGCACACAGAGATGGGTGTGGATGTTGCTCTTCAGCAGCCTTGCCACCACCAGGTTATCAGATTGCTCCTCCAGGCCCCCAAACAGTCCCTGATGTGTGGTGCCCAGATAGCACTTTCCTGCCACAGACAGAAGTAGTTTTTATTTAAACAGAAATGGATTGCAATGATTTCTGAGACAAAATAGAGAATAAGCGCAAGACAGCACCCTACTCCAAAGTAAATTAAGTCATTCCAGCTGCTTTTCACACAGGGTAGTTAAAATTTGGGCTGCATTTTAAAGTTATTCTGTAATTAGTAATAAATTTGTAAGTGACCCAGAAAACCAGAAAAGTTAATCTCTTCTCTTAAAGTGTGGGAGAAGAGTATCAAGTTCTGGGATTTTCACATTTTCTTCTTGTCACCTTACTTCATTCAAAAGTGATAGCTTTAAAACACAGCGATGAAAAAGTTCTGTTGTTCTGGTGTCCTCTAAAATAAATTTCACATGAAATACAGTATGTGTTAAAGGCATTTGGATTCCCAGAGAATGTGGGTATACATTTCACTTGTCTTGTTACAACTTCCTATGAATTTACTCAGCTGGCTTCAATAAAAAAAAAAAAAACAAAAAGAAAGAAAGGAAAAAATCTGTGGGAATCTTTCTGTGTGTACATTACGAAGCTACTAGGCCTTTACACTGATAATTTAACACCAGCTAAGCACATGTGCATAGATGGGAAAATCTGAGTAATTTGGTTTCATGTGCTTTCCAGCTTCTTGATGTAGAGATGGACACTGAGCTCTGCCTGAATGCAGGACTCCCAAGTACCTCTGCAGGGCTGACAGCCTCCTTCCAGGGACCTAGCATGGTACTTGTAGAAGACAACACCAGGCTATGGGCATGAGTAGCACTTTACTCTCATGGCAGGACCCTTCTAGGTAAGGAACCCTGAGGTTGAAAGCTGTTGCTAAGGCTTCCTTTCCTTTAAAGGCACCAGCCGAATGCCTAGTGGAGACGCCATTCCCAGCAGTACCCAACAGCAGAATTTTGCTCTTGATCTCAGTTTTCCAGAAAGGGAGCTGTTGATGCTCGCTGTGACCAGGAGCACCCCTGCTCATCATGTTTCGTGTGCAAGAGGAGCAAGGCCCCTTTTGTGAGACCCAGCCAAGCTGCCTGAGTTTAACATTACAAAAGCTGCTGAGTGCTGTAGAAGCTGAGGTCCCATTTGCAAAAGGACCTTCCAGCTTTGACTCATAAACTCTGACAATTTGGGCAGGGCTAATTTAGCAAAGCCAGCTGTCTGCACAGCCCGAATCAATGCTGTGGCTCAGTGGTGTGTGCATGCCATACAAGCGGCCCCTGCTCAGCCCAGGGTGTCCAGCTACCCTGGAGTTCCCTTTACGCGAATATATGGACAAGGAACTGGAGGTACTGGTGCACAGTCAAGGTTGGGTTCAGCCTGAATGGCTGAAGGGGTGACAGTGCCCAGCTTTGGTAGTCAATGCTGCTCCCCTAAGTCAGATAGGCATCATGAATAATATCACTCAGGCACATAGGGTCAGGCTTCAAAAAGGCACAATGTAAATAAGTGATTGCACCCTCAGAGGTTCTTTATTCTTCTAGTCTGGTGTCCATGCTCCATTGGCTTCCACAGATTTGGTCTTTACAAAAGTTCTGTGCCAGCTGGCACCTAGATCCCCTTGGTGTCAATAGGATTTGGCTAAAGACCTCTTAATCATCATTGCTCTCTATGCCTTTAGGATCTGCAACCTCATTGCAGATCTAAACTGGAGGATCTTAAATCTCATTGAAGGGGAGCCCAACTGGCTGTGGAGCAAATGATGCGGCTAGGACATACCAAATTCTCTGGCTGGTGGCAGGCAGGAGTGCTGTGGTTAGCATCACATCAAATGGCAGCCCATTCTCCGCTCCTAATAAGGAGGTGCAGCTGGGTTAATTGGAGGCAGCTCTCAGCACCAAACAATGCTTGAACGTGCTCCATGATAGCTGTAGCGAGACAGCACAACTGATCTGCCCCGTGCTACTCTCTGTGAGAGAAAGGAATTATTAATATTAAGGTTAGGAAAAGTGGTCAGCCTATTGCATGACTGGGTGACAGGCGTTTCTGTGACAGCTGCCACCTTGCCAGCACACTGAGGACCACAGACCTCCAGAGATGAAAATGGGAGGCAGTTACGCTGCAAGCCAACAGACTGAATGTCTTCTTGCGGTGGCAGCGGCTTCATATGGAAACCTACAGCACACACCATCCTGGCAGCACACTGGCAATGTTCTGCAATGACCTCTAGTAACATGTTCTCAAGGGGTGAAAGCACATCTGTTAAATGTACTGCCTCTGGTTCTGTGCGGTGGTCCAAAACAAGCTATTGAGCAGCTGGAGCTCTTGATGGATCACATAACCAGGTACTAAGCTATCCTTCAATAATTCCTCAGGCCTTAAAAAACTATTTATAGATCTCCCATTTACCGAATGTATGATTTCACTAGCATGGCATCCATTTGGTTGCATTACCGTTCTCAGCCAAACCTTTTGACATCTATAACTTTTTTTCAGTCCTAAACCCTCATAGAGGGACTCATCTAAGCTTGAGCAGTGAGGGAGGTCATTTCACTTCCTCTGATATTGCTGCAACATTCATGAGGTCTCCACTCTTTTTGGCACTTGCCCTCCATTTGGGAGATCCCCTAAGCTGTGCTTTGGAGATGGCACCATTGCTTCTTGAAAAAAACAAAATCAACTTACAGTTTTCTAACAGTTATATTTTTCTAACATCTCAGCGAATTACGTGCAAAGCTTATGCTGGCTTTTTTAATTAAGTAATATGTACTTTAGGAAGAAGACTCCACATGCGCCAAAGCAAACGACTCCCAAATCTTCAGATCTGCTGATTTCTACAAGGAAGCTTCTTCTCCATTTTTAGACATGGAACTACTCAGCAGAATAGTACTAGCCTTTGTCTTAAAAAATAATATAAAGAAATCACAAAGGATATTTACTGTCCATAAAGTACCTTTCTGAAAAAATACTGTATGCATTTTTCAGCCCTGTTCAACATCTTATGGAAATAATAGGAATTGGTCTTTCATAGACCTCTGTTTTTCTGAAGTCCTTACAGTGTTTTAGCTGTTATTTGCTCAATTGAAAACATAGGCTTTGACCAGAGGCTGGGTGATGTCATTTGCCTGGCCGCAGATGTCACTGTAGAGGCCAGATTTACACTACATTACAGCAACGTAGTTCAAACTGCATCTAATTAGTTGGTACCAAGTACTGCTGCCTGCCTTCTCTTAAAATCCCGGGAAATAGCCATGGGTAAACATTTCACCAAAGCAGCACATGAGGAAGTATTTTCATCAGCTACCTCAACTGATCCTTCTCAGCCCCCCGCACCAACATCTGGGCTAGCTGCACACCTTTCCTTGGTGCTGGGGTGAGAGCCACAGTGTCCAGGCTGAATATAACAGGCACAAGTCAACCAGGACACTCAACAATTCTGTCCTTCCTGTGTCTCTGAGACACATGTCTTCCTCCCCCATGGTGTCAGAGAATGAAGCTATGGTGGCAACCTCCATGTGTTCGATGTTCCCTGCTTTCTGCAAACACCATGTGCTGCCTTGCAACCCTCATGTATCTCCAGCCTCCCATGGGAACCTGCTCACGTCAAATTGTGAGAACTTCTGGGGCTTGTGAAATAGCAGCAATGATTATGGTGACCTGAAGCTTTGCAGAACAGTGAGCAATGTTAAGCCATGTTATGCTAACCATGTTAACAAGTTAAACCACTATATATCATCCCCCTTAACTGCAAGAAATGGTGCATGAAACTCCCAGAAGAACAACTGAAACAGGGTCACGGATTACTTTTGAAGGGTAACATCTCTCTAATCTGGAAGCCATCCCCTCACCCCACATGAGGGGGGGAGCTGCAGGAGGGAGAGGACAAGCAAACAGACATGCAGTTATAAAGAAAAGGGCAACAAGGTGGATGAAAAGATGGAAAGGAAGGAAACTGGTGTTCTTCAGCTTGGGAAGAGAGGACTGGGGTATATGGCTGCCAACAGCATCAGTGAAGGGGGTTGAGGAAGGCAGGACAGGTATCATTTCTAATATGCTGGGGTTTGATAACACAGTGCTAAAAGACTGTTAACATGAGAGATATATTCTTATTTAAGTAAAAAAATAAAAGGAGCAGCAAGAGGTCCCTCTGGGGCTTAACAACTGCTGAAGCCTCATCCAAGGTATCTCGCCACTGGCTACAACTTCTAGAGCTGTTTCTGCTGGCCCCTGTGTGCATCTCCTTCTGCACTAGCTTCACTGGCATCCTCCTCTTTGGGAGCCTTCCTCATCTCCCCTTTTGCTGCCTTCCTCATCTCCCCTCCAGCTCTGTCCTCCACATCTCCTTGCCATCACTGCTGGTCCTCACAAAAGTCACGTTACCAAAAGACAAGCTCTGCCCTCAAGAGACTTCTTCCCAACATCAGACTTCCACTTTGGGTCCATGCTAAATAGGAGCAGGAGTCCTCGAAATAATCATCACCAGCTGCATAGCTTAAACAACCCAAAAGCTGTTTTCATGGGATCCCATTGAAGTGCAGCCATCAGAGCATGTCCCCTCAAATTCCTGAGCAAATAGCTGATGGTTTCCTGAAGAGGAGACCATTCAATCCCAGGATTACCAACATAGTGGGGCTGGGAGTGAGTCCAGCAGAAAAGAATGGCAGATGCTGGCAGAAGATGCTGGAGGGTTTTTTGGGTAAACATGAGATTTTATGGTAACTACAAGAGGACTGAACCCTCCTCTGAACACCTCCTCATCAAAATCCAAAAATATTTCAAACAGCTCCATGAAGGGAAAATGAGTAGCTTCATATATTCCTAATCAGAATCTGCTTTCATGCTAGTGCTAAGCAAAAAAAGGTGTGAGGTTTCCAAATGACACCACCACAGTAGTAATTTAAGATAACTGTATGTACAGCCCCACAATAACGTACGTAGCACTACAGCAAACACAGCTACCTACTCATGGTATAATATCAGCATATGTTTCATCAAAATGTGAATTTGAAAATCTGCCTCCCAGGGCTGTTGCAAACCTTAATTTAACCCTTGAAAAGCCTCAGAGGAAAGAGTGTTTTTACAGTGTTTTCATCCCTTTGGACATAAAAGTGGGGGGAAAAAAAACCCAAAACCAAAAACTGTGCAAATAAAGTCATCACCTAACATTTTCATTTGGAGGTGAAATCATTTGGATTTTTATCTGTCATGCACATGCAAGACAAATAACACTATGCATGTATACTGTCCCTTCAGGGAATTAATAAGTCCTCAGAACACCTCACGATGCTCATGATCAGCCCTGGGGAAATGATATTACAAATGGTCACAACAAAGAGATGTATCAGCTATATTCATAAGAAATAAAACTCAGGAACAGCGCACAATGTGGGTTTGGTTATTTAGTTAATCTGTCTGCAATTGACCAATTTTCTGCCCCTGAATAAGAAACACAGAACTATTTTTAGGTCAAACATTAACAATTGGGGATACCTTATATTATGGGAGGGGAAGACAACAGATCAGTTTTTAAAAAGAGCAAATAAGAAACTCATGTTTCAGTTACATTGTGACTCACAGCCAAGAGAAGCCAAGAAATTCAAAGATATTGGCTAACTCCCACAGAACTGCTTGAAAAGCCAACTTTTAGCTCCAAGTGAATTTCTTCAGCAAGTTATAAGTCCCTAAACTTGGCTTTTAAATGTTACTTGCTGACACAACCTTAATCACAATGCTGCAAAAGCTGTATGTACATAATAATAACGTTAAACTAAACATTTCCAGTTCTCAGAACTTTTCAGGACTCCTGCAGATACCCACATCTGAAAGGAAATATTTAGGGAAGAGCAATTTAACTTGGATATGGTGACTAAAGGTAATATATGCAGCACTGCTTCTGTCTGAATATCGAGTGAAAAATTAAAAGGTCAAAATACACAGAGTAAGACCTCAGTTCTGATGAGATGAAAATAAATATTTGCCCATCTGCAATGGTCTGTCAGTGAAATGTTAGTGCTCAGAGCAAGGACCATGTGCCAGGGCTCCTGGGGTCTTTGTCTCCGTCTCACACAGCTCTGTTCCCAGTGCTGCAGATTATCATAAAACGCTCTGAAACTCCTGCTTGAAGGGTCCTAGGTGCAAAGCATTGCTGGGATAGACTGGCATTTTTAAAAACCTTAAAAGATTCCCCCCAAACAACGAGATCATCAGGCCAGGATTTTCCCCTTGTCTGAATAGGACTGAAAAACCTGCCCTCCCTTACCCCAATACTCTGGTCATACAACCAGGGAGAGACTTTGCATTCCAGCACTGACAATTTTCCAAGCACTCTCAGACCCCTGGGACTTCACTGGGATCCTGCTTCCCAAATACTTCTGAAAATGAGGCTTCTTTTTAATTGTTTATAGCATTTCTCATGCCAAAAACATCTGGGAAAGGCAAGAGCTGACAAAAAGGCACCAATTTTAAAGCTAAAATAAACTTCTCTGAAGCAGCGTGCAGTTCACAGACAATGGCAGCAGCTGCAGATAGCAGAGGTTCATTCCTGGTTATTATATTCATTAAAACTGAAGGGAGAACTGTGGCAGCATCAACTTAATGGTCATCTGAACATAATTATTAAGAAAGCATTGTTCTTTGGAAAGATGCAAAGTGTCAGACGGAACTTCACACCCTTGTCATAAAACCCCACTTATTTCCTAGCATTAATTGGATAAAATGGGCATTGTAGGATTGGAGGTGGAGGGAAATGGGTTAATGAGTGTGCGTAGGAGGCAAATGACACTGGAAACTCAGTTGTCTACAGAGAGTGGGCAGAGGAAACAAAATCAGATGTGAGCAAATTTCTGGAAGGGAATAGGGTTGACAAAACTCATGAGACAGCACTTTGTGTTCTGATCATCCTTGAACAGTATGAAAAGCAAAACTCTGGCCAGTTTGCACATGTGTTTCAAGCAACAAGTTGAGAGAGAAACAAAACCAGCCATGAATCAAGGGACTGTATCGACAGCCACAAAGAAAACTCCTTTTGGAACCCAGCCACATCTTTGCATCCTACAGTGTGCGCCGTGCAGGCGTTCGCATGGCCCCTTTTGCTGCCTTGAAACTTCCTCCACCTGGCTAAAAGCTGGGGTAATTCCTCTCTGTAAGCCCTGGTGAGCACCTTCAGGGCTCCCCGTCAGTCTGTCTTTTCTTTAGTTGTCGTTCTCCTTTCCAAATCAACATTGACTGCCTTGCAATGGTTGTCTGATATTAAAAGTGGATTTAGTTCTCGCCGCTCCCCGTAAGCAGGCTCAATGTCAAGAGCAGCACATGGGTTAGACTCCAGCCCCTCCACGTGCAGGCCGTGGGCAGAGCTGCTCTTCAGTTTCTTTGGGGTCGGTGTGTGAGCTTCTGTGGCTGTGTCTGAAAACTGGGTGGTCTTGCACGGGTAGGCATGGGTGGTAAATAATTTCTGAGTCTATAGGCCACCCCTCAGCTCCTCCACCAGACAGCACCTTCCAATGGGTATGGTGGGTGTATCTATGGGGCAGCAGTGTGGGAATGCACATCCAGACCAAATGCAACACTGTTTGTCTGTACAGATCATCACATCCCACCCTCCACAGGTCAGGATCTGTACATGAACCATAAAGTCCGTTCCCTCGGCTGCTCAAGCGCAGATCTGCAGCATGTTACATGCCAGAGCATTGATGGGGCTACAAGCTCAACCAGGAATTCTGCTCTCTTCTCAGCCAGGACCCCCACTGATTTCTGTGAATGTTTTATGCTTCAGGGAAGGAACTGTTGAGTTGTTCCTGGGCTGTAAAAGTTATTTTCCTTAGCTGCTAAAAAAAAATGGCCTTCAGACTCGAGCTGGCCAACACCAACACCCATTCCATAGCTATTCCCAATGTTCATTGGTATATAACTGCAAAGGCAAATTATTGGACCCTTTGGAAAAATACATTCTACCTTTCATCAGAAAGTGATTCATTCAGTGATTCTTTAACAAAATGTACTCCTTTTTTATGAGACTGATCTTTCTTTGTACAAAGCTGCAAGTCTTTTCCTGTAAGTACCAGGATTTTTTGGTACAAGGATAATTGGTCTCACTTTTCCCTCTTGTATTAGCTGGTAATTTTTTTTTTCATTTAAATTTACTCCTGCTGGTCCTCATGCACAACCAGTTTGTGCATCTAAGTCAAAGACATCCAAAGCCCACTTCTTTAGCCTTGTCTCCCACTGGAATGATGCTTATATGACTGTGCTGCCTGCTTGTCTGTCTAATTGCCTTCTCATCCTTTCCAGGAATTTCAGAGCAGTTTGATAATTTCAGCTTAATGAAGGGCTGGAGTCTAGGAGGTCACAGCTCAAGCTCTAGGAGGGCTTCCAAGCCCCTCTGAGTGACTATCATTGCCCCTCCTAACATTGCAGTGAGATAAAGCTTAGGCATGCATCATATCCCCGTTTGCTGCTGATTCCCCCAGCTCCACTGCAAGGGCAACAGGCTGTCCCCAAACAGGTCTCCCATCAGATGGCTAGAGAGACAGGATTGCAGGCTGCCTCTTCAAGTGCTTTAGAAAATCTGACCAAATATAACTTCTGAGTCTACATTTGATTTTATCTCGTCCAGCAGTTGAGACTGTGCAGACAAAACTCTTCTTTGCTCCAGCAAACCAAGGGAGGAGGATGCATTCCTCCACTCAGCTGAAGTCACAGGGAACCTAGCCGTGGTCGCTAGTTTTGGCCTTCTCACTAGATCTCAGGGAGTCATTATATGTTCTACAAGCAATTAACTGTGCTACAAATGCCGGGTGATCCCTAATTCCTTGCTGCCTTTTGCTTACTACATTGGGTGTTGACAGTACTTGGAGCAAGACACCCACACGTAGTGTAAAACTAAACCAAAAGCTCTGGTTAAGGTTCAGATTTGAAGAAATTTCAGACTGTGGTCCAAAATTTTGTGCTCTGAGCTGCTCTGTAGCCTGTGTGTTTCACAGCACAGGGAAAGAAGAGTTCTTTTGCCATAATTCTTTCACACATGAAAAAGGGGGAAATTCACCCCTCAGACCTTTACTCTGTGCTCCACGTGTCAATTAGTGCTTCTGAGGGCAGCAATAATGCTGGAAAATTGCCAGTCAAACTCAGAGAAAGTCATCACCTATAAAACAATTTCAAGGTGACCAAAGCTTGCTGGAGTAGGTATGTACTTGTCCTCCCAGACAAATGCCATTCTCTGATTGCATGTTACAGTCTCCATCAAAATTAATGAAAGTTCTTCAGTGGCATCCCAAAATCTCTCAATAACATTGTGAAAAGCAGAAATTCATCATGTTTATTTTACACCAGCTTGCTCATTGCTAACTAAGCTGTGTGCAGAGCTGAATGGGAACTTACTGCCAAAAGAAGAAATGGGTGCAAAAAGTGAACAGACAAGTTCATAGAGTACTTGATTCAGTGGTGTCCACATCTGGTCTTGCTACATTGGTGACTATTGCAAACTGACAATGTTTACCAGGTGAATGGTTGTCTAATTTCCTGCACTCTGATCTAACTATCCACTCCTGGTCATTATTAGAGACAGGCATCAGTTTAAACGAACGTTTTGCTTGCTACCTCTAGAGATAGCCCTGTCCACAGTGAAGTGAGCCCTGCTGGCCATTGCCTTGGTCAGATGAGCTCATGACTTCTTACTAGGAAAGAAAATCACAGAAAAATCTGAATTTAAGGTTCACTTTCAGCACAGGTAGTGAGGGGAATGTTCTTCAAACCATCATCTGAATTCTGTCCAGTAAAAATAGTAAAATAGATATAAAATTCTTCAGTAACTCGGACATTCTTTCTATTGACTTAAAAATGGACTATATTTTAAAGAATAATTTCAAGAAAAATGTTATTTCATACTCTTTTCTAAAGAGACTGGGAAGGTGTGGGTTGTTGAGGATTTTTGATATTTTTTTATAATTCTATTTATATAGATAGTACTGTTGTTTTAATTCAATTTAAATACAGTATGCTTTTCTTCAGGAATAAACCTATTTACATTATATTTAAAATCTTGACATTTTTTACATGAGACTTAAGCAATCTATTTCTATAATTTAAATTAACACAAATAGTATTCAGGCAGCGCATGCTGTTACTGAAGTTTTAAGAAAGTAAAACTAGAGGCTTCGGGGAAGTCACTTGCTGAGCACCTGGAACAAGAGTTTGCTGAAGTGATAAACCAGCTCCTGACAGCTGCAACTTGTTCTGCAGGTGCAGAAAGCACTTCTTCTTCCTCTCAGTTCCTTCAGCTTAGTTCAGTTCAGTAATTACTTCACTCCAGTGCTAAGACACCACTTGAGAATTAAAAAAAACCCAACAGACCAAGTTTCAATCTTTAGTCTAGGAATAAAAACTATGTACAAGATGTTTTCACCCACTAGTTCAAAACTGAAGGACAAGATGGCCTGAAATAATCTGTCTAATCCCGTTCCTAAGGATGGATTAACTATTGTTTAATATGTCAAGTAGTTTTTAAAAAATAGATTACTTTTGACATACTTATTCTCAAAGTATCTAGCACATTCAGTTAATAAGAGGCAACTTAATAGCATGATCTTCTAATTTATTTTCATATTCCAACTCTGTGCACATGCAATTTGATGCAAATTACCAGAAAAATCTGTATAATAAAAATGGCTTTATTTCATACTATAATAGACAACATTAAATTTTCAACATATATGTTGTCAGGTATGCTATGGCTTCAATGTGTATGCATTACATATCCTCCAAGTGTTTAAACCACCCCAATTTTAGTGTAAAATCCATTTATAGTTGCAAATCAATATATTTTAGTTGTTATGAACCAATAACTTGAACTTTTCCTTTGGGAAATATCTAAATTATACAAGTAAACCAATGCTTAAAAGGATTATTTAAATTAAAGTTATTTACTTGATAATTTAAATCACAATTGTGACCAGTACTTTAACTCATTCTGTCTACATGTGCACATTAATAATGGCACATCTTTAGCTCATATATAAGGGCCACTTTTCAATGCAGCCAACAAACATATAAAATGAAATTTATTTTAAAAAAAAACAAACTAAGCCCAAAATTGTTGTGTCTTACTTTCTACCACTGGCTATGAAAGAAATATTTGCAAGGTATTAATTTATGCTAATACTGGAAAACATATGAAGAATAAAAATTATATAGTTGATTCTATATGAAAGTTTAAAAAATGAAAATGCAAAAGAGGGGAAAATAATGGTTTCAAATGTATTTGGGGAAGGCAGAGATGCTGGGGTAAGGAAAAAAAGCTCTACATGGAATTTGCTTCTCTTTCACAGTATTGAGAGTCAACTCACACTGGAATAAGAAAGATGAGGATTTTAAAAATCATTTCCCCACTCTATAATCTATAATTTATAGATTATAAAGCTATTATAATAGCTTTATAATCCATAAGTGTGTGCATGAGAATTTAAAGCTGCTACATCTTTTGCTTCCAATGTTTCTTAAATCGCTTAGCTCTGGTCTCACAAATACTTCTTGCTTCCTTACAACTTGCAGCACTTTTTTTTTTCACTGCAGCTGCAAAATCTGTAACTCCAAAGTCATCGAGGCGCTGCACTCTGAGGGGGGAAGGGGAGGAGGGAAAGGGAATCTGTTTGCTTTGAAGCCCTGTGCTCCTGAGGATGTCATCCTGGTTCCTTGCTGGCCTATCTCTTAAGCCTGTTAAAGGGTACTAAAAGAACTGTCAAAACTTCCAGTGCAGTGCAGCAGCACTTACTCCAAATCCCATAAAAGTAATTGGTCTGGTGTGATAA
Source organism: Brachypteracias leptosomus (assembly GCA_013401335.1). NCBI lineage: Eukaryota > Metazoa > Chordata > Aves > Coraciiformes > Brachypteraciidae > Brachypteracias > Brachypteracias leptosomus. Next base: position 235,007 of record VYZX01021030.1, on the reverse strand, counting down.
AACGAGCTAGAAACAAAAATGCTCTTAGTTAAATTGAGCTGAGGTTGATGACGCTTCACGTTGGCTCCTTTCCAGACCACAAACATACCACCCTTTCCTGCAAGTACTGGTGATCATAAAGACGACTCTTGAATCACCTAGTTTGATCTTCTGGTTTATCATTGCTCAGATCCTCCTATACTGACCCCAGAGTTTTCAGTTCACTGGTGTCCTCAGGAGGCATAAGCATGTGCCCCAGGTGGAGGATGGATGAAAGTCAGATGCTACTGGTCATGACACCTTCCCTTGTGACGATGATTCAAAAAGCCACTGGTACCTCCTCAGGCTTAAGCATCAAGTCTGAGTATCATAGTATCGTTTTAATCCATCTCCTTATCTCTGCTATAATGTTGCATACACATTATGTTCACCGGAAATAAACATGGCATCAAGAACAAGCAAGGTGGAGAAATCCATCACAAGGGAAAATATACCCATTTCATGGGTTAGAAGTGGGAAAATATTTCCTCTTCAAACACGTACTCAAAACTGCCCAGCAGGAGAGGAAATGCATGGGCAACTGCAAGTCTTCACAAGGCAAAGGATAAAGCCCCAAGAGTCAGAAAAATACGTAGCTGCAGCACAACCAATTTAGGACTTTTTTACTGACCTCATGGGATAGATTTGCCTGAAGATCAAGTTTAGGTCATATTTTGCCTTCTTTTTCTGTTCAAAACTTACAGCTACAATGACAGGCAGAAATCAAATGCTTCCTGGCATACTTTGCGAATGCAGGATTGAGCTCTGGTTTACAGAGTCAGGATTTTGTAGGTTTCCTTTGCTCCTCACCTCCCTATGGCACCTCCAGTGTAGATAGCAGTAGACTATACCAACAAGAGGTTCACTTAAAGGTAAGGTGAAGACACAGCATTGCCTGTGTTAAACACAAAGAGGAGTTCAGTTCTGGGAATACAAAGCCTCAGTTCCTTGTGGAATCACTCTAGGGATCGGAGCAAAATACTATGGGCTTTTGGACTAAATCCCAGCTGCTGAAAACATCAGCATTCAACCTCATCAGGAGTGTTCAGCAGAGGAGCACACTGGTCCTCAGAAAGCCATGGGATCACCACTACTCTCCTCTAGTAGCCTGCAGTAGACCTCTTTCAGCCCCCATTAAAAACTAAATGCAGTTATACGCTCTCCACAGCATAGTGCCATGTTGTTCCTCCTCCCATTAAACAACACTTTGGGCAACAAATGTTTGGTGGTTGCTGGTTGCTGGGCTTCCACCTCACCCAGCAGGCAGCAAGGCACACATGGGGATGTATCAGGACACACCTCAGCTCAATGGGGCTTTGGGTCATAAAGGGAAATTAAATCAGCTAATTAAGGAGGTGCTTTGTTTCAATTCATGGAAATTGAGTAGGCACCTCAGCTTTCTGCAAAGCTGGAAATATGTTCATAAAAGGGACAGTGCTGGTATCCCCATATTAAATAGTGCGTTGGCCATAAAACAAAGAAATCAATGCATCCTCCACCTTTTTATAGGGGAAGCAGAAGTCTCTTAAAAGTGCAGTTAGAGTTGTTGTGGGGAGGGAAGGAGGTGGTTTTACCACTGATGTCATTGCCAGCATAAGCCTTTTACGGTCATGACTTAATAGGTGTCTTTCTGCTTCAAAATCAACAAAGAGCACAGAAAAAAGACTCGCTTCCTTCTTGGGAAATGGTGTACATTCCGGGAGGAAGCTGTCTTCCTGTTTTCTCCATAATTGCAGCTTTGCAGGGTTTTAGCAAGTTCCACAACTTTAAGCCTCTTCCATATGGAACATGTTCCTCCAAACATCTGGCTCTTTTTTTATTGCAGTGATAAAACAGATTTATTTTCTACAAACCACATAAAATATTATTTTCTCAGTGTATGTTCTACTGTGCCTTTAAAAGTAAAAAATATACAAAGAGATCAATAGACTCACATGCTTCCCTTTTACTAGTGTCAAAATGCTTTTTTAAAGACAACTCAAGGATTAATTCTGAAAATGGAAAGGAAGAAAGTCTGGACACATACATTTTATTATCTCAGTGGTTCTTGATGCAAGCCAATGATACAAACTTGTCACTAAAATGAACTATAAATTCAGCCAAAGTGCATTTCTTAGATCTGGGTCAGACCTGAATCTGTAGCTTTAACACTAGTTCTTAGCCTATACACCTCTTCTTACACCTATCACTGGAAGAGTTTAAAATGCTTTGATTAGTTTAGAAGACATCTTTCTAATTTGCTTGGATGATATTAGAAAAGAATGGCTCAGGCCAAGAAATCCAGAGGGCTACGCAGTAACGAAGAGAAAAGCATTGGCTGATTATCTAATGGCAATCTGGCTGCAATGTCAAATTTCAGTGGGCAGGGCACTCAAGCAATAAACCAGGAGAAAAGCCATTATAAATCAACAGATCGTCCTGGCTTCCCCTTCCATTAGCTGTTATTTTTAAATGTACTGCATGCATGGCTAAGCCACAATGCTGCAGAGTGCTCCTCCAGAAGTTTTAATCTTTGTCTTTCTTCAGTATTTCACCTGCTGCTGCCTGAAATGACACAAGCTTTCTCTGCAAACAACAAGCCTGAAAATGAGCTATAAACAATATTGTGAAAGATCTGGCCAACACTCACTACAGGGATGTAGTCCAACAGTGGCTTCTTTAGAGAAGTGGAAAAAAATAAATGAGTCATTTTCTAGATGCTTTGACAAATCCTAAATTGAGCAAAGTCTGGCTTCATGCGTTAAAAAATGGTGATTCTTTATACCTCCACCTTCAGCTTTATACCAGTACCATTTCTAGACTTTTGCTGTCTACAAAACCCATCTGCCCCTGTGGGAAGGGACCAACACGAGGAAAAGTGACTAGGGGTGGGTTTGGTAGAAGAGTGGGGGTGGGGAAACAGGGATGACAAGGGTAGTCAAGAAATTGGAAAAGGCTTCATAAGGCACACAAGCTGTGTGAACGGTACTGTCTAGAAGTCCTTGTGATACATCTCTGTGCCAGACCACCACAGCCTAAATCAGGACAATGAACCCAAACAGCTGTCCTCGCCATACCACACATGCCAGAACTGGTCCTGCAGTCAGGAGGATCAGGGCTGGGGTGCCTCTCAACAGTAGGACACCACCTGGATCAGACAGCTTGAGCATCTTGGTATCATCCTGTCAGTGCCCTTTCCAGGTCCATCTGCACTAGAATCCACCACCTCCTAACTGGATGTTTGCTTCCATGTATTAAGAACAAAGAACACAGCTCTCCATTTAAATGAAAACTGTATCCTTGAACATGCAAGAGTTAAATGTGTGTCTTGTGGGTCTACAATAAAAGCCAAATCTGGGCCACCCAGACTAGAGACTGACTGGAAGCTGAAGTGAAATCAACTGCTCAGTGTCCTTGCTCAACCCATGAGAGGAGCAGTTGTAACCCTAAACCAGGAAGGGCTAAATCCCACATGAGTAGTACAGGGCCTATCACTGTAGCTGGACCAAGGGTCTACCTTCACATCAGATAACAGTCTATGCAATTTTAGGGCCTGATAGTGGCACAGCTACAAGTCACCAGTGCTCCTCAGGCCTCCCTGCTCTCACTGCCTTCCGAAAGGAGGCGACAGGTTAGAGACTTGGCTTTGCTCCTCCACCACCACATGCCAAGGAGGATCCCTGGCATATGGACTTGCGGCTGCTTATGTCTTGCCTGGAGGAGTCACAGTTGCCTTCCTGTATTTCTGTCCAATAATTAACTCCCAGTCTAATTAACTAAAGAAGTTTTCTTGCAAATACCTGCTATTTTTGGTCCCTTATAGTGCCTGTGTAATGCAGCAGGATAATGTGAAAAGTAATTCATTTTGAAGTTAATAACACTTCTTTCTCCTTAAAATGGCATTTGCTACCTTCTCCACATAACTAGCTTTCTTGAAAAAATGAATGTACATATTGCATGAAAGACTTGCTGAAAACCATTAGATACCCCCTTACTAAAAACACTCATTTTTAGAACTACCTCGAATTTACTTAATTTCCAGGAAGTCCCGGAAGCTGCTGCTGGAGAATTACCAGACACAGAGAGACCTCATTACAAAGTTTACGCCTATTATTTGTATAATCACTTTGGATATCAATGCTACTTTTTCTAGTCTTTTGTCTACTGTACCTTCTAATATAGGTAAATTCAGTATGCTCAGGACCTACATCTCCTCCCCTACACCTTAATGGTTTTGAATCACCAATGCTTAGAGCCTTATTTCCATATGAAATAAGTGACTAAGTAAAAGCACTCATAAAATTACTTTCTGAAATTTAATATCATATAATTTATTTGAGTCTGGTCCTAAACCATCAAAGGACTGAAACACAGCAACTACCATAAGACAGGCTGCCTTTGGAGGATGAGGAATCTTGTTGTTGGAGGTTTGAAGGAAGAGGCTATACAACTACCTGATTTAGAAGTTGATGATCCTGCCTTGAGGTATGATGGGAGAAGTCAGAGTTGGTCCTCCTGTTGAGGTCTTTTCCAACCCCATCTTCTATTATTCTAGGTAAGCAACTCTATTTAGGATGATAAAACCCCCACACCACAGCTAAGGCATATGCTTCAGTGTTTTGCCAAAGTGATGCCCAAGCACAAAACGGATAAAACACCTCTCATGACTTTAGGATATACACTTTGCTGTTCTAACACTCAACCTCTCCCACAGCAGTAAGAAGGCACAAACTGAAACAAGTACGGCTGCTGGGAGAGCAGCTTTCTTGCATCTGCTATCCCTTGTTGCAGAGACAACGGGCAGAGAGAGATTTCTATCTGTGGTACAGGGCATGCAGCGTTCTCGCTGAGTCGGAAACCTTCCCTGTGATCAGAGAGGAATCGCTTGGGTTAATGTGGCTTTTGGTTTAGACTATGGTTTTAACCACAAGCTGCACTGGAGAGGTAGCACCCATGTTCCTGACCACTCTCAAAGGCAGATGTGCACACTCCATTTAATTAATAAGTACAGATTTAAGTCCTGAACCTCCCCTTCTCAAACTGGGGAATTTCCTGAAGTCATACAAATTATTTCCTACCTAACACAAAGCTTAGATCCAAAGAGAAAGCCGAAGTCCTCTTCTTCCTCTCCTTTGTCCTTAAAGCAAAAGAAAAACAAATGGAGAGCTCTATTTCTGTGTGTCGCTGCAGTATTTTAGGTGAGGCAGTTCCTAACAACTAGGGACAAGGTCAGTGGCATTTCCAGTTCAATCCTAGTTTGCACAGGGTGGATGTGGGTAAATCTTTTAGGTTCTCCGTGCCTCACTTTACGTTTGGGCAAACTTGCTTAGAAGAGTGTCACACTGATTAACTCATTAACATTAGGAGAGAGCTTTGTATTCCTTGGATAAAATGACTGGGGAAGTGGGAGCATGTCATTGTCATGTCTAGGTAGTGAAGTAAACAGTCCTCTGCTGGTGTCAATGGCAGGGATTGGCTGGTGTATGTGGAGCATCTGTTATATAAACTGGATCTCAGAAGCCTGTAGAAGCAGATGCCATAAATCACTTCACTGTATTTGAGATGTCTATTTTAATTCATGTTCAGTGAAATGCAGTTAAGAAACTCAGTTTAAAAGGCTGGATCCTGAGTCTCTGCTGCAAATGCAAAGGGAAAGCCAAGTGTCTGTGAGCTGAAGCCCTCCACTTCACTAGTGCTTCCTGTTTCCATAGTACCAGCAACAGTGAACTGGGTTTAAAAGCCAAGTGAAGTGACTGCCCAAGACTCTGATTTCTGAACATGTAGGAGAGTTTGGATGGACCACATAAGTGAAGACCCAGCTGGTGGGACAACATCAAGCTGACCAAGTAACTGAGACATTACTGCATGGAAGAGTCACAGAGACCTGTCACAGCCTCTCCTGGCCCTAGGATCAGCATTGCCCAAGCTCTTTCTGCAAAGCAGATCATGGAGGAAGAGAAATATCAGGGTCCCCTTAGCAGAGGTGGATGATATGGGCTTCACTGTGACACAGGGAGGTGCAGGAGTCAGCTTTGAGGACATATGCTCCAAAGAACTTTTGAGAGGACTACAGAAAGAGTGGCAATGGTGAGGCTTGCATTAAGCTTTGTCACCTTGGCATTCTGCCTTTGCTGCTTCCTAGTTCACTTTCCCATACCAAACAGCTCTGCAGGTTTTGCCAACATCTAGCTTGGGATTCAGCCTTCATTCTTGGCCCAGGACTACAGTCCTTCAGTCAGTGGGGAGAAAATCACCTTCCAAGGGCAATTCAACCCACCCAGAGGCCCAGACAGGCACTATCTGAACATGCTCGTTTCCACTGACTGCAGGGGTAGTCTGGATAAGCAGCTGAGTGAGACAAATGGCCCAAGTTTCTAATCACTAAATGAAATAAATCCCAATTCCCAGGGATGCTGAGGGGAAATGTGGCTGAACTGAAGTTCATGAAGTTGCAATGGACAGGGATTGCTTTCATCCCTGTCTAGTGCCCAACATTTCATTACTGCTCAGGTCAGAGAGTTTTGTTTAAATCAAGCAAGGTATATTCTACGCTGTTGCAGGCAATGGTTGACTGTAGTTTTATGAATTTCTTTCCCTAGCAGACCAAAGGATTTTATTCAAAGTGCTAAATCCCTCCTCAACTTAGCTGCTTTGGTGAGAAAAAAATGTGGCTTTTTTAAGACACTCCAGGATTTTATGAATGTAGGTAGACAAAAGCACCTTAAAAATAAAGTCTGCATGAGTCTAAGGGAGGCCTGGAGGGCAGTCTAAGTGCAACATGCTGAAAAGTTGTGTCGGGTTTTTTTTCCTCTCAATCATTTTACTAGTTCATCTTCTTGGGAACAGACTGATATTTACTCACCCCATGAGAGAGTGGAATTATCAGGAATCCAAATGATACCAATAAATAAGGTTTGAGGAATTCTACCACTCATCATCAAATGGGAGGAAGTGGCACAGTTCTTTGATGATGGACTGTGCTTTTCTCATCTTGTAGATTTTATCTGAATTTCTCCCCATTAAACGAGGAAATGTTATTAATTGTCTTGGGGGGAAATAAGTAAGTTCAGAGAATGATCTTCCATCACTAAGACCTGGGGGAAAGTCTGTGTCCATCATGGCTGCACAGCATCAAATAAAATGACAACGTCCTATTAGAAAAATAATACACAGAAAAGGTCAAACACCACATTTTCTATACTAGCTTCCCCTGACATTCTCACGGCTCCCAGCTGGTTTCTAGCATTACTCTATGTTGTGCTGTGCAGAATCAGCAGCATAGATCTCCACCAAGCTGGGTACCATTGCCCTGCACTCTTCTCCAAGGGGAAAAGTGCTGTGGGTTCTTTCATCTCCCTACAAGCTATGCTTTGCTTTCTTTCATCTGATTGCCAGGTATATTTAGCTGCTGTTAAGGTAAGGGTTCATAAAGTGCCAACTCTGGCTTCATTTCCTTGCTCTGCTCTAACTCTTTGTGCAACTTTATGGACAACCCATATCCCCATATCTCTACTAGGAAATTAAATACCCCTGGGGTTGTTCTCTGGTGTTCACCACCACCACCACACCACAGACCACATCCAAATCACTACACTCTCCTAACTTCCAAAGTAGAATCTGAATGCACAGTCATATTGTCTGTTTGGAATGGTGAGCTGTGCCAGTTCGAGCTGGTTTGAGACAGAAATCAACCGTGGGCCATTCAAACAGGTAATCACATTTGTACAGGCAATCATGACCCACTACCTTGGGACATGTTGTGTCACCACTTTTTGTGGTGCTGGGTCTCTGGCTCTCTGCACTCCATCTATCAATGAAAGATCATAGCAGTTCTTTCTCTAGGACATAGGGTTAAGATGTCATATGCTATCTCTGCAACAGAAATAATCATGATAGGAAAGATCAATATGAGTATAATCTTATGAAATGTTGCATCCTTCCAACATGCTTCTGATTTTTTTCTGCTCAGTAAGTCAACAAAGGCTGCTATGCACCTTGTAGTTTTGACTCCAGAGGCAGAAAGCATTGATAGTATGAAGCCTATGGAAATAGCTCAAACAAAACTAAGCATGTGCCTTGACACAGTACTTCGCACCTCACTATCTCAGAGTATTTAATACCCTTATCCAGGATGTATAGAGCCTTGTTCCATAAATGGTCCCAATGGAAGTCAAGTGGCATGCTACCCTCCATGAACAGAAAGCTTAGAGCTTGGACACACTCTAACACGCACAACATACTGAGATGGATGAACAGAACCCTATTCACATATAGGAAAAGGCAATGTTTGGTCAACTGAACTGCTCCCTGGACTTCACTGATTGCATTGCCTAGGTCTCCACTGAGTAAAGAAAAGAATTTAGACACTACAATTATGTGTTTACAATCTGGAGCTGGATCCTACCACATGGGTCAGCTGAGCTGTGGTAACTCACCTTGCACGCACTGCAAGACCACAGCAAAGTAATTTGTCCTAGTTTAGCCTGTAGTTGACCGAGGTTGAAATAAGTCTTTTACATTGGCTCCAGGCTAAGAGTGTGTGTGTGTATATTGAGAACTCTGCATCTCAGCTAAGGTGTTGTGGCTTCAGTCATGGCAACTTGGGCCTAAATCTGACCATAGCATCTTTTGAACTAGATCCAAGTTGAAACTGCCATGCATAACGAGCAAAGCTTTTGCCAAAGTGCAGTGGAAAATAAAGAGAACTTGCATTCATATGTTTCTTACCCACCAAGGTTTATCCTGCTTATTACCATTTCATTGTCTTCCACAGAATTATTATTAATTCACCATAGCATATGTCAAAGAAAAATCAGGAGCACTTTCTTCCCCTGATAATTCTCAGCTACTAAATCATTGGTTTTCAACAGAAAGGTAAGAGGCAGAAAAAATAACCCCCCTGTGAAGAATAAACTGCTTGAGGATACCTGTATTTCATAATCCTATTATATTTGTAAGTGAACCTCCAGCAAATCAAGATAAAGCATCCATTTAACTCATGAACTCAGTCCAGTCTAGGAATCAACTGTCTGTACAAAGCCTGTGACAACTCGGGCAGCTCAGTCAACCTTATTGCTCCTCTTGTTGCATGTATATATGTTGCTCTTCCATAGGTCTTTGCTAAAGTTGAAGAGTTTTTTTGGACATGCATATATGGTTGTGTGAAATGAGGCCACTCCAAAGCGAGTGGATGGGAGCCAGCTCCAGCTCAGAATTATGCTTCAGCTAATGCGTCCCGCTGATCTGCTGACAGCAAGGAGGAAATAAACAGGAGGTGAAAAAGAGAAGACCCACAGAGCAAGGAGGCATTGGAGAAAGAAACCAACCTCTGAGACTGGTTACACATGCAAGGAGCCTTGTGTCTGCCCTCAAGCCACACAAACCACCTAGACAGAGCTTGTTGGCTCCTACACACCTACATTTGTCTTGGACAGGCTGATAACAAGACGAAGTAGCCACACATCAAGAGTATGTGCAGGACATGCAGCATGCTGTTTTTCCACAGCACAGCTATGGAGATTCAGCTATCAGAGGCAAGGAGGTCACCACCAGTCCTCCAGCCTGATCCCACCTGAAGGTGACCAGCATGTGCAGCATGTTCTCAAATGTTTGAATGCTTTTCAGGAAGCCCTGTGCCCACTCGTGAGAGTTCACTTCAGCAACTCCCACCCAAGAGGGCTGACCTGCAGACAGAAGTTGCACTGCTTCAGCTAGGAGGGAACACAGCTCACCATTCCAAAAGTGCATTACAGAAAAGGTTATACCACGGCAAGTTGCTTAAGCCAGGACATATGTGCAAGCTGACATGTATGGTAAGCAAGTGGCTGAACACTGGAGAAAGTTCACTCAGAGCCAAAGCAGTTAATAGACCCTGGGAAATGTCTCACCATCACTGAAATCAGGATCAGATCTGCAGAGGGGAGAAACTCCAGCACATTGGCAAGCATGAGATCCACAATGCAAGCAACAGCCACCTTCCTCTGTTCATGCACACACCGATACTCAGATCCTCAGGCAGAGGGATGGACAGGAAGCTCACATGAAGATCTGCAGTACCTTGGGGAGTCCACCATGGGGGCATGGTGGGGTTGTCACCTTGTTAACCTCACACAGGAAAGTAAAATAATTGTTACTGCCAGAAGTGTACAGAGGCATCCTCAGTTCATGAAACCACACCACAGTGTAATCATCTTCCTCTTAGCATCCTCAACATCATTGCAGACCATGCTTACCAAAACCACCTTCTGCACTCCACAGGTCTATTCGGAAAGGAGCCCAGGGATTCATTTCACATCACTGTGGCATGATAGACAACAAACAGCTACTAACACCGAGTGCGTTGTGGTGGTGCTTGGCACTGTCTTTCTCAACATCCTTGTCTTCTTTTCCTCTACTTAAGAAAAGGCAACCTGCTCAATCTCATGGTGATCATCACACTGATGCATGGACTTATTGTTGCAGTCTTCTGTCATGGTCACTGCTTGTCCCATCACACAAAGTGGAGTCTGCATGAACATCATAAAGTGCTTGGAACAGGTTTCCTCTGCACAGCTTGACTTTCACACAGCTGTGGAGAACGAATTTCTGTGGTCCCTTGGAGGGAAGCAGTGTTCTTCCAAAACAAACAAAAACCTCAAACCAAATGAAACCAAAAAAGATGGTTTTTTTCCCCTAAGTAAACCCTAAACTGGAAACTTGCATTGTCATAAAATAAGTGCTGACTGGTTCCCAAATAGGTAACAAAAATGTTTACCCTCTGGTAAATTGGATCATTTTAATCATAGAATAATGCAGCACAGCATGAATTTGTTCTCAAGGTCGGGTCCCTCTCTCCAGCATTTTTCTGCTCAAGGCAGGTGTAGCACTGTCTTACAGTCTTCCAAACTTTCTTGACAGGCCCCTAAAATTTCAGGACTACCTGAATGTAATGCAAAGACAAATACTTCCCCATGCTGGGGTCTTGCTGGTGAGTGGCATGTTAAACGAGAGGCACAGTCCTGCAGAGGATGGCCATCCCTCAGCAGCTCCCCACGCCAGGGACACTCCAGCTCTCCTGGCCACACAGGAGGACCAGATTCGGCTTCCCAGCTTGCAGATGGCATCCCTTGGAGCAGGCTGTTGAGGACTTGTGGACTCTCAGTCCCATGTCCCCTTCTCCCCATGTACGGCCCCGAGGCTGCTCTGCATCAGCCTGGGCACTACTGCAGCTGGTCACTGCGAGCAGCATGCATTATAAGGGCTGTCAGCACTGCAACCAGTTCCAGTGACTCTCTTTTTGATTTACATTTTCTACATCGTTTCTGAGAAACCTCAATTGTCTATTTAATCCCTTAGCACTGGAGCAAAAGCATTCAGCTGTGCAACCCAGTATAGCAGGCGCAAATTTGATACCCATTAAAGCTGAGGAGTTACCAGACATAAAAACCCATATGGGGACAGTATAATCCCTGGTGTAATTCCATTCATTTTCATGTGCCAATGATGAATCTGACACAGCAACCAGGATTTCCATCTCACACCAGCTTCCCACATCCCTCTAAGCATGGTCATAGAAGCAACTCCAGCTTGCATTTATATAGGTGTGAGCAGAATTAGGTTTATTCTGATGATGTTCTCTGATGTTCCTCTGCATGCTCTGGTCACAAGCAGGGGCCAGAGCTTTGGTCTCTCTGAACAAAGTCTTCCATACCAAATAGAACTCTTTACAGCCACACCATTTTTAACTCTGCTTACTTCTGGAATGTGATGGGAGCTGGCTTTAGGGGCAGGCACTCAGGGCAATGACATGAAACACTACACTGTGGCAAGATTCAATTAGGGCACGGCTCAGCCTTGGCGCACAAGTCAAGCATCACTCTTTGCAAAGACCAGAGATGTGCTTCAAAGGGCTGTCACACAGAAGGTCCAAAGATGACAACGTGGGCCTGACAGTTTGTAATGTACTTACCACTGGGTGCGGCTGGGCACATGTGTCTCTTGTGAAGTTTTATTGTCCAGATAAATTATGCATCAGGATGCATGACAGTCACAAGCATTATACCCTCCCCTTATAGGCCTGGCATTAATGTATGCATTCGGATTTAAAGCACTTTCTTGCAAGTTCAAACCCAGCCCTGCTAAGAATTGGTGTAATTCGATACTTCCTTTGAAAAACCTCCCATAGGAAGATTAGAACAATCTTCGTGATTACAGTCTATCTGGGGTCCACAGATGCCAGTAATCTATGGAAATTGTGAACTCAAAGGATTTATGTCTAAATGTGATGTAAAATCCACTACCAAATCTCCATCGTAGTGGTGGGGTTTTTTAATGATTTCTTTCTTTCTCCTCGCTCTCTCTCCCTTTTTTCCCCCCCAGACTGAATTTCTGTAAGTGGCTGTAACGTCTGTCTCGAAGACAAACAGGCACAAGGCAAACAAGAGCTGCTGCCTTTGTTGTGTCCATGCACCGTCCTCCACGGTAGTTGTGGCCATTGCCCCAGCCGGATGCTCCGTGCTGGAGCCTGTCTGCAGCCCTCCCTGATGAAAGGCAGCTGCGGACGGGCTTCAATTTATTCTGTTTAAAGATCTATCACAGACTCCCACGTAAATGGGAACGTAAAGAGAAGTCACAAATCAAACCTGAACCACGCAGTCCACTTAGACGAACCCAATTTGTGCCATATGTTTTGCAGGTTCATTTCATTGGAATAGTAAATTGGTCTGAAATTAGGGCCAGCTTTTAGAAGGCAGCACCAAAGCTGTGTCCCCTGAGCGTGCATGCACGTGAACTCAGCAGAAGGGACAGGTCACTCCAACCTGCAAAGAGGCAGATAAACAGACAGCTACGTGCTGGACACGGGGATGGGCATATCCCTCCATGGACTTCGTGTCTGGAGTGCTCATGTACAGCTCTTCCAGGTGACTCCTCAGTGCCTGTCTTTGGGACTCTGCCCCTGACACCAGGTCTTCCCTGGGTGGACACAGTTTTTACTTCCCAACATTGGGTATTCCACATACAGATCCTTGCATACTTCGGTGGACATACATCTACAAATCTTTAGTACAAGCTTTTCAATTACAGGGCTTTCAAACAACAACAACAATAAGCTTGTCTTCCCAGTCTGTTCAAATAAACTGTTGCAGATTAAGGGCCTGAGTTTTTGTCAAGTTTAAACAAATACGTAGCGCACAAGAGCTCTGCAGTATTGTGCACCCATGACAGCCAGCTCCCAGCAGCTCTCCAAGGCACAGCAATGCACTGATGGGACTGCTCGCCCATCAGCTCCCCTCTCACCAGCTCAGAAGATGCAGATCCAGTGGGTCGTTAATCCAAACCAGGGTTTTGGTTTTACAGCTATGGAATAAGGAGGTTTTGCTTACCCCAAACCTGGCTTCAATTTTATCTCATTTCCATAAATAGCACTAGAAACCTTTGGCAATGTTTTGCCGCATTTTCCAGTGGAGGACAGGCAAAGACTCAAGGCCAGTGCTATATAAGGGTATCTGAACAGTGTTTCTCCTGCCTTTTTGCACTTAAGAGCCTCTCAAGTCTCCTGCCCAGATGTTTTATCCTCTTCTGCTCTTCAATCCATATTTTCGAACTGTCGTTGCCTTGTGTTTCACCTCATTTCCTCCCAGTTTCCACCTCCATTTTGTCACTTAATCATGTGAGCCTCTGTAGCCTCTCATTTGCTTGTGGTAAATCTGGCATCTTTATTAAATCCAGACTTTTTCACTCAGGGGGCACATTTACAGGTAAATCTCCTCATAGGCAGCCACCTCTGACTCAATAGTAGATTTAATCCTGCAGCTGTCAAACAAAAGGTGATAAATCATCTACCTCTAATCAAATAAATCCTGCCTCTTTTCGTTCAACCACGGTACTTCTCCTGCATTATTGAGGACAGGGTGTTGGCTCAGGCTACGTTAGCTATGGACTGAACTTTTCAACACTTAAAGATCAGCTCCCCCATCAGACACATCTAAACTCCTATTTGTTTAGTTTGTGCTGAGTCGGGGTCTGGAGAAAGAGGTTTTTTCTTCGCTTGGGTTTTTTTTTTTGGAGGGTATTTAGGGGTTTGGGGTTTTTTTTGTTGGTTGGGTTGTTTTGTTTGTTTGTGGGTTTTTTGGTTGGTTGCTTGGCTTTTTGTTTCTTGATGCCAGAAGAAGGAAAACAAACCCCCAAAGCAAGCTTGGATCCAAGCTGCAGTAGAGCTAGGGAAGGGTTAAAAGCAGCCCTCTCCATCCTAGGGAGTGAATCAGAAGGCTGCTCTGCCTGGGCAGCCCCTGCCTCTACACAAAGCCCCATTGAGCGGGGGCAGGATCAGGGCAGGAGGGGTTTGGGAGCAGTTGTAACTCCACAAGCCCGCTCCTTTCACTGCAAAGACCCAGCAAGGCCCGTTGGCAGCTCCCACCGAGTTCGCAGGCTCTGCCAGCCAACTGCTCCCTGTTTGTTCCTTTTTCTTAAAACAACAAGGCATACAGGGAAAATAAATACAAAAAGCCCCTGGTATGTGTGCAGCATTAAGCTGCAAGAGCCACTGCTCCAGTACGAGGATTTTGAAAACCCAGGGTTTCTTCTACCGTGCTAATTTGATCGTGTTGCACCTGCAAAGTATTTTTTATTCCGGCATCCTTCTTAAACACAGATGTACATGCTGAGCTGAGAGCCTTCTGAAGTGCTCTGTGTTGACTTAACTCTTTCCCTCTGGACTCCAGTGACTTCAATAAGATCATTTATGCCAAGGCTGAATGCTTTGAAAGCCCCCACTCTCAGGTGCATGGCCCATGTGCTCCAATTTGTGTGCCGAAATTTCAGCTACCTATATCTACCCCTTGACTTCCAAATATAGAATGATCCATACAGCCCATAAGTCCCTTGACTTTAGTAAGGCTGTTCAGCACCTATAAAAAAAATCGGGGCACTTGTTTTGAAGTGCTCAGACATGGATTTAGGTCCCAGATGCTCAAAAACTACAGCTTAAATTTAGACATCTGCATCTGTACCACTGGCAAAGTGTTTTTATTTTTGGAAGCACTGAGCCCCAGCAGCTCCCATTAATTTCAGTGAGAGCTGCTGGGAGCAGAGAGTCTTGGAAACCTCTTCTGGGGAAGCTGTGCTAACATTAGACTCTTGTTTTCAGAAGCATTGACTTGAAAAGAAATGACACACAATCAGAAGGAAGGAAAATGTTTGTTTAGCCTTCTTATTTAATAAAGTCATTCCATGAGCAATGGATCTGGTAAACTCCAGTTTCTTGAGGGTTGGTGCCCTGTGTCCTCAGAATCCCACCACCAAACAGCAGTTTGCTCAACTCCCTCTCACATTTCCAGCCTGTTTGGTGGGACAAACTGCTGTGGCCAGATCCTGCTGGCTGGCTGGGCAGTTGGCTGCTGCCATCGAACACTGAGTGACAGCTACCTTTCCTCCACTGCCAGCTTAATTTATTCCTCTTTCTTCTAACCAGACTAATTTTCATGGAAACTGCAGGAACTTACATGTTGCAGACCTTTAAACTTCCATCAAATTTGGTTGAAAAATTGCCCAGAAGTTATTACGGACAAGAAATACAACTGGATGAGATTTGTTTCCTTAGGAACCTAGGCTAAAAGGAAAAATTAATCGGATACTTGCGGATATCTGAAAAATTCAGGCTAGAGAACCAAGTTATAATCAATTAAAAAAAAGTCTACAGACGATGAAGCCAAAAAAATTTACAAGGCTGTGAGACCTAAAGGCAATTAGAAGTTTAAACTTGGGCACAAACCTGAAAACTGCACACAATAGACAATACGTGGCATTTTCTTCCAGTTTAACCTATCCTTGTGTGAGACAGGCAAGAGTGATGGTGTGTGTGGTTTCTCTATATGGAAAGCACATGGATCACGTGAAGTGTACGATTTAAATAAGTGTCACATTCAGGTAGATCCCTGAGCAACATGGAAGTGTCTATAGCTACAAAAGCAGCAATTCACACCAAATCAAGGATCCCTGCCTCGTGTGCCGCAGCAGTTGCGAAGCGTGCGGTGCCTGGGGAAGAAACAGCCTAACAGGAGTTTCTGTAGATGACATTTGTCATGCTTTTAAAACAGTTCTAAATACAACCCCAAAAGCCATAAATTCCATCTGTGTTCACAGATGAAGGAGACACCAGTAACTTGGTCTCCTTTTCCATGAGATGGGAGAAAATGTCAGGAGAGAACACTGATTTTCTAGAAAGCAAGAAAATGAGAAGGAAAAATCCATGGCAAAAGAAGTTCAAGTATTTTTTAAAAAGATGCTTGGGAAATTAACCCTATCAGGGCAGTAGAACTGTATCGAAAAATGTAGGAAACCACAGAATCATACAATTGTCTAGATTGGAAAAGACCTTTAAGATCATCGAGTCCAATCACTGACCTAACACTAACAAGTCCTTGACTAAACCATATCCCTAAGCACTATGTCTACACATCTTTTAAATACCTCCAGGGATGGGGACTCCACCACTGCCCTGGGAAACCTGTTCCTACGCCTGAAAGTCCCTTCAGTAAAGAAATTCTTCCTAATATCCAATCTAAACTTCCCTTAGTGCAACTTGTGGCCATTTTCTCTTGTCCTATCACTTGTCACTTGGTTGAACAGACCGACCCCCACCTCTCTACAACCTCCTTTCAGGTAGTTGTAGAGAGTGATAAGGTCTCTCCTCAGCGTCCTTTTCTCCAGGCTAAACAATCCCAGTTCTCTCAGCCATCCCTCATAAGACTTATGCTCTAGATCCTTCACCAGTTTTGTTGCCCTTCACTACATATGCTCCAGCACCTCAATGCCCCATCTTAGGATGGAAGGAAGAGCATCCAGGCTGAATTGATGGCCCTGTATTGCTCTTTGAACCATGATCACTCTCTCTGTGGTCTCCAGGACCTGTTTTTTGAATAGGCACCCCAAGCTGTAAGACAGGAGAAGATTTATTCTCTTTCCCCTTTTATCTTTCACATAAGAAGAAACTGTTGACATAAAATTTTGCTACTACATCTTCCAAACAAGATATAAACAGAAGTTGTATATGCCAGACATAAGGGCTCAGCTGTCCTTGCTGGTAGGGAATATCATTAACAATTTTGGCTGTAGACAGTGATGCAGCAAGCAATTAACATATCTTGGGGAACAGTGGTGTGAGATGTTCACGAGAAGAACACAGGACAAGACCTGGGAGAACATGCACGAGTTTCATGAACTCTGTACGTGATTCTTCCAAACTCTTTTCTCCAAGAACTGTGAGGAAATCCCCGAAGACCCCATTTTTACAAAGCAGCAATCTTGAAGTATTTAATTTTAAAAGCTGTCAAATGCAATGCTTCCAAAATGCATGGCCATGGCAGTCAGAGATGGGTGACCTGGATGTGCCGGGCGTCCTGGCTGGTAGGTGTGATGCCTGCTGTCACAGGGTAGCAGAGAGGCTGCCAGGGCTTCCCTCGTCTCTGCCCACCTGCTCACCAGGCTTCACTGGAGGGAGAAGTTGGGAAAGGCCATGGATAGCCTCCCAAGCTTTAAGGCTCCCTGAAACCTTTTGTTGTACCCAATGAACTGGTAGGATGCAGCAAAAGGCAACCTTGGGGAACTGGCTCCCAATGGCCAAGGTTCCCTAGTCAAGCAAGAGGTCCCCCCATCTGCAGGAAGCCAGTGAATGCTTCACCACTGCAGCACCGATGCCTTTCCTACTCTTCTCCCATGTTTGTGATATAGGAATCCAGTGCAAAAACTGCCAATAGACCTGCAGCAGATCTCTACCCTCCAGTTTCAGTAGCTGGCCACCTTTTAACCCCTCTTTAGGTTTTAGGTAAGCAAATGTCACTTGAAATCTGGCAAGAACACATTTTTTCCCCATTTTCTCTCAGGGCAATGGTGGTGGTGGGGAACATGGCTCTGGGGAAGTCCTGCCCCACAGTTTTCCTAGCTGCTTTTGTTTGTTCAGTTTGATGGCAACATGGATCAAGCTTTGGCCAGGCTCAAGTGCCTCACTAGACTGCTGAGAGCTGTTCAGAGAAGATAACTGAAGGAACAGACAGCAGGAAAATTTTCTAACTATGGCAATGGACTAAGCCAGAGTCTGAAATGGGTGCTGAAGTATCACAAAGTGAAAAAAAAGGGCTGCATTGCGATAATAAATGGCTGTGAATTTAGAGTGTGAACCTAAGATTTTGTCTCATTTGGGTTTTGCAGGCTGTCCTCCAAAATGCTTAACGTAGGGTTAACAAAGAGCACTGTAACACAGACCGATCCTTTCTCTCACCGGGGGCCTGTGCCCTGCCACCCTGATTTATTCCTTATTCATAGGGTGAAAAACCCCATTGGCTTTAGAAGGAGATATTTCAGATCAAGGACTGAAGCATTTGTGCCTAGATTTTCAGTGCACGTATTTTACACACTTCTGAACACTAACAACAATGCCGTGACTCTGCAGGGATACACACATTTTAACCAGCATCAAAACTCCTTTATGGCCAAGATTTAAAATGTTGAATGCATTAGAGAAGAGAAACATTTGCACTGTGTTTCTTATTGTTGGTTGCCTTTCTGTAAGTGCTTTCAACACCACCAAATTAGTCCAGAAGTGGTTCAAAGCAGCTAAAGGGAGCTTTGGAGGACTCGGTGTCAGCTGGCATTCTAATGAGAATTAGACAATCGGAAATAAGACAGCTCCGAGGCCAAACAATTAGCCAGACAATTAAAAGGCTCTACTGTACAGGGTTTTATGTGGGATAGAATAATGCAGCCGCAATATTTGTGCTAATAAGGTAGACGGATAAGAATGAAGTTAATTTCCCTTCTCAGCAGTTAAATGAACAAATCGCTCCATTTTAGTCAAGCCCAAAAGGACACAGTTTTTCCCTGACTGGAAAGAAAGAAATAAAAATGGTAGCCTCTGGCTATGGAAATAAAGCTGGATATTCAACTGGTGTGGAGCTTGCAGAGGTCCAGCGCCAATGCTGCCCTACTCTGCTCTGTTCTTCCATTTGCAAATGCCACTTTCACCTGTGTCATGGCTAAATCTCTCCCCATTCTCATTCTGGATTTTTCCATATATACATGATAAGACCATTATACCCATCTATTTTAATATTTTTGATAACATGTTGCTACATATCAGGGGTATGACAATTTCATGGAAGAAATAAAAACAGGGAAGAGTGTGAACACAAATTGCTACTACTCCAAAATATCACAGAATCACTATGGAAGAGACACAGGGTGGAGGCCAGCATTACCCCAGAAACATGCCCAACTCCAGTAGGTTTATCTTTCCCCTATATTCTGAAATCCTGTACCTCTCTAACCTGACAGCATAGCAATGACGTGCCAAGAGACAGCCAAAGATCCAGCTTCCATTGCCCATCCAGTTTTGTACGGGGCTGTCTCAGTTACTGCAGCAGCACCATACTCTGGTGCTTGCAATGTCCTTCAAGGCAAAACCTTCTGAACTTTAACATCTACCTGGACTATGCAGAACTGCACCCAAACTCCATGGCAAAAAACCAGATGCTACCAGTTTGGTGCAATGGACATGATCCATTCACCTGGACATGGTCCTTGGCAGTCAGCTTTAGACAGCCCTGCCTGAGTAGGGGGGTTGGACCAGATGGTCTCCAGAGGTCTCTTCCAATTTCAACCATTCTATCACTGTGCAGCTCTGTGATGTGCCATGCACCAATGATGTAAAAAACATACACACACACACAACACACACACACACACAGTTGAAGTTTCTGGTTCTCTGCACTATCTTCTCTTCTCCTTCAGACAGCACAGGCTGCTGCCAGAGCCTGCCACCACACTTTACGTTAGGTTACTGGCTTCTGTGGTGTACCAGCAGTCATGTGTTGCTATTTAGCAGAGAGCACCAACAAAACACTGAAAACGAGCTATTTTGGTTTGGTGTCTCCTTGCAATTACAAAAAGCCAGAAGGAAGTTGTCATACATGGGATAATTGAATTCCTAGGAAAACAAGCCACTTGGAAAATGAGCCATTGGTCCACTTTACAGCGCAGCACGCTTGTTTTTCTGCTGTGGTGGTAGGGGTTTTGTATCTGCAGGGTTTGTTGCACATGCACAGGATAGGTCAGACATGGTCAGCTTTCCACACTGCCCCTCTCTCTCCCTCCTCTTCCCCAAGAAAGCCATCTTAACACCAGGCTGAACACCATCTGAACACGTGACAACACCAGGCACTCAGAGGCAAATGTATTTACAATGCATCGGCATAGCTCAGTTCAGTCTATAATTACCACATTATGGCTTCAGCCAAGTCATTTCTCCAGTAACACCCAGATGTACCAATTACTTCTCCTCTATAATGAAAATAGATGAGAAACAGGTGACAAGCCCTGTTTGGAGCAGAGAGAGGACAAGAAAGTTTTGGCTAATCAGAAAATGGCCTTGATGAGAAGCCTGTATCAGAACAGCATGGTGAAAGTGCCTTGCAGTCATTGCTGTCTGGCAGGTCAGATGTGGAAGATCACAGAGCTATCTATCACTTCAATAAATTTAATACAGGCATCTGTATTATTAACCAAAATCTCTTCCTTGCCACTGGAAACTGGAAGCATGTGTTTGAGGCTGCGTTCCCATCTTGCGATGAACTGGCACCGTGAACTCTGGCCAAGTTCTGCTCTACCAAGCGCCTCATTTTCCATACCAACCCTGAGCAAGAGGCCCCTTTGGAGGATCAGGTGTACATTGGAGTCCTTAGCCTTTCCCTCCCCTGTGTTTAATAAGGCCTTTTTGTATGACTGCCCCCTGGTTCTTGCTCTTTTTCTGAGCAGGGACACAGGGAGTTGAGAATCTCCATGGTGCAGAGATCACCATCCAGCGGCAGCTGCAGGGGCTCAACTGCCTCTTCCCTGGGCACACTGACACAGAGACCAGGACAGGGATGTAAGATGCCAATAGCATCCCTCTGGATGACTGGAAATTGCATTTTTGACCAAAAAATCCTTTCCCAATGGCCGCTGTATCAAAACTGGGTAGGCAAGCCATTTTGTCAAAAAATTAATTTTTTGTCCAAAACCTCTGGAAAACAGGCAGAATCTTCCTCCACTTGAAATCATTCTGCATTCACAAGCAGCAACAGGTGGAAATTTTACCAGGCTGACATACAGAGTGCTCATATTGATACCAGTACTGCTGTCTACAAACAACAGTGCTGTAAAAACAGGAGTTACACACAGCTACATCAAAGGGCTTCAAGGATGTGTTTGCTCTGTCTGGCACACACAACTGAAAGCTACTTAATTTGAATTTTGTGCTTCACATACATAACGTGCTCACTAATGACAATGAGGTACAGTGATGCGGCACTGGTGGGAAGGTTAACAGACTTAGAATCACAGAATCATTAAGGCTGGAAAAGACCTCTAAGATCATCAAGTCAAACTGTCAACCCAGCACTACCATGACTACTATACCATGTCCTGAAGTGACACATCTACATGCTTTTTGAACACCTCCAGGGATGGTGACTCCACCACTTCCCTGGGCAGCCTGTTCCACTCTTTCAGTAAAGGAATTTTTCCTAATATCCAATTTAAACCTCTGGCACAATCTGAGGCCATTTCCTCTCATCGTATTGCTTGTTACTTGGGAGAAAAAACCAACCCCCACCTTTCTACAACCTCCTTTCAGGCAGTTGTAGAGAGCAATAAGGTATCCCTCAGCCTTCTCTTCTCCAGAATGAACAACCCCAGTTCCCTGAGCCGACTTATACTAGTCTGTAAAATAACATGTACAATAGCCATTGCCTCCCAGCAAATACATTTAAGTGTGGGGGCTTTTTCTCCTATGACATCATTACTATTACAAATGATGCTGTAACACTTTTACTAGTATGCAGGGAAGTGTCATTCACGTATGAATAACAGACAGTTGTTAATCATTTACATGAGTAACATTCGTGCTTCGCCCCACAGTGATTCAGTCACATTTGTCAACTTGCTCTTGTTTAATTTAAGCAGCTCCAGCAAGAGGATGCGTGAAGCCTTGCTGTGGGTTAGCAGTGCAGTTATCTGAAGGACTGAATCACAACTCCTCCACGAGCATCGCTGAAGGATTTCCCTGGAGACACCAGTGCAGAGCTTAGGCAATCAGCAGTGGTTTCTGGATGGGTTTCGACATACTGCCTGTAACCAGATGAGACGCAAGTCCTCCTGAAATCAATGGAAAGTCCTGCACAGCCATGATTTCACCCAGTAAGATCCAAGAATGCCTGTTACTCTAGGATATTTACTACAAAGAGGACCAAGCTGCCCAGCTTTTGTTTTCTATTGAATTTAGCTATCATTGCCTAGGTTTCCCCATTATGTGGCTCTGGCTTCTGAGCGCACCTGCTACACTTCAGGGTATGTTTTCATTGTGGTGCGTGGGCTCTTGGCTCATTAATGTGGTGTTAATGGAGTATGGCAGCTAGAGCCTTCCTCCACTCACTGATAAGACAATCCTTCCGGAAGGAGATTTGCCCACAGCAGATTCAGCAGCCCAAGCATTTATCTGCCATGGAGTGTTAATAACTGTTGGGTTATAATTACCAAATCTCAATATTTACAGAAAACCAGCCTCTCCATTGTGCAGCTAATAGCACAATCTTGAACGTACAAAATGCCAATTTGCTATGAATGAGGAGCTGCTTGTTAAAATTCAAAAGCAATTAAACTGTTAAGCAGTAGCTGACATTTAACGATTATGCTGTTTACTAAGGAGCCGCCACTTACTGGGCGCAATTCTGATGGTGAAGATGCTCTATGGGACAAAAGGACCTGGGGAGCCTCCTTCTCAGCTACACCACAGAAAGGATTAGTGCATGCTGTGCCTTGGTAGGAAGACCGGAAAATTCAAACCATTTTCAAACCTCTAGAAATAAGGAAGAAATCTTTTACAATGAGGGTGGTGGAACACTGAACAGGTTGCCCAGAGAGGTGGTAGATGCCCCATCCCTGGAAATGTTCAAAGTCATGTTGGACAAGGCTCTAAGCAACCTGATCTAGTTAAAGATGCCCCTGCTCCTTGTAGAGACGTTGGACTAGACGGCATTTAAAGGTTCCTTCCAACCCAAACTATTCTATGATTCCATGATTTGAGTTGCCTCAAACAGCTGGCTGGCAGCAGATCCCACTACACCTTCTTTAGCTGCTCTGATGTGGGGACAGGCTGTGTGCTGAACAGACGAGGTGGCTTCTCTGTTTTCTGCTACTAAAGAGAGGGAAGGTGCATTTAGTTCCCTTGTCTCTATTCCTTAGCTCAACTGGTCTAGTGTGTAAGTCCTTAAATGTGTTATGTGTCTTCACTGCATGAGTGAGGGAACTGGCCCTCCACATCTAATATGTTTCCTTGTATCAGTAATTATCCTGCACACCAAAAGAAACAGAAATAGGTAGAAAAAAACCCCCTATTATTACTACTTAGCATTTTTTTTGTTTTGATGGCCCAAAGCCCCTTTTTTTTTCTTCCTCAAAGAAGTGAAAAGTTCTATATAAATTGCGCCAAACAGAAAAATCTTCATTCAACTTAAATTGAAACATTTTTGTTTCCCCGGGTTTTTCTTTCTTACTCTTCTTTATTATTGCAAAGCTGAGACAAATTTCAACCCAAAACTTTGTTTCCTAGTGAAAAAAACAAACCACTTCAGTTATTTCAAAAATGTCAAGATATGCCTGCTCCGCTGTCACCAAAACCACTCACTAAATTTCACAAATATAGGTTAAAAGTTTTGGTTGATCCACAGGTGTACTTTTTTTTGCAGCAAGGAAAGTCTGTGCCCTAGAATTTCATCCCAACCTCCAGAAAGCAGCCTTTATTTGCATTATCCCAGAGCACCCTGGAAATCATCACTGCAAGACTTCTGCCAATACATTTCTATAACGAGAGGTTCACCTGTAGAAACTTCACAATGGATTAAATGCAGCAGACAAAGTCTGTCTGGTTGTCGTGGCAGATCTGTGGATATTATGCTTAGTCCAAGGACCAAGAGCTGCACAGGAGACACTCAGTGCAGGATGGGACCCAGGCCCACCCAGCAGTCAAGCCATCCTGACTGTGCCCCTGCAGAGGAGGAAACGTGGCAGAAGCTGCCTTAGTGTCCTCATCCCTCCTCTGAAAGCCTCGCCAAGGGGGATGGAGGGCAGCTGGTATCTGTGCATGCAGCTTATCCTGGTTATAGTTTCTCAGCTTCAGCCAGATCCTGGGAAGCACAAATCCAGGAGAGCGACTCTGAGCTTTAGGCAGCTCCTGCAACCCCTCTTTTCCATCTTCCCTGCTCCGCTACAGCCCAGTGCTGTGTCCCAGGAGAACAGTCCAACATCTGAACTTTTCTGGCAAGGAGTGGTGTAAGGATAAACTGTTCAAAACAGTGCCTGTGCCCACTCTAAGTTTTCAGATAGGAAAAAAAAATCCACTTTTGCTAGCACTCATTACAGCTAGGGATTAAGTTCTCTATCTCTCGGCACATTTGGTAACTATTTACTTAACTAAATGGTGAAAAAGAGAAGCCTGAATTCTCCAGAGTTGCCTCCCTCAGCTTGTTTATCACTGTGTTGCAATGGCTCTGTGGTTGTGAAATCTCAAGCTGAAAACTCAAAAGGAAATTTCTAGTGACAAGCTTTCCTTGAGGCTGTAAACAAATAGAATTCATTAGGAGGAAGGAAGAGAAGCAGAAAACATCAAAATTAACAGATGCGCGCAGGCGCGTACACACACACACACACACACACACACAGGCTGCGTTTTCAAAACTGTGCTGAGATAAAAAAATAGTAATTTTTACGCCAGGCTTTTTTCCCAAGGATGACCAGCTTGATCTAATGCTTCCTGCAGTCAGTAGCTTTCTCAGACTGCAACACAAGTTGGATTGTACTTCTAGGCAGCCTATTTCATCTGCCGTGCTCTGAAAGAGCTTTACCCTTTCTACACCTGCTTGTGCAAACCCCCAAACAGGGCTCTCTAGGAGTTCTCAGGTTGTTTGGTGATAGACAACGTATTTGCTTAAAAGAAAAAGAATGAATAATGAATTAAAAAGAAGCCTCCAAGCTAACAGTACTAATAGCTTTTTACCTGTAGCACCAAGAGCTTGTATATTCCGGCTTCGTGTTAAAACACGTGCTGATTAAACCATAATATTATGTTTTGATCTAGCCTACAGCTGAATGAATTACTGGCAGGAAACACAGCTCATGAATTCAATCAGAAATCCTTTCATTTGTCACAGCCGCTTCCTGTCCGTCTTTTAAACATCTGCTTCTCTTGTTCGCGACAGAAAAAGTCTTTGTTAAAAAAATAAGCATTCGCTTATCCTTCCCTCGAATAAAGTGTGCAGTTTCTCAATGAAACACGCTTTCCTCCTCCCTTCAAGTTTATTTTACGTATCTTTAATAGCTTCCTTGTACCCCTCTCTTTCTTTCCGCTTTGAAATTCTGGAAAACCTCAAGCTGACAAAAGAAGGCACTTCCAAAGCGTGAGCTCAAGCTGCCCCTGGCCTTTCTGCCAACGGGACCTGGTGTTTAGGATGCTTTGCTGCAATCCCTGCCAAGAACCTCTCCAGCTCCTTAAATGGAAGCCACTTCCTCCTGGATGAGGCCAAGCAGCCATCCAGCGTCCCAAGGCAGAGGTGTTTCTATTTAGTCAGCTATTTGTGCAAGTGATGGATATCAGCTGTGCATCCCCCTCCTGTTGTCCTTAAATATCTCACAAATCCACAATCAACAACTCCACATTTCTTTACAAGCTTTCTCAGAGAAGAACATCACTCTTCTAGTGAAATTTTAAATCCCTACTTTGAAGCAGACATCTTTCTTTGCTAATTATTTCTTAATAATTATTTATCTACTTTCTGTAGTTCTTTTGGGTGTTCACTTCTAAACTTGACAATCCATTACTCAGCTTCAAAATGCAGCTAACTCCGGAGTGAAGCCTAAGAGTTGTTTAACAAACCTTAATAGAGCCTGGAAAACCGTCCAGTGCAGGCGTTAGGCTGGAAAGTTTAGGGCTGGAAAAGAAGCAGCTGTATTAGAAAGAACCAGTAGTAGCCCCTTGGGTCTGCCTGAAAAATCGCTCACACTGTGTGTCAACTCTGTACCTCTTCCCAAAGCCATTCGTGGGAGGATGACCCTGAGTGACTGAAGTGGCCAGGGCAGGGGCAGACAGCTATCTTGTGAGAAGTGGATTTGAAATATTCTTCCTCATTCAGAGGAGGTGGAGAAAATGAGCCAGTCCAATTAGCACATTTTCATGGTTTTTTCATCATGTGAACTTTCAAAATGTGAGACACTGCTTGCAAGTGACTGAAAGTGAAGATCACATGTGAAATAGGCTGATGACAGACAGGAGCAGAAAATGATTAGGGATACTTGCGTGATGCTTTTCCAGTGTTCAAATGACTTTTTTTTTAATTTCCAATTTTCCACCGTATGTTTTTTTCTTTTATTTTTATCTTAATATAATTATTTTTGAAGTACAGATTACTTTTCTTGCAGCAGAACCTAATTTTTACTTCAATTCTTTACTACAATACAGTTTCACCTCATGATCCCACTGTTACATCTGAATAAAAGTGATGTAAATCAGGATTATCCCAAACTTAAGAATTTCTGTAGTGGGTCAGCCCAAAGGTCAGTCTGTCCCAGTGTCTCATCTCCAGCTTGGGCTGATAGCAGGTACATGGGGAAGAGGATGGGAATGGAGTAAACACATAGGAATAAATCCTTTGTATTTTCCACCAACTGCCAGCTGTTTGTAGCTTAGAGGTCTCCTGAGACAGAGCTGGGGTATTCAAATTTCATGGCTGTCAATGGCTTTTTCTTCCAGAAATATGTTTAATTGCTTTTTACCTTGCAAATTTTCAGCACATACAGCATCATATGGCAACAAGTCTAACTGCAACTGCTCCCTCTGCCTGTTTGGAGCCTGGCACCACCTTGTCATATTGGATATCCCGTAGGTCTTGTATTGAAAGAAACAGCCCAAATTGTTTCCTGCCAACTCACAGGAGGGCATTCATGGTTGTCAGCACCTCTGTTGTATCCTTACAGTTATTCCCTTTTCTGACAAGGGAGTCCCAAACACCTAGAAATTGTCCTGTACTTTGGTTATCTTTGTAACTTTGGTACCTTTTTATTTCTAGTACGCCCATTCTGAGAACTAGTGAATTCACACAGCTCTGCTGTTCCTCTTTTTTCCTAATAACTCCTGATGTTTGATTGGGTTTGCAGTGCTATCAGGGAACAAGCTGCTGTTTTC
The DNA here is from genome assembly GCA_013401335.1 of Brachypteracias leptosomus. NCBI lineage: Eukaryota > Metazoa > Chordata > Aves > Coraciiformes > Brachypteraciidae > Brachypteracias > Brachypteracias leptosomus. The sequence goes on along the minus strand of VYZX01021030.1, from coordinate 207,769 downwards.
ACAAAGCTATTACAGCCCTGGGATCTGACTCCTGAACAGACACAGTAACTCAGTCTATCAACTGGCGTCTACAGTTAGGATTTTTTCCCATGCAAAACACTCCACATTTATCTAAATTAATCTCGTCTGCTCTTTTATTGCCTCGCTCCTAACTATAGTGAGTGCCTTCTGCAAGTCTTTGCAGTCAACTTTCATTTTTATTACCCTTAATAGCTTGCTATCAATAGCAAACATTGCCACCTCACTATCCACCCTCTTTTCCAGATCGTGGAGATAAGAGCTTGCTCCAATTCCACCCTGAATTTCTCCCCTCTTCACAGTCATAGTGACAAACCCACCCTTTTACTCATAGAATTTGTTTTTCTTGTGGAGGTTTTCCCATACTGGTACAGCTTTGCCAGATGTGTCCAAACTAGGAGTACGTTGCCAGATTAATCCGATGGCATTTTGTATCAATACAAAAAAACTCTCTGATGGTTTACAAGCATTCCTTGGTACCACTGTATGAAACCTGGAGGTGGAGTGCATCCTTCCAAAAAGTAGCAGGGATATTTAAGGAGGGAAACATAGAGGTACTACATAACTTTGGATATTTAACCTTGGGGTCTAAATCAGGAGGGTAGTTTCTACTAGTTGATGAGAAAAGAAACTCCTCCAGGGATATAAATTAAGAAAGAAAAAACGGAGCTGACAGAGAATGTAGGAGCATAAATTATTTTCTGTAAGTAAATAAGCAGACAGTTGCTGTCAGAGCTCCCACTGCACATCCCCACATGGCCACATTCAGACTTCTGTGGTGACCCATGCAACTGTGGTAGAGAATTTTAATAGGCACCTGGAGGGCTTCTGAAAACCAGTAGCTTAAGATCTGCAATATCTTTCTGTTCTAGCTGACCCAAGCTGAGGCATTTCTTGAGCATCCCATTTTCCTGCCCTCTGCATTATTGGGCCTCCAAAGGGTGCAGGGCAGCAGACTGTGTGCAAATGTATAGAATATGAAAAACACCAGCTAATATCAACTTCATTTTAAGCTAGAAAAAACAGTAAGAGATAGGATGGATCAGGATGGGAGCTGGAGTCGCTGCCCATTCACCTGCTGAACTGCAATAAGTGCTCTTGCATGGGGGCTTTGCCTGCTGGATGCTGCTGGTGAGAAGATCATAGTTCACTGGATACTGTCAGGGCAGGAGGCTGAGCCAGACAGTGAATGTGTGAGGTCAAGCATGAGCCAGCTGGATGTGCTTTGCACCCAGGCACCTGCGACCTGGCAGTTGAAGCCTCCCACTCCCCTCCTTTTTTCTTAAAAAAAAAAAAGGCATCAAATGCAATTAGCTGGCAGCAGGTTTCATGCAAACCGAAGTAAGCACTTTTCCAACCAGCGCAAATCAAACAGTGGAGCTCATTGCCATCAGCTGTTGCAGAGGCCAGAAGTTAAAACAGCAGTTAGACAAACTTATGGAGGGAAAGTCAGTTGGAATTACTAAACATAAAGATACCATCTCTAGCTCAGGAGCTCCTAGCCCTGTGATTGCATCGGGAAAAGGACTGTGCCATATTTGCCTGTTTTCATACATTTTTTTTCCAACATGCATTCCTGGCCAGAACTAGGACAGGATCATAGCATAGCATAAAACAGATTAGAATATTTCAGTTGGAAGGGACCTACAATGACCATCTAGTCCAAATGCCTGACCACTTCAAGACAGACCAGAAGTTAAAGCATGTTATTAAGGGCATTGTCCAAGTGCCTCTTAAATATAGACAAGCATGGGTCGTTGACCACCTCTCTAGGAAGCCTGTTCCAGTGTTTGACCACCCTCTTGGTAAAGAAATGCTTCCTAATATCCAGTCTCAACCTCCTCTGGCACAGCTTTGAACCATTCCCACTTGACAAACCCCTTTCAGAACTACTGTTCTTCACCCCGTGTAAAAGTCCTGTAGTTCATTTAGGGATAGTGTGTGTGCTACCCCAAGAAACCCCTCTCACTTTTGATTTTGAAGGCTCAACTAATAGATCCAAGCAAAGTAGGCTCCACAAAATCAGTCTAATGCACAAGGTTCTAGACATATCAGTCCTGACAGTATTTCATCTTCCCAAGTGTTACTGTGCTGTGTATCGCACAGCAATCCACCATACTGAGTGTTGGGCAGTGCCAGGGCAACTATAGGAGATCTAGAGCATAGAGGAGCCTGGCTTTTTATACCAGATATGTTTATGTCAACCTGGGCTTTAGAGCTGACTACTCAGACTAAAGAATTACCCTCTGGCCTCTCTGTTGAACAACTGTTTTGCCTCACTAATTGTTAAATGCCAGAAACTAATTTCATTTTAAATGATCTTTAATACTATGCATTTTAAAAAAGGCTATGAAGCTCCTACGCTTCAGAATCACAACTTGACACCCAATTCCCATCTGTCTCCTATTAACAAAAACAACTCAGATAATCTACAGTCGCATGTGGAAACAGATATGTAAAACTGATGAAGACGATAAGAGTGCGGACCACCAAGCAGTCAACAGCATCTTAGCAGTACTCGTCTGAGTCAGTGGATGGTTTGAGGAATGAAGAGGAGATAAAATGAATGGATAGGGCCAACTATGTACATTGACAAAGTGAAAATCCATTAAACAAGGTGTAGAGGGGGACTTGCTTGAGGTCAAGGCCACTCCAAAATATATAAACATAAAGCATCAATTACATGGACAGTCTTGGCCCAGATGCACATCCTAAGTGTCTGAATGAAAAGAGAGGAGACATGCCAGGAATAGTTTAGATGAGAGAGGACACATGTATATGCTAAGGTGCAGACTGGTCTACCATCTGCACTGCTGCCTTGCAAGTGTGCACTCTGGCAGGGACTTCAGGAGATCTTTATCAATGGGGTGAACATGGGCAGCTCCAGGGATTTCCTATGGACCTGAGCTTGTGTGGTCCAGGGAGAGCACATGCAGGTAGACTGGAGCACAGTGGAGGGATCCCCCAGCAGCCCTGTAGGGTGGAGACTTTGGGCTTGGATGACAGCCAAGGATGTGGTAGAAAAGCCCTGGAGTCAAAGGGCTCAGTGACTTTCAACTGAGCCCATACTGCTCAAACACTCAGGTGGCCCAGTGCTGCCCCATTGACTTCAGGCAACCAAAGAAAGCTTTTGCACCCCTAGGAAGGCTCCCACTATTATGTGTCCCCACAACATGACACAGCCCCCTGCCTAACAGCCCGCAGAGGAAGAGCTGCAATGCCCTTCCTTGGAGGCACCATGTTACACTGGCTGTCAAAGGGGATGAAGAGAAACCTGTACAGTGGAAGAAGAAAAGCTCCCAGAAGAGATGGGACAGGCACAGAGAGGGAAACTATGAACAGAATCTGCTGCTGAAGTGCAGCACCTAGTAAGATTTCCCATAAGGAACTGTGGAGCTCACTTTGCTGTTGCTAGGGCCCAGGGTGCCTGTTGCTGCTGTTGCTTCTATAAATAAAGCTTCCATTCCAGGATAAACTAAGCAAGCAGTGGTCGCTTTTTAGGGAAATCCCTCCTCTATCCCCTGAACAAACAGAGAAACAAAGGATCTCCACATCCGCCCGCCGCTTGGCCGGCCCCAAAGCAGAGAGTGAGCTTGCAGAGTGGGAGGCAACTGAGGAAGAGCTGGTGGAGGCAGGCAGGGACCATCCATGGCTGCAACCTGGGGCTGCCTGTCTGCGGAGCAAATGGGAGCTTTCTGTGGACACACAGCCAGCTCCTCACGCCGGGAGGATCACACGCAATTTCTGTGTTTGGAGAATTCCACTGTGTGTAATTATTCCTTTGATCATGTTAAAAGAGCAGCCACCGTGCGCTTGAATCGTGGCTTTGCTGTGAATTACTGATTTGGACAGGGAAAGGAGGCTGGGAGAACAGCCGGTCCAAGGAATGGGCCTCTCTCACAAGTTCCTCTTTTATTCTTTTTTGTAATTTGTACATATTTCAACCAAACTGTGCTGCTGTCAGGACAAGCAAATCATTCCAGGAACTGCTTTCATTATCGTTAGCAAAGTGGAAGTCCTGTGCAGTGTTTGCTTTGGGCCTAGGCAGCTGCCCAAAGACTGCACATCAAAAGTCTCTCCCCAGCTCACATTGCAGCACCACCCTGGCTTCCCAGCCACAGTCTCCTCCAGCTTGAGACCTGCTTCTCCTTTCATTTCTCCACTCAGTTTAGGCTCACCAAACATCAACAGGCTAGGTCATGTGCAAGTTATCTTGCAGCAGAAAATTAACTGTTCAGAGCAGCTGATTTTCATTCTCTCTCTGAGTTGCTAATCAAAGAGGACAGTTTGTGGTCAGCAAGTGGCAAGAACTGGGCTTTATAGAAAAAAAGCGCTGGATTTTCCTGGAGGATGAGGAAAGCTCCCTTCTGGGGCATTCACAGAATCACAGAATGGTAGGGGTTGGAAGGGACCTCTAGAGATCATCTAATACAACTCCTTTGACAAAGCAGGTTCACCTAGGCAAGGTCACACAGAAACGTGTCCAGTCGGGTCTTGAAAGTCACCAGAGAAGGAGACTCCACAATCTCTCTGGGCAGCCTGTTCCAGTGCTCTGTCACCCTCACAGTAAAGAAATTTCTCCTCATGTTGGGGTGGAATTTCCTGTGTTCCAGTTTGAGCCCATTTCCCCTTGTCATATCACTAGGCACCACTGAAAAGAGACTGATTGCTCCATCTTCCTGACACCTACCCTTCAGATATTTATAAACGTTGATCAGATCCCCTCTCAGCCTTCTCTTCTCCATTCACTGATGTCCAAAGGACTCAGAGCCAATCAAATATCAAATGCTACCAAGATTCTGTACGCAATCTAGCCAAGTGTCCCTAAGTCCCATCATCATCATCTCACACCATGATCTGTCTCAGGTAAACACTAAGACAAGAAAAGACGAGCCTGGCATTGATGTGCAATGCTTCATCCCACACCAAACGAGAATATCCAGCTATGGGAAAGAGAAGAAGTCAGTGTCTCTGGCTCTCAGGGCTTGCTTGGTAACGTCACAGATGGTATTTGTACCACCAACGCTTGCCTCTGACACACAAGCACTTGCTACACACAGCCCCTGGAGAAGAGAAAACCAGAGACGCGCAAGCATTTCAGACTGACTATGGCCAAATGCTGAGCTAGGCTGGGTTTGATAAAGTAGCACAGACTCCATCAGGATCTTTGGGGGGGGTTCAGAGGCCGCTTTCACTTCTTGCTGCCTATCGACCCTGCTGCTGTGGGCATGAATCTGCTTTGTGCCCATTGTTTGAGCAGCTGTACATCCCAAATGCTAGGGGGGTCCTGGGGCTGATGGGCTCTAAAGCCACTGTGGCCTCTGCTGCAGACAGATTGCTACAGACACTGCTCTGCTACTGTGCCAGCTCCCGGCTTATATTGACTCCAATAATTAATTGCTTTTTCTATTTTTAAATATGAAAAGGTCTCTGTTTGGCTGTCAAATGCAGTTATCATAGGCATGAAAGAGCCATTTTTTAGCAGAAATTTAGCCAGAGGTTGTTTGGGATTTGTAGAGTAGATCTAGGGGCTGCATTTCTCTCCTGAGTGCAGTTCCTCTGGGCTTTTGTGTAGATTCACCAGGTCTCACACAACTCCAGCCTCCCTTTCCCTGCAGCTGTAGAGCTGGGATGGAGCACCACAGCCATGGGCACTGCCTTGGCTGGGCAAGCCAGAGCTCTGCCCCGCTGCCCTTGCTTGGCCTTGAACAGTGAATCCTTCCTGCTCATAAATCCCATTTATTGGAAGGGGCAAAGTAGGTGCATTTCCTCTCTTTGTGCCAGACTCCACTCGAGGGCTGTGAAGGCACCACCCTCCTGATTGGGGAGATGCCCCAGCAGTGAGGAAGCAGCACAGGTCCCAGCTGGTGTCAGAGCAACACCTGCTTGTTTTTACTGAAACAGCCTCACAACTGCCTCTCGAGATGGAGGTTTAACTGTATTTTTTCTAACAGGATGGAAGTAAATGTCAGCCAGCAATATTAAAGTAATAGTAGCAGTGAGACCAGGCTGCCAGTGTGACCTGGGGTGGCTGGAGGCTGCGACGGGAACAGCCAGGTCAGCATAGGAGTGAGGTAAAGCCACCCAGCGTCTCCCTCCTCCTTGCGGTTTATTGAAAGTGCTACTTGGGCAAGCAGTTAAGGGTATTGCTGTCCTATAAGTTAAAATGCTAGTGAGCTTTACGTATTTTTTTTTATTATCTTGACTTGCAAAGTGAGTTGACGCCAGACTAGCTTGCTGTTTTCCTGGGCTACATTAACAAAGCTGAGTTTCTCTGTCTGGATGAGCACTGCCCTTGCTGCCCTGCTGCACTGCAGCATGCTGGCCTCAACCACGGGGTACCACCTCCTCCCTTTGGGCATGGGGTTGGCAGAAGCCATGGTGCTTGCTGGGTTAGAAACCATCATCTGATGGCTTGGGGATCTGAATCTGTCTGGGTCACAAAAAAGCCAGGCAGGACTTTTCATCAGACTGTTATGGAGTGCCCCACTGCAGTGACAAAACCAGCTTCTGCTGGACAGGTCTCACTGTGGACATCCAGCTGACACCACATTTCAGCTGGTGGTATTCTCACCCAGACACTCATTAGCTAAACTGCCTTTCTGGAAGTAGCTGCAAGTGGCTGTACCTGCACCAAGGAAAAGGCTGAGGTTAAATCAGGTTTGCTAGCTCATGTCAGCCAAACCTGATGGAAGACTGACTCACTTTCGGTAAACAGCTGTGGCTGTTTAAGGTATTACCACCCTGGGTGGTTGACTCAGTTGGAGTCACAGCCCTTGTAAGCAGAACCACACAGAGAAAACAAGCAAACGTGCCTTGGGCTTCCTAGTTCACTGCCTGGCATCTTAGCATGAAGCAGCTTCCAGGCATTTGCCTCAGCCCTGGGCTGCTGGGATGCCTGTGGCTCAGGTAGATGTTGCTTTCTGGGAGACCAGGGAGGAATAATCTAGGAGAAAAGGAGGGATGGACAGCAGTGCAGCGTGAGTTCCTGGAGCTGGACTTTCAGAACAAGGGTGGTACTCAAGGGGCAACTCAAGCCACCCAGATCCAACATTTTTCCCTCCACACAGCCTAGCATTAGGGGGGACGACAGGCAACAGAGTCACAGTCAAGCTGTCAGGAAGTCCCAGGGACATCCGTGGTCTGCAGGTCACAGGTGCTCCCTGTTTGTGTGCGTGGTATTATGATTCCCCAGAGCACACCCAAGGGGTCACACCAGCCAGAGCAAGCTTCAAGGCTCTTTCAAGGCTTTTGCAATATAACGGGAGAGAATTCCTCCTTCCTTTATGGGAAACCTGGCAGCAGGGATAGGAAGCCAGACATGCCACAAAAGTCTCCATCAAATAGTTTTCTTAATCAAGGCTTATTTTGTAAAAGTTCCAGCCTGCTCCTGAATTTTGCTGACAGTTTTGGAGGGCTGGTATTGGTATTCCTCTGAAATCTGGAAAAATCCCAACAAGGAAGATGGGTCTGGATATTCTTGAGTTATGTGCAGTAGAGAGGATGTCTCCAGTGTGACAGTATGTGGTACCTCACTCTACCCCCATCTGCATATACCAAGAGGGATTCCCACATCAGGCAGGGGAGACTCCGGGCCCCTCATTCTCTCTTTGCCTCACCCTGACTACTGAGATGAAGCAGGCATCAAGATAGCAGCCCTTGCATTTTTTCACAGAGCTGAATACTTCCTTTCCAAGACGCTTATGCACCGACTCCTGCAGAAGCCAAACCCAACAATGTACTAGTACCTGTGCAGCACTGCTAAGCAAAAGGTCAAAATCAGGATCACTGTATTACTCATGCTCCCTGGCTGAGGAACTGAAGGTAGTCTTAAAGATTATGTTAGGGCTTTTGAAGATTTATGGTATAATTCCAAGCTGTCTATGGGCTTTCCCCCCACCTTGTCTAGCTGCCTACAAATTATAATAAATTGGAAACACTGAATGCCTGAATATCCAATATCCAGGGTCCCTGACACAGCGATGTCTGATGTTTGGAGTTTCACTTCACCAAGTGAGTAATGTCAATGTGTGTGACCACAGTCAATTTATCACCGTGACAAAGACTCAGATATAGGCACTGGGGACACGAATATATCAAACCCTAAAGGTTTAATCCTGGATGCATTTCTCTGCTCTGATTTCATGATGTTACACCATTATAAAATAGGAAAGCTGACTCTAGGGGCTGAAGACTGTGATTCTGTTATTGATCCATTCCTCCCTTGTTCCTTCATTGGATTTTTTATTGGAAACATCACAAGAGTTTTGTGGATTTTATGAGCTATGCATTTTATGAACCTATTTATGCACCGTGCTCTGCTCTTAGCTGCACCATGGTAATTCTGGAGCGCTTCCATTTCTTATTCAGTAACAGGACAGAGGAATCACCACAATCTCCTGAATTTCATTCTACCTTTAGGGCTGCAGCATGGTGGTTTCCACAAGTAAATAAGAGGGTTGCACAAAAATACAAATGTTGACTCTGGTGGGAGAATTTAACCAACTAAACAAATTCCCAGCAATTGATCACGCCTGTAAGGTATCAGAGGGAAAAAAGTTGTGCTCCCACACAAACAAGAGTGATATTTTCAAACATGATAGCTGCATCTGAAGTTAACAAAAAAAAGAAAAAAAAAAGAAACCAACAACCTCAGCAGCAGCACAAAACATCCTTTGTTGCCGGACGTGAGAAAAACACTACAGTTCTAAAAAAAGCCATAGGAAGGAAGTGGAAGAACCTCAGAGGCGAGTGGGAGTGCGAAAGGAATGTGGCTGCATTTTTCCCCCTCCCTGCATGTACACTCGCTGTTCGCAGGCAAAGGGAGAGCTGCTGGGGGAGTTTTACTATTTGGGAACTTTGCTGTTCAGACGCCCAGTGCATATTAAAGCAATTGACTCTTCCGTGTTCTCTTTCTGGACTTTGTGGTTAGAAAAAACACAACACTCCAAAGGACTAGCAGGTTTAGCATCCAAGTTCTGCCCTCAGTTCTACTTCTGTAAGCTCAAAAGGGTCTCATTTCCAATTAATTCTTGCACTGAGTTTTACCACCCCGATGCCCCTACTCTTTGCAGCCTCCTTGGTGCATCCACAATCAATAAAACAAGGGAGGGAGCAAGCACTGACAACTTCAGCACTGAAACAGTCAGAGAAGCTCTGAATTATATTTCTTGTAGCTCCCAAGCCCCTGAGATTGCCAAAAACCAAGCAGAAGAAAACAGAAGAGTCATTTGAAAACAATGTCATGAAAAGGAAATCAATTTCGTATGCATTTCTGAGATTAATGACCAGCATAAAAGAGAAAGAACGTGTGGACTGCAATCTTAGGAGGTCCTTATGTCACACTATGGCAGAGACTTAGGGCAGAGGAACATGTACTCTCTACTTACAATTACCTGCATCTTTAAAACACTTAACTGAACCGCTGGGCCATAGAGTAGCCCATTGGCCCTGAATAATGAATTACTTGCTAAGCCACAGGCACTGCTGGCAGTATGTCTCCAAGAGGCATGCATTTTCTGAGCACTGCTATGTGGGCCACATTTGCTTGACCTGAGAAAATGCCTTATCCTTTCAGCACAAATTTGAAGTCTCTGGAGAGCCAGCAGTAAGAAAGAAAATTGGAGACTTTGAACTGAAATAGAAAAAAAAGACCAAGAGAGTAAAAAACTCAATATACAAGGGATTTCTTTGTTTATTTGTTAGTGATATTTGTCATCCCACTGCCTGGCTAAATCTTGTGGTAACTGTGAAATAGCCTATACTGGTTTTTTATGGGGAAGTGATGTAAACTCTGAAAGGCTTCACCTTTCATGTTCCCTCTTAGCAGCAGTGTGGTACGTTCCCCCTCTTTCCAACAAGAAAGATCAGTTATATTTAGCAATTCTCTTCACTCACTCTCCATTATTAATGAGGTTTACATGAGAACATACTTTCTGTTTTGTTCTAGAACTTGCTTGCTCCTCTGCTGCCCACAGCCATGTTGTGCATCTCCGTACACTGCTGCAGAGAGCAAAGGCAGTCAAGGAGCACAGGGAGGACACGTAGTAGTAGTGGCAACAATCTTCACAAGCCAGGCTAAGCCAAGGGTCTGTCTCCCCCTTCCCAGGAAGGTGAGAGGGGAAGCAACTTTGCTTCTTCATAAAAAATGTGAGGGAGTCCTCTCATACCCTGTGGCTACTGCAGCTGCCATGCTCCACGTTCCTAGTTACTTAGAGATTTGCTGTTATCTCAGTGTTAACATGGAGGAGCTTATCACTGTGTCCACGGCTTCCTGTGGGAAAGCATGGACCTGACTGCTGCCTTCCACTTACCAGAACTCCTTACACTGGTGCAAAACAGGTGGGAAACTATGTCCCGCTAAGACTTCTCAGCCACCTCTGTGCAGCAGCAGGGAACAGTAACCTCATGTTTGTTCTCACCATGGCTTCCTTCCAAGTACTGTGACCAAACAGGAGTCCCAAAGATGGTCTGCTCCAAGCTGAAGTTTTTAAAGCTGCTTGCATGAACAACCACAAAAGCCCCTGCAAATTTTAAATAGACCATCTTTTACAGCTCCCCGATGAGGCAGAGGAAGGCAACAACCCCATTCTTCATAGGGGATCAGCAGCCAAAGAGAGCTGAAGGATGTGCCTAAAGCACATGTAGAAAGTCTGGCAGTAAACAAGGAGACATGATTTCCAAACCGGCAGGGTAAGCCCTTTCCAACACAGGCCCTTCTTCCCATCCTTCATAACAAAGGCCTGACTCAGGCCCTTGGCTCTGGGTACTCTGCACTGACCCACTCTTCACCCAGACTTTTCTCCAGTGGTGGCCAAAGCTCCTGAGTTTTTGTGTGGACTTCCCAGCACTGGGAGCTGACAGCAGCTCAGGGCTTATCAGATGCCAGGGTGATGAGTGCCTCTCAAATGTATCGAGAGACAGTTCCTGTGGTTCTGCTTTTTCGTTTGTGTATGCAAAACCAACCCTGACTCTTCTTCAGCTCCTTCTGCACTGAGACATCTGGGGCCCTGATGGCCAGGGAGAGCCACGGGACAACAGTCCTAGTGGAACGTGTGGTTACAGCACTGAGCTGTGAATGAGGAGCTTGGTACCCAGTGCTGTCTTCATCTTCCTGGATAATCCTGAGTAAGTCTCAATGGACTTGATCCACAGCCCCTCTGTTTTTTCTGGTCACCTTCAAAGTCTACCAGGACAGGATTCAGGTTTCTCTAAGGCTTTGGGCCACAGTCATCGTGACCACTTCATCTTATCACCAAGTTCAAGAAGAGATCCAAACTGTCTGCAGATAGACCGTTGGTCACTATACCATTAATGCAGAGGGACAGGCTTGACAACTAATGAGCATTTCTAGTGGGCAACGTAAATCCTGCCTTCAGTGCTCAGCTTGCTTGCTGTATGGGGCAGCTCTTCCATCTTAGATCTGCAGCTCTTCAAGGTAGGACCTGTCTCCTACAGCCTGCAGTACTGCAGGGACTCCCTCTGAGGTGGAGGCCCACCATTCGTGCTGTAATACAAGAGTCGTAACAGGACGCCAGCTCCATGGTGGGAGGCAACACCCACACACACAGGGAACATGCTGGGAAAATTCCTCGGCGCTCCTCCCACGGCCTGTGTGCCCCAGCCGTGCCAGCAGATATCTGCGGGGGGCCCTGGGCCTCCTGTTCACTGCCTTCCCTGTAGCCCCTCTGCTCCTACCACTCCCCCCATCATGCAGCAAGACCATAGGACACGCTGATGAGGATGCAGCTATGGTGGTGTAAAGCTGCTCTGCATCACCTGCTCTTGTAGGTCGGATAGCAACCACTCAGAACAAGACTGTTCCCAGAAATCATCTTGCTCTCACATTAATGAGATCACTTTTTATGAAACTGCGTGAAAAGTTAGATCAGATGTGTTTTTCTCTGTGGGAGAACTGCTATTTGTCATTTATAGGATGACGGTGCAAAGAGCTGCACATGTTCTTCCCCTTCACTTTCCATCTCCACACTTGGGTGAATGAGGTGTTTTCCCTGAGCCTTCCACCATCACTAGAGTTTATTTTTAACTCACTGACTGTCACTGTGCCTGTTTGGTGACTTCCAGCGCTAACAACAGCTCGAAATTGTCTGTTGCAGAGCTGATACTCGAGTTAGTACCAACCAATTCAGTTTTGGTTGCTGCTGAGCGGCCGTGAGCGAGGTGCGAGTGCTGTAACCCATCACCCAGCCCCTGAGACAGCCCGGGCCACTTTTTTTTGTTTGTTTTCTTTACAGCAATCTCTTGAGTGGTTGCAGAAATGCAAACAGAAAGCACTCCTGACAGATTGAAAACAATTAGGAACATCTCAGAGTCACTGGAGCAGAGATTTTGTTATGATAATAAAGAATGTTCTTTGCTGGTGTATTATTTTAAAAGGAGAAAATTAAAAAGAAATATATCATGAAGGAGCTGACAGTGCTCAAAACCCACATCCTGTTGTTATCCATGAGCCTGGTACTATATACCACTGGCAGCTGTGAGATGAACTTTCCCATCAGGCCCCTTCCAAACCCTTAACCCTGACCCAAAGGGACCTTCTTTCCCTCTTTTAAAGGGAGAGAGAGAAATCAATCTCCCTGCTGATTCAGCTGCAGGCCTCTTATGTCCAAAGAATATTAGCACTGCAAAAAGAAGAAGAAGAAAAAAGTGCAGATTGAGGTTTTTTTAATGATGTGGATCGGTGATATTTATGGACTAAGGTTCCTATCCCTGGGACCTATTTGATGCAATCAAATTACTTTCATAAAGCATCAAAGACTCAGATTCTAAACTGAAAACCCTTGTTTGCTCTTAATTCCTTCCAGCATGCTTAGAACCAATAATTTCCAAGACCAGATTAAAGTCACGGATACTACTACTCTCAGCCCTTGTAAACTTCCTCCTGCAGGACTGCCTTGCTTGAGAAACATAGACACTTTTCTTAGGCTTTTTAACAGCTACACACATGTCTTTTTAATTTCCTAAGACAAGGCTAGTTCCTTTCAAGATGTTCCACTGGCTCACTGCTATTACTGTCAAAACTTGCTTGCTCTCCCTCTTTTGCCTGTTCTTTCTCTTCTTACAGGCTTCTAGGAATATATTAAACTGTATTTTCTAAACTAGCAGTGTTTCCTTCTTCTTAGCTTCCTTGCTTTACATAAAGGAGAGAGAAGACAAGAAAATGGAGAAAGACCCAGAAAGAAGAAAGAAAAAGAGAATGAAAAAGAAAGGAGAGAGAGAAAGAAAACGAAGAAAGAAAAGAGGAAAAAAAAGAGAAAGAAGAAAGCAAGAGAGAAAGAAAGAAAAGAGAGAGAGAGGAAAAAGAAAGAAAGGGTCCCACCACACTTAACCCTAAAGCTCAAATCTTTTCAATCTTTGTAAAAAGCTAACAGTGTCTCATTTATAGGCAGAAGTAAAAAGTTCACCAGAAATGACCCCATCTGGAAACATTTACTGGCTTAAGGTATCTCTGTCTTTTGCCATGTTTCTGTGAAGTCACATGTACAAGCTAAGCCAGCCTTTCTGCTCAGATAGTCAGGACACAGAGGCAAAATAAACTTTAGCCCAGAGCCTTGAGGACACTCTGTGTAATATGCCACTGTCACAAAAACCCTGCTAGCGCAGCACTGCCTGCAAGACACACTCTGAAAGAACAGAGCACAGCAATTTTAGGAGGTGTCATATCCAGCCAAAGGTTTGTGTCTGGTTCCTGTACACCCAGAGTGACTTCTCTGAAGGTACTAAGCACAGAATTCAATGGTCTTTAAAGGAGGACCTTTACTTTCCCCCAGACAAGCTGGGGCAGGTCCGGGAAGGGAAGATGGAGGTGAATAAATGGGGACAGCTCTCTGGAATGCTCCAGCCAAGGTGAGCAGCCTTGACAGCTTCGTGAAGATCAGCAGATTAGCATACCCCAGGCTTGCCACACAGGCAGCTTAAGGAGCACTCCAGGCTCCTTGGAGTGTTCATTCACAGCTCTTGACCCCAGCATGGTGCCAGGGTAACTCACTTAACTTCGGCTGGTTTCACATGGATTCCCACTGGCCTAACTTGGTGTCCCAAGCCACCATTTCGTTGATTCACAGCAACTCTCATATTTCTGTCTGCAGTTGGTGTTCATGGACAGGGTCAGTTTCTTCAATGTAAGAGCTCTGAGAAGTAGAAGTGAAAGTCTGATGTGAGATGTCTCTGGAGCTGAAGGTGCTGAAGGCTCCAGCATCTCTAATACTTTTGGCATGGTCCTGGATACAGAAAACCAGAGGAAGGGAAGAAGAGAGGGAAGAAGGGAGGATGCCACTACTTTGTACGGTGAGAAGTCCTCCCTTCAGCAGAAAATAGCAAAGCTGCCTCCTCTTCAGCCTTTCATAGATAATTCTGGTGGGGACAGAGGAGGTGTTGGTGTTACCAGATCAGAAGTAGGCTATTGAACCCAGCAGTCTGGTTAAAACCCAAATTAATCCAGGTAATTATTTGTTACTATGACAGTAGAAGGATAGATAAATGACTTTAAACCTACTATATTTTTATGCTATTTCTAGTTTTAGTATCTATCTAACACAAAGTATCCAGGTTGGAAAACTCTGACATAAAGGTTTTCTCCATTTCATCTGTGAATGAACTCAGCAAAGGTTTTCCTGGCCTGAGTAGGAAGTGGTGAAATTTAACTCATTCACATGCCAAAAACACTTTAAGATCCTTGGTGATGAAGCACTGTGGAAGAGCTGAGTGCTCAGAAAGTGTGACTCAGCCTTTCCTCTCTCCTGTCCCACCCCCAAAAATTACAATCAGGTATTGGCTCAAAAAACACTAATTATATTTTTCGTTTTAAACAAGTAGTAATGGAGGAGGGAACTATTTTATTGGACTCCTAGGTCTGAAGTGACTGTGTTAATCTTTCCAAGCTCTTCTCTGCTCCTGAAAGAGACAACTCTGATGTTTTCTTCCTCTTGGTGCAGATCTAGATGTCAGAAACAGGATATGACCTAGGAGGAGCCACTGTAGCTCCAGTGATTGGGGAAGGGCTGTGCAGTCTGTGTGTCTCCTAAAGTACTCCCTCTCATGGCAATGCAACTTCACAACTTCTCTTCTTGTACATGATCCTTGAGCGTGCCATGGACCATGAGTTAGCTGAACCTGATGCAGGGATCTCAGCAAGGGAGGGAGGCTGCAGGACTCCAGCTGCGGGGTGCAGTGGGACATGGTGGGAGACCTACACCTTCGGAATAATGATGGGACTTGGGGACCTGGAGATTGAAGTGAGACCATCCTCCAAGGTGGGACTGCTACTGCAGTCAGGTGAGCTGGCAAGCCACCAAGGATAAGGTGTTATTATCATTCTAATTAGCTGCTGAATTATGATCTCTGATTTCATCATTTCACGGAGTGCACAAAGAAGACTCCAGGGGGAAAGAGCCTTAGCACAATGCGCACTTTCAACACTAAAGCTGGGCTGCCAGGATCACATCATCTTTTGGCTTGTGGACTTACACAGTGGAGGATAGGAATGTGCTGAAAAAGGAAAGTCCTCTCTACTTCTGAGTAGCCCCTAACATTAGAGAGATGCGACAGAAGCTTTGAGTGTAATAAAAATTTAAATTCAGCTAGCTATTTGTTTAAAATAAAAGATGAAGAAAAAAGATAATATAACCATATGTAATAATCTAATCATGTGAACACTTTTGTGTTGCCATCAAAGATAGAAGTTATGAAAAGGACACTACTGCACATCACAAGCCTGATAAAAATTATTATAGAGATAAGAAGAGCAGGTTTCTGCAGGCTTCATATTTGGAGTGAGGAGACCTAAAAAACAGAGTGAGGAGCTGTTGATAGAAAGGACTGTCTGGGAGCTGGAAGTTATAGCCATGTGACGTTGTGACCTTTCAGGCCTTAGACTTCAAATGAACCTTGGCAAAACAAGACTCTGTCCAGAGAGCTGAGCATGATGGCAACAGGGTCATGTCACATGAAATGTGAGAAAACTCTGGGTGGACAAATAAGAAGCAGTTAACTCTAGAGCTGGCCTCATCAGCACAGCTTCCCACCCTAGGGTGAGCTCCTCCTCAGACCTGCACTCCTGTTTGTGGGCACTCGCAGCTCTGGCATGTGCTTTGCTCCCCTCTTTGGTACCTTCTTGACTTGTCCTAATTATAACCCATGTCTGGAAAACAAAAGGTTAACATGATTCATACTCTCTAGGGACTGTCTCTAAATGAAAATTAGTTTTCCTGAACTATGCAGATCTGGCATCTTATACACCATTCTATAGCCAGTGGAGTCTTTTAAGCCTACGTGTCTTCCTTTCAGAAATCCCAGTGAACATGGGGCCATACTGGCTCTGTGAAGACACAGTCACATATAGAGCACCTACACCAAAGTCTTCCCTGCTCTATCTCACAGCCACCAGAGGCTGAAGAAGAGGTCTCACAAGAAGCTGTTGCTTCTACATATAATCAGCTATTGTAAACACCACCAGCAGCTGTTCAACACTACAGGTACAAGAAGCTCTAATAAAGTGCTTATGATTACCTCGGGGATAACAACCCTTCCTGCTGTTATCAGTGAGGAAACTGAGGCATGGAGAGGCAAGGAGCTGCTCATGGCCACACAGAAAGTGAGTGGCCAGATTCCAAACTCCTCCACTGACACTCTCAGCTGCGATCACCCCTCCAGGCCACACTGCCTGCCACCAGGAAAAAACAAGGAGCAGGTCTGCAATTCGGCAGCTTACAAGACTATAAATATAGTTCAAGGTTGCAGTGATACAATCATAATCCGCAGGAGTGAAACCTGAGCCATTTATGTGTGTGTGTATAACTGGGGCTGGGAGATGTGTTTATAACGCTGCTCAGAGACTTCCTCTCCATTATACTTCAAGTAAATGCATACTGTGCTGAAGACAAAATATTCTCTTCATGTGGCTATGCTTTCTTGGTCTTTTCTTGTATTTCAGACGCAGGTTTTTTTCCTTTCCCTCCCTGCCACTCGTTCTTGTCCTTGCCACCACAATCCTTCTTTCCTTCCACTCCTGCCTTCCCACTCACCTGGGACAACAGGAACAGCCAGCCAGCAGATTTGCCAAGCTGGGAATAATGCAGCCAGAGTCCCTCTCTCGTAGAACCAGTAGCCTGATATAGAGGAGTAGGAGTGAAATATAAGAGAAAGGAAAAAGAGAAAGGCAATAAAAGGATAGTCTGGCTTCCAGAACACTGCCTGGGAAGTCTCTAAATTGTATGGTTGATATACAGGTGTACACCAAACTGTAATGAAGAGCGTGGAGTAAAGATGGCTATCCTTGCCTCTTCTCCAACATGTCTTGGGAGTCAGCTGAGAAGGGAGGTCACTACCTCCTTTCCCTCGTGCACATCTCTGCAGAGATGTCCTTCTTGCAGCTTGCTGCTTCTCTCTCCCCAGCTGTCTTGATTTGCTCAAACCGTAAGACACAGCTGGAATCAGGGACAGGCTGCTGGGCCAGCATGACTCCTCCTTTTTTGGTTGATTGTAATCTCACCTTCTTGTGTTTTCAACATACTCATCAATTCTCTTTTCTGTAAACAAGTCAAGGCTTTACTTCTATCCATTCACAGTTTTTGCTTTGTGAGCTTCTCCTGTGAATTCACCCCATGTGTTATAACAGATCACATTTAATTTATGCCATTCAGTCTCTCCTTCAGCTCAGCCCCTGCCTTTTTATACCACTGTCCCAGGACAAGGGCTTAGAAACTGGACCCTTCCCTCTGGAGCTCTCTTGGCTTTTCCACTCTCGTTGGCTCAGCTCCTTTCCCTCCCAGACTACCAGCTGTTCTGGGAACAGCAGCTACACCCAGAGAGCCACAATGACCCAAACTGCTTTGTGCCCCTAAGCCAGTCAAAGCATGGCCTAGTTTGGGGTGCTTTCATGTACAAAATCTCCGCGTGGCCTCTCAGAGGTGCAGAGCAACTCAAGTCAAAGTCAATGGGTACCAAAGAGGCTCAGCATCCTTAGGCATGTGGGAAACAGTAGCACCCCAACTGATGGGACTGATTAGACCATAGCGCTTCATTCAGTTCCCAGGGGAATCAGCTGAAATCTTTAGGTGAAGCTCATAACTATTCCCAGTCATGCCAAATGAGTAACTCCCACACCAACTGGTTCAAATGCATCACATTCCTACTCTAATCACTGATTAAAGAGGAGGAAACTGCACATAAATTCTGTTATTCCATGGGCTGGAATTAAGGCCCCTATCAGTTCATATCTTGTTGCAACCATAAATCTTCTTCAGTGACAGCAAGTTTTTATCAAGAAATAACCATATATTCCTAATATTTGGCAGCTGGCCCAAGATCCCTAGTTTATAAAACCTGTTTTAAAATAAGCCATGAAATTCATTAGATATATTACTGTAAACCCTCAGGGTTTAAAATGCACGAGTTGGATGGCAAAATCCTGAGATTGGCTAAAAAAAAAACAATTCAGGAAATTTAAGAAAGAAAATAATGAAAAGAATTGAGCATTTATTTGCTACCAGGTTTCTGAAGCCACAATACACACAGACTAAATGTTCACAACATTTTTTTCCCTAAAGCCATGATGGCATCAAATATTTTTGAACAAACTTGAGTTTTCAACTTTCTCACTTTTTTTCAGCGGCTGCCGGTTCACTAGAGAAATAGTATGATTAGAACTTGCCATCATAAATGTATGAGTTCACTGCCCAAACCAAGTGAAGTTGGTCATTATGGAGTAAATCTTTTTACTAATAATGACACTGACTATGGAGTTATGCCAGAAGTCTGATGCCATTCTGGTTAAGCTTAGAACATTACATTGTCCCAGGGATACCAGCAGACACTCGAATAAGCTGTCAGAGTTGGCAGTAAATCCAGACCTGCCTGATCCAATACATTCTTCAGCTTACGAAATGGACCGAAATGATACAATGGGATCTTCATGGGCATTAGAAGGAGCTGGAAAGGGTGAGGCGATTTGGCAGGTGTAGAAATGAAATTGGGAAAAACAAGATGAATACTTTCCCTGTGAATAATTGTCCACAAAATCTGCAAGTGAGACAATAAAACCCAGCTTACTGGAATAACTCCAGTCTATGAAAGAAAGGTCTTTGGTGAAGATGATGCAGAATGGTAAGTGAGAGCAAAGGAGCACACCACACAAATGTGTCTATGAGGCAAAACTGTGTGAAGGCACGATGGCTTTGGGAACACCAGTATCTGGTGAGGACTGTGCTGTCCAAATCCTGGTCAGTTCTGAAGGGGAATAGTGGAGCCAACAGCTTTCAGTGGTTCCTCTGGGAAAGGCAAAGCAGCTTCTGGTGTTTGTACATGGTATTCCCATTACAAAGCTACTCACTTTTTATAAATGTTTTGGGCTGTACCTAAGGTCAAAAAAGGGGTGCATGTTGTTTGCTATTCACATTGCCTGGCTTTTGGCACAATCAATATGCAAACTGTTCACATGGTACCTTCTGGCATCATGTCTGAGCTACCTGCAGAGTGGTAAGGATTTGGTTGGATGGTGTTTGGATGGTCCAAGGATTTGAGTGGAGAAAGCTTAAAGCTGCCCAAAAGTAACTGGGACATTTAAATAAGGCACAAATTATAACTGGTCTGCTATCCTCCTCTTTCTCTCTGCAAACTGGAGTAAGCCAGCCCTACCTAGCAGATGGCTTGAAGCCTAAGATAATGCCTGTTGCATTGATTCTGATGATTTTCATGTCAAAATTGATTTTCAAGTCCCCACAGCTCTCTGGTACCTCTCTGGCATCCAAAGACGGATAAAGAGGGAAAAGGCTTATACTTGCTGGGAGAAATACTGACTTGCATACTTGCAGTTATGTCTATATAACCTCTGAGCAGCATCTGGCCCTAAGTGGCTGGCTGGGGCTTGAGACATTTCTAGAAAAATGCATCAAAACAACCTTTTTTCTAGGCCTTGAAATGATGGTTGTGTAGTTCCCCTGAGGATGCTGTAGCCCTATAACCAATGAAGACTTTGTAAGCCTTTCTGGAAAAGCTGAAGCCCAAGCAGAAAACAAGTCTGAGCTAGGTCTATCTGGAGTAGATGTGCTGAGTCCTGAGCAAGCAGGAGGTCCAGTCTCAAAGAAGGAAGCACTGTCCTGCAAGGGCAACTCTGCTGAGGCCTATGCATCTTCCCTCTCCACTATGCAAGAGCAGCACACAAAGGCATACAAGCAAAAGGAAGGATTTTGCCTCTACAGGAAGCCTTGAAACCTGCCCTAGAAATATTTCCTGAAGGTGACACATTTATGAACAAGCATATTGCAGGAAGCACATAAAGGGAGTATCGTTACCTAGTCAACTACAAAGGATCTGGGACTCCCTTGATTTCATAAGGTATAGAAATATTTACTTTATCCATTGCATGGTGTCAGAGGTTTTGGATATTTGGCCACACTTAAACTGCTTTACTTTTGTAAATAATTGATAGGACAACAGGAGAAAAAATGCTTACGAATGGCTCTTATAGACACCAACGGTCTCTCCTGCACACTCAACAGGTTGTGACACAAACTGACAAAAGAAAGGAAATTTTATAGATACTGCTGCACCATTAAGCCAACCCAAACGTGTCCTTTGCAACATGCAGCTGAATGAATGTTCTGATTACCCAAACAACCCAATCTCCCTGCCCAGAGACACCCAATGTCTGCTGATGAGCAAGCTGTGGAGTGCCCCCCATGTATACAGACAGGGCATGGGCAGGTTCCCCATCCAAGCATGTGGTCCAGCTGTGCCTTGTGGTGGGAGGAACAGCTTGAGAATCCTCTCCTACCTTCAAGGCTTTGAGTGGGATGGGTAAGCATTGCCTGAGCTCTCATTGCACTGTGGAAACTGTGGGACTCTCCTGGGTTTAAGGCCAAGATTTTCACAGAGAGCAGGGTGTATAACTCTACCTGCTGAAGTGGCTCTGAACATCATCCTAACTGATGGCTAAAATTTGTCCTAAGCATGTCCTAAGTGCTGGATTTGAGTCAGATGTTAATTATCAATTTCCCTTTTTACAGGGAGGCTGTTAAAAAGAAATTGTAGGGGTGGAGGGTGGTAATGCAGCTGCATCTTTCCTTGTCCTCCCTTATCTCTGCCCCTCTTGTAGAGCTTCATTTTGGCCTTGTTCACAGAATTGTTTGCATTTCCTCTGACTTAAAAAAAAAAAAAGGAGGCCCAGCCCTTACAGGAATATGCATAGAAGGAGAGAAAAGTCTCTCTTCACCAACACACCCAGAGCTCATGCTCATCCATGACCTGTATGGACACATTCTCTCTTCAGGCCAACTCAAACACACAAGAAACTCCACGCTTGTCAACAGTGTAACTAGAAGAACCGGGCTACGTGGCGTTTAACAGGCACTCTCTCAGACATGAAGGCTATTATTTTTATGATCGTGCCAATCTACAACTCTCCTCATCTCTGGGGATTTTGATCTATGTAGTCAAGTGTATCAGCATTTCTGCTACCTAAACCTCTACTCACTGGGGCTTACGATCTGCTGCAAACCTTCGCTCTGAAATGAGCTGTGCAGTTCATTCCTCTGCATATGCTTTTAATAATTGAAAAGCAGCTACAATCTCCTCAGCTGAGTGGCATTTTGCAGCACATTTGTCCATACTGAGAACTATGCCTGCTTAATATTTGCAAACCAAGATAAACAGAAACAAAAGAAAGGAAAAACAATTTACAGCTTTCCAATGCACACACGTCCAGCAACATTTTTCTCTACCAGCAAATACATCACAAACACATTAGGCCAAGAGCGGCAGATGTAAGGAGTGCCAGGTCTTTGAAATAGTTTATTTTACAACCAATTAGACCAATCGTCCGCAACCTAAAAATTCTCTAAGCTGGCAGCCACACCAGGGGAGCAGAGACCTCTGCTAAAACAACCTAGTAAGAGGTGGATATAAACATAATTGCTAAGTCTGTCTCTTTTACATAGAAAAGGATAACCTCTGCTACTTTCTATTTTTTCCCCTAAATGCACTCACCTACATTTTTATATCAGCTGATCATTGTATTTGTGTATGCAGTGAAAGGTTTGAGGAGGAAACTCCCACCTACACGGTCTGCTTGGCCTTTGCAGTTCTTGTCCACGGGAACAGATCTTCTTTCTCCCAAAGGCAGTTGAATGGCATCTCTAGGGGGGCTCACAGCCCTTACACACCCTGAAAGCATCCCCACCCTCACAAACTCCTGCCTTTCCTCATGCAATTTTATCATTTTTTATGTGATGTTATCATATAAGAAAGCTGAACACAGAACAGCAACCTCCCAGAAGTTGTTCCTGTCTCACTGCCTCAGAGGATGCATGAGGCTGTTGAATGTGGACTGGCTGCCAAGGATGGCAGAGACAGGACAAGCAGGAGACCACCATGGCCAGCAAAGTGGGAAGCTGTCTTGGCTTTCATGGTTGTTCAGCTCTATCTAAGCATCTGCCCATAATAGTTTTACAGAGAGTTTGAAGGTAAAGGGAGAAACTGTACTTGATATTTGGTACACTTGAAAAATCCCTCCCCCAAACTGCAAAGAGACTTCCTGAAAAATTCAAAGGGGGCAACTAAAAATTCAATTAGTGGCAAAAGAATCAGAGCAGGTGAGGACTGACCAGAGAGCCCATGAAGCAGAGACAAATAGCTTATGTCTGTTGCAAGGAAGAAGGGGAGGTCGATCATGAGACAAAAGATAACAGCGTGGACAATGCAATAAGTGAGGAAAATTATCTTTTAGACATCGCTTTGAATAAATTTATTTGCCTTTCTGTTCACACTGCCTCTACATTTGGAGGCTTTCTAGAGATGAGTTTTCAGTGTGCACTTTCTGCACTCTCAATTACAGTAATTATGAATTACTCCTTTCAGATAGAACTGAGGTTTTACAAGATTTTTAACTCATGCCTTTGCCAAGTTCCACTCCCCAGGCCTGAGTACGAATGCTGGGTCACAGAATTTGTCCCAGTTTGGTTAGCTTACACCAAGAAACACTCACCAGAAGGACTTGGACCACATAATGAAGTTCAGAATTGTGAAGAAGCATTAAAAAATTAAACTATTCCCCAAGTGCTCATGGTGTGACATGAACTGTTTTTACCAGAAGTTCTTACTTGTTCCCAAGATCAGAAACATTCCCAGGAATGCATATGTAGTGTACATTAGTCACTACTGGGCTAAACAGCAAAACACGCTGTGTATTTAATGAGTTGTCCTCAATTTAAGGCCTATAAAGAGCCTACTTTTCCAACAGACCTTTTTTAATTTAGCCCCATTTGCTGAAGATTGCCCATTTAATGCAACACATCATTATGTTTTTATTGTTAGCTTTTTATGAACTGTACCAGATTAGCTGCAGAGAATTTACACTAGGTGCTCTAATTAGACCTTTATAGGTAGCCATAATTTTCTTTTCATGTACCCATAAAGACTGATAAATTAATCTGCAGGAACATGAACTCTGTCATCTTTTCTCCCTCTTCACCACTCACTCCTTGTTCTGATAAAGCACTAATGAACCCACTTGCACAATTCCCTTCTGTTTTGTTTTCCTTTAAAGGCTAATTTCAACTAGATAATTCAACCAACTGCAATATTTTTCCATACATGATGCCAGAGAATAAGCAGCAAGCATGATCCTTTCTTATGTGATTTAATCATTTCCATTCTGAGCAGAAAACGATCCATCAACTATGGCAAACAAAGTGTGATCCACAAAGTTTAATTTGAGATCATGTATTTAACAGAGGGGAAAAGCAGGCAAAATAATAAACAGTAAACCCCTCAGCTGTTAATTGCCAGTTAATTAGCAAAAAATGTCAGAGTAGGAATAGAATCTCTCCAAAAACCAGTAGCAGCAGAAAGAGTTTTCTCATTTACACTTTTGAATATGCCACTCACACAGAACACAGCACTCTTAAAGGATCCAGTCTTTAATTCAGCAAAAGCCCACATTTTTAAAGCAGCAAAATCTTAAAAACTTCCTTAAGCACATGCTTAAAACTCTGTTAACTACAAATTAATTTCAGGGTGGGGATTGCACAGGGGTGTTTTGGTTTAGATGGGACGCCAATATACTCTACCTACCTCATTGTTGCAGGATCACCATTCATTTTTTGTCCTTCTCAAAACAGAAATCAGTGAAGGCAAATAAGATGGTCTATTCATTAGTGCTGCCACCCACTTGAAAACTGAAGATCATAACTTTTGCTGCACTAAGTCCTTATCAATGGCTTGCCTTCTTAAATATTGGCTCGGATTCAGCAATCGTAGAAGGGGTTGTTGATTGCATTCACACCTGCAAAATGGGTAACTGCACTCCTCAACACACAGACAATTTCCTTCTGGGCTATTGAAATGAAGGAAGCTATGCTAGCACTATCAGCCATCAGCTGCAAACGTGGAAGCAGCGTGCCTGTAAATGAACTATTCAATAAGTATCAGGTAAAAATATGACTTTGGGTTAATAAATGAATGAAAACAATATTCATGGTCTCCATTGATAGAATGTGGTGCTTAAGAGCTCTTGGGCGTGTTTCAAAAAGGACACTACTCCAAAGTGTAGTTCACTATGCCAAATGCTAAGGAAGAAAAATGTATTTTAAAAAACCCTGGGGGTGGGGAAGATTCACCACAGATAGAACCCACAGTGAGTGGTAAAGGAGCTGAGTCACCGCTGGTGCTCCGTGGGATTACAGTGTGCAGAGGAAGTCAGGATGAGGCACTCATGCACCCTGAAACCAAAAGGTCCCACCACAAAGCTCTCCTTAACATAGGGCATTGTAGTTTTTCTTGGCCTCCTTTTTTACTAGGGTGGGATTTTATTGGCTTGATTTTCTAAGGAAAAGAAGCATATATGGTCCTACTCCATATGTACTTCTATGTGAATACTCGCACCTGCCTAGCCTTAACATCTAATTCTTATATTTGCTGGCCAATTTAAACCAAACATGAAGATATAAATGAATCTGAAAACATTTCAGGTAACTATATGGCTATTGACAATAGGCAGATAGAGAAAGAAGTGTATTCATGATCTCACTGAGGCAAAGGTGCAAGATGACTGAGTCCTTAGAATATATCAGTGAACAAACTCAAGGCAGCCAGGACTCGTGCTCACAGCCACAGAACAACCAGACGTTTTTCAAGGGGTTGTTTCCCCTACACTGACTGTATCAGTGTAAATCTGGCACTGCAGGGTAATATCATGACCCAAGTCCACCCCAGGGTCAGGTGCCTAAATGGGAGACCCCAACTGGCCTCTAGACACGTGAACCTCCTGCATTGGTTGAGGGCCAGGGGTGGCCCTCCTGCCTCTGCCCCTCTGGCACCTCTCTTTCTGACCCCCATGCAGAGGAAGAAAAGGTGCCTCACACCACACTGGGACCCTCATCCATCACACAGTGTCTCCAGGTGCTCATTTTCAGCAGATCTCAGCAGATTTGCTTTTGTCCTGTGCTAAGCAACCAGCACCTCAACTGTGAGCAACACTGCAAAATTTAAACATCCCAAATCTTGCAATCATGGATTAAGTAATCTTGCAATCATGGATTAAGCAATCTTGCTCCTAATTTGTGCCTTCTGCTTATTAACTTCTGATAATTTTAATCCAAAACAACAAAGATAAAAAAGAATAACAAAAGCAGTACATAAAGGGGATGAGAGTGGAAAACATAGTTCAAACTCCCCCTAGATATAATTATTCCAAAAGTGTAATGAATTTTATACCAAGCACCAGTCTTGCCAGCCTCATTTAATTACAGAGCCATATACATAACCCCATCAAATTAAGTAATCAGGGACACAGTTTGGCTCCTGGACTCAGCCAGTGTCTTTTGATTACACTGGGGGAAAGAATATTAGGCCGTTGGAACAGCTATAGCCCACGTGTGATTTTTCACATTATTACTGGCAAGCACCCAGGACGTGTTTTTGCAAATGCATGGCTCACCAAATAAATCTGAAAGGCCTGTGGAGTTCTCAGCAAGAAAAATGCTCCTTATCCCCATCTTACGGATAATTCTGAAGGGGTTTTGCTCAAGTGAGGATATGTTCCCAGTAAATAATGTCTTTTATTGATGTTTTAGTAGTGCTTGAATGCATGGCAGCAATGCCAGACCTACCGTGTGCTCTGGACAAACATTGGCATTACAGTGAATGGCATCATCTACCAGGTGCTGACACTGTGTGTGTTACAGAGCTCCCAGAGGGAGCAGGTTCATTAGCCATGTCCTCTACTGTTATCATCTGCCTTTGTTTAAATCCAGAAACTGAAAAATGCTGCCCTTAAAAAAAATAGATACTGCTGCCCTCAAAGGCTGTTATTGCTCTGCACCTGAGGCATCACAACATGCTCAAAACTGTACACATCCCACCCAAACTGTACGTTCAGAGTCTCCTTTTTGTTGGCCATAGACTTTTAGAGGCAGGGTCCAAGGGGAAATGTCTGGCTCACAGCCTCGCTGAGAACTAAGCCACGTACATGTGAGTCACTGCATCCCATAGCAGCAATTCACACCATACCTGTTTCCCCAGGCAGCACTACTGCCTAACTGTGACAATAAATTTTGCTGCCCAAAAGGAGCATTTACACAGTCTTTATGAAATGCCCTAATTTTGAAAGGTGCAGAGGGAGCTTCTTAGGAAGGCCAAAAGCCCCAGGAGCTCAGCACCATCCCTAAAGGGACTGAACATTGACGGGATTGGACCTTCTGGTCAAGCCAATGTTGTGGTCAACTCGGGTATTCTCTGTGCATACCAAAAATCATTACAACTCATCTTTAGGGATTGCATGAGATTTGCACAATACCTTTGCAGGAACAAAATAAAAGTGTGATCCACATATTTCTAAAGCAGGATCTATCCTATACTTTTTACAAATTTAAAACATTTATCTGCTTTAAAGAGCTAAAGCTTTTTGTGTCAGAAATCATTCAAGAGAATTGGAAGTATCAGCAGTATCCCCAATGCAATAGCACCACTCCCCAAGCATTCAGAAATCATGAGTCAGATGCCCCCCTCCAAAAGAAAAATCACACAATTGGCTTCAAAACATGCACATAAAAATGTAATCAATTCCAAATATGGTTTTGGATTTCTTAGGATATAACTGGGATCATGTTTCAACCATTTTTCTGACACCAAAAGCACTTGAAATTTTCTTTGTTTTCCAAATCAGAGTGGAGAGATTCTCACATAATCCATTGTTTCTAGGAGCTGGGGTTTTAAGCAAAACAGCAAACACTGGCTCATGATAAAATCACAGAGCTGGCAACACTGCTGGTGTGATACTTTTCTCCTACCATTAAAAGCCTGGCAAGGAAGAGAAAAACACCACGATGTTCAAAAGGCTCTAAACAAACTCTCTTTTTATATAAAAAGCACCTTTTCTTCAACCTCTGCTCTGTGCATTAAATCCAACAGGGATCGAACTCTTCTTATTAAACCATCACTGCCAACCAGCACAGTCATCTACAGCAAGAACTACATTGGAGACCTCTTTTTGTGAAGCCTTCAATGCCTTCTTAGAAGTGTCACTGTGATGTGAGGGCAAGAAAGTCCCAAGTCCAAGACACTGGGATAAATCCCGAGTACAAGATATGCCATGTAGCCAAAGGAAAAGGTGGATACATGTACTTGCACTATGCAAGTCAGTCCCTATGGTGGCCTCTTCTACTTATGGCCAACAGCAGTTCAGACCAGAAGCTCCAGGCCATACCTTCATGCAGTCTTCAGTGTAGTGTGAAATGCTCTGTGCTGTGCCCTATGACTGCATCCCATCCCTTTGGCTGGCACAGAGCTTGTCTGGCCATGCATGGTGGCAGGCTGAGCCATGAGGCAAGCTGTCAGTACAGAGAGTATACCTCAAGGGCCGCCTCAGATATTGTAGATATACCCCATCCTAAATGGTCTTATTTATCTTACTCCTCCTCTGGCAAATCTGAGGGGCAGGATATATTTCACCTATTTATAGAGCTCTAGGCAGAAGCAATTCATACTAAACTCTTTGGGCTTTTTACTCAATGGAAAAGAGTAAGCATTTCTAAGGTACAATTTTTCTGACTTATTTTGGATGTTCATAGATCAAATCCTACCCAAAGTGTTCTTACTTCTCTCCACAGACCATAAAGGGATCCATGGAGATCAGTTCTGCTGTAAATGTCTAGGAGGACTCAACAGATGCATGTACAACAAGATCTCCTTATTTAATCCAAACCTCCTGCAAGGTTTTATGACAGGACTGGCACGTGCCTCATTAAGGAACAAGAAGAGATGACCATTTCCCATATCACCATTCAAACCCCACAGTCACTCCTTAACCACAGGGAAAACCAAGCCCGTAACCACCAACAAAGTATGTTTTACATCCAGCTCAGATATAAACTGTTTCTGTGTTCAAGAAAACAGCACTATGCCTAAAATGTCATTTATAGCATCATATGCCTCTTCTCAGACTCTTTGGACAACATGAAAACCACCGTCCCCAGACAATTTTTCACTAGAGTTGACTAAAGCTAGTGAGAATTTGGCCATAGCTGTGTGAGTTATAGGTCCGTAGTTTTTTCCTAATAAAAAGACAGACATTTTTTATCATAGCCTCTGCTCCTTGCTGCCTTGGTATTTTGTTAAGGTTTGTAGGAGTTCTCCACAGAAATAAGCAACCTGTGTCATTTCTGGGAGAACTGAATGGCCACAGGAGAACATTTCTCACTATGTTTTCCAAAAGTGACTCCTGTCCAATATGGTCACATGTAACAACACTCAGCTCAGTTGAAAGGTTGTCAATACTCTCTAGGAAGGAAGTTTTTAAAGATGCACTTGGAACTTGCGGACACATTTCACTTCAGAATACAACCCTGCCTTCCTCAGTCCCCTTCAGGTCTAGGAACAAACATAACAGTCACCTCAGATGTGAAGCATAAGAAATTATTCTGATGGAGCCAAAACTGGAATCCGTGTCACCAGGAAGATCAAAATACAGACACTCCTGTTTTCCAGAGAGAGGGAGCAGACACAATACTCACAGAGAACGCTAAGTCAGGCTTTGAATGAAAGGCAGTTGCTGTTCTGAATCCCCCAACACAGGGCTCGAGCACAGTGCCGGCTGCCCTGCTCAGCAGCTTCATAAAGCATTCAGGGAATTTGGTAATGGACTGACTAAACTGCTTAAATTTTTTTTTTAGTCAATTTAAAATGGTAAGGAAGTGAAAGACCAAAGGAAAGCAAGCATAGTACTGCTTTTTGATCCTGGAGTGATTGTAGTAATTGCAATCTTTTCTATCTAGCCGTTCTTCACAGAAAAAGAATTAAAACGATGTCAAGACCTAATAATTTGCTAAACATCTAGAGGGAAAAGAAAACCAAAAATAATAGACAGCATAGATTTAAAATGAGTGTTTCCTTTTTTGTTTAAACACACACTATTACCAATGGATAAAATCTTAAAGGAGAAATAATTCAGTATGCCAGAATAGGGCCACTGTGATGTGGTTTGAAAACTGGCTGCAGGTTCATAACCAAAGGCGAATGCTCATGTAAACGTAATGAGTTCTGCCCTGTGAGGCAATGCATGAATCAGTGAATTAAGGTGTTTTTTTCTTTTTTTTTTAGTACTTATTAATGATCTGAAAGAAGAAATAAACAGTTCATGAACGAAATCGCCAGCTGCTAACAGAATTGGAGAAACTGCAAGAAACAAAGAAAACAGAGGAATATTGCAAATAGAAAGAAACCTGCAGCTAGAAAGTATAAGCTGAAATTTCATTCAGGCACAAAAATGGCAGCTTGTTGCCTGTGGAAAATAATGACTTGTCTTACATACACTCAGCAAGGTGGAGTCCAAGTGCAGATTTTGAGAAGATGAGTACAGAGGAAGAGCAGATGAGTGACATAAACATGCATACCCAAAGCCTCAGAGGTATCCAAGCTCTCAGCTCACACTCCTTTTTATGGTAGGCAGGTACCTCTGTCCTCCTGAGAAATTGGTCCCACGGCACAGTGTCACTGACCTGAGGGCATTAGTCCACAGGTGCCGCAACCCGACACACCGACAACCGACTTCCAAGTCTTGGCGCTGCTATACTGGGAGGAGATGGGCAGAAGTGGACTAAGCACAGATACACAAAATGGTTTCAAGTGGTTGAAACCCCTCAATGAGGGCTTCAGGTGGCCCATAAGGCAATGCTATGCTGGAGAGAAGACAGGAGAGAGATGGGGACTGTTCATCCTTTGGCAAGCTCAGGATGAAGAAAGGGGACTGTGCCCAGGAGTCAGGATGGCATGATTTATGAGGAAAACTGAACTGCTGTATGGAGAATCTGGCAAGAAATAAGTGGGAGAAGCGAACATGGATGATAACAACCTGCAGTGCTTAAAGGGTGAAAAAAACAATCAGAAAGGCAAAGAATTTATAGTCCACTTTCCACAAAGTGTTCAGTCTCTTTTAGCTAGTTACAGCTGCTTATGTCTGCCACTCACAAAGAAATGAGAGCTGAGTTCTTCTGAAAATCAGTTACGTGAACATAATGAGAAATTGAAACACTAATTAAATTAATGCTGAATCTCAAAAAAAGGCGCCCTGATGCTGTCATGTTGTGGGACAGCATTCCAAGGGATGTTTCATCACTTGGGCTTTTTTAAACTGGACTGAAGAAAGCATTAGCACTAGTCCTGTGGGGAATGTGTGCTTGTGCAGGGAGAGAGGTAAGCTGTTTGCAGCAGCAGGTGTTTTCCTCAGCAGCCTCAAACTTTTAATTAAGCAGCACAGGTTCACTTTTTGGCATGTTATGGAAAAAAAGCATTTTGAGCCCAAACCCATAGTTTCCCAGCCTCCCCAAGCTCTCACCCATTTGCAAACAATTGCGAAGGTGGAAGAATTCAGTGAACAGATGTAGCCTGCCCCCCTAGTCCCATCTGTTCACATCAGAAAACCACCACGCAATCTGGCAGGGAGAGCTCTTCTCCGCTCAAGATAGATGCTGGCCTGGACTGGGAGTGGAGGGGGAACAGGGGAGCTGGGAGGGGTGGTGGTCGTGGGTCAGATCAGAGGAGCACTGCCAGTGCCGCGTGGGAAGCTTGCACAGCATCTGCCAGTACCACGTCTGGCTCAAGCTGGAGCAAAATCGTCCAGCAAAGTCTGTCAAAACACAAAGAACCTGCCTGAAGCTTGCTGCATCCCCCTCGTGCACATCATCCCACGAGCGTGCTGCAGCAAGGAAATGTCTCTCGCTCCCCAGCCAGCCAGAGGAGGCTTGTGAATTGGGGGATGTAGGCATGGGAGGATGTGCCAAGTACAGCGTTGAAGGGAATGCTGAAGTAAATGGGTGTTCAAAGGTGCAGGCATGAAAGGCAGAGGAATACAGACTGAAAAGTGCTTGGATATTTGCTTTCCTGCACCACAAATCCTTAACAGCAGTGCCTGGCACCCTTGAATGGGGTAAAATCTCAGTGATTTAGGAGACTCGATGTGGGCTTAGATCCTGTGTATCCAGCAGGCCCTGCTTCTGCCCTATGTCTCATGGCATAGTCTGCTCACCCTTCCCTTCTTCATCACCAGCTCCTCCTGCAGCCTTTCTGCTTGGCTGGAGCTGCTCCAGGCCACTCAGGAATGCAGAGGCAGCAGGAGGTGATGGAGCTGCAGTGTGACAGCCACCAGCGCCGGGCAGGGAGTGGAGATGCTGCCAGTTCACGCTGCTCCCAGGCCTCCTTCTCCTCCGTCTGTGGAAACAGGCCGACAGCACTTTGCTCCTTCTCAAGGGTGTTGCAAAGATCTAGATCCATGAAGCATCCAGCTAGTTCAGCTTTAGGCAAGTATCTAGGCTGTAAAGTAGTCACGGCAAAGCCCTGAATAAGTCATCTTCAGGTTCTCCCTACGACACAAGTAGCGTAAATGCAGCCCACAGCCAAGGTGCAGCATTAATGATGGGAAATGTGTGCAGCCTGCTTCTAAGGAAGTAGATACAACATCAATGAAAAACAGCAGAGCTGTTTCTCCCCCACTGCTGGTGTAATTCAGTACTTCACATGTGAGATCACAAAATAGTAATGGGAAAAGACAAAGCCATAATGCTCTTCCCCTACAGATAGCTGAGGTACAAACTATTTTTAACCCTTTTTTTTTGTTGTTAATAGATTTTCTTGCCTCGATGTTTGGGGGTGCTTAATATCCTCTGGGAAAGATAAACATCAGTGATTATTTTAGGCCTGTATGACCTTGCTGAGGAGTAACATGACTCCGTGCAGAGCTGAGAGCAGATTTGGCACAGCCTAGTTGTAAGGAAGTCTTCTATTGTGCAGACTTGCTTTGCCTGTGAAGCAATATGGTTTTTTGTCTTGCAGAGTGGAGCTCAGAGAAAAGGCTCAGCCTGCACCAAACTCTTGCAGAAAATGACTGACTCATTTTCAGAAAATCAAACAGGATCACAGGAGGAAGTAATAACCGGCCTTCAGAGCTGAATGCTTTAAAACCCCGCTCTTGATTCACCCTCACAATGGCAAAGGAAGAAGACAGCAAATGATGGTGGAAAACAAGGCACATTCTGTTCCATTTCAACCAGTCTTTGATTTATGACAGATTTCACCAAATCTTTCAAAAATGCCCACCCTAACATCTCCAGTGATGTTTTCTTTTAAACTAACAAAGCAGCGTTTCAAATTCCTGACCACGTCTTGGTTGGCCAACAGCAGAGCCTCTTTCCTGAACAGAATGATTTGTTGTAGCAGAGAATGGAGTAAGCCACAACAGCTGTAAATCTGCATTTGCTTCTCCGTGCAGCCCTGCTGCACCTGCAGATGAACTTTCAGTTCTGAAGCTGAAACAAACAGCCCTCGCAATAAATGAATTTATTAGCTGTCACATGTCCAAACTACTGCAGGGCACTTGAGTCACATCAATGGAGTTATGAACAAGGAACAGGTTATAACCAAAGCAACATAATGCAATTATTTTTAATGCTGCTCCCACCTAATCTATTGCTCCTTTTAAGCCCTCTGCTATTCTGCCAGGGAAGCCCAGGGTGCTGTAGTGGTCTGACCTTTTCTCCTTCCCCTCTCCCCTCCCACTCACATGAGGTGTACATGCCGTGTACACCTGCACCATGTGGCATGTGGCCACAGTCCCGAGCAGCATCCCTTGCCCCTTCCCACCCAACCCTTAACAAAAAGACACCCAACAAATGAGTGCGGCTTTGAGCTATCCTAACTGTGCTTAGCTTTCAGCAAATCCTCTTTGGATCAACTAAACTTAAGATTGTGCTTAGGGCCTGATTTAAGACAGCATAAATTAATGCGGACCTCTGGTGTAACTCTCCCTGAATTCAGTTGAGTCTCTGCAATACCCAGAGTGAAGAATTGGCAGGGTCTAAAGAGCTTCGGTTTACATGTGGGTCAACCTGCAAGAAAAATCGGTGCCAAATAGCACAAAGAAGAAATTCCCAGGCACCCAGGAGCTTCCAGGATATCCACTTCACAAGATTATCTTTGATATCTCCTCCCCATTAGAGGGATTTTGGTGATCTCAAGAAAGCAGAAAATCTGCCTTGCTCAGCTGCAGGAGATGGCCAGGAGAAGGAAGGTGTGCTCCCACAGCTCTGCCTCCACACACCTTCTGCCTGGCTGGGATAGGATAAAGAAATACCGTAGTAATTCACAGCCCTTACAGAAGTCTGTAGTAGCCATTTGGAGCAGCAAGGCTCTGTTGAGGGGAGGCTGGAAAATACACCTTCATCTCCACAGCCTGTCTGCACTATTGCCAGCACCCTTGGTTAGCCCCTGTCATTAGTATCTGCCTAACTATGACCTTTACTTCTCACTTGGCTAGCCTGAAATGCTGCTAGCTGGTAAAAGGTAAGGTTTCAGTGAGGAGACATCACTAAGACAAGTGGAGAAGGCAGCATTGTGTACAGGGGAAGCTTTGTACAAGGCTGCCTAATAAAAAAGAGGCATCAGGACGAGGATGCAGTTAAGTCTGAAGCGAGCTTACAGCTTCACCCCAACTTCCTCTCTGCCCACTGCCCTGAAGCTCAGACAAGCCCAATGCAAACAGAGCGAATCCCCTGGGGCCACAGGAAGGAGTGCGCTTCCCTTTTCTGCCCACCTCACCCCAGTTCTGCCAGCTTTCCTTCCCTGATGCTTGCAGAACATAAGAACCATTGACACCCGTATCTGGGGGACTGGAAACAGTCTAAGCTAACATAGCTAGACCTGCTGTTGGACATTTCCTCATCTGGACCTGGCTCAATAGCTGTTAAGACCATTTTTCCCTTGGGGAAAGAAAATAAAATAGGAGCTCCGGAAGACAACTTCCCAAATTTCTCTGACACCACAGTATGCGTGACCCCAGAAAATTGCTGCTGCAGTTTATACCAGACAGCTCCTCTCTGGCTAGTGGAGAAAAAGCTGAGAAATGTTAAGGTACTTAGAGAAGGAAACATCAGTAGCTCCTCAGATGGAGCAGTATACAATAGAACGTGCATTTTCAGATGTGGTTCAGGTTAAGGATGACTCCCTGAAAGATAAACAACTTTGTGGATACTTTCACTATGCATTTAGCAAAAGCTTTTCCTTTGGAAGACAGCGGTAGAACTGGGTCCAAGTGTCAGTAAGAAGCCCAGCCTTCATGCTCATCAACTACTAAAACAACCCCTTCATTTCATGAGACTTTTAGATTCATCTACATCTGTCATCCCCTTGCTTTTGTGGCTGAAAAGACTTGGAACAAATTATCTCCTGGAGTAAACTGGTGCATCTCAGCTGATGTTAGTAGTGCTGCACCAGTTTGCACCAGTGGCAAATCTGGCCCCAGCCACACAAGAATCAGGAAGCTGAGGTTACAGAAAGGGTTATTTGCACTACAGGAATGAATGACGGCGCAGTTTCAGTTTCCTGTGTGAATACATTTCTTGTGTCCCTCACTTTCGGTCTTTCTTACACACTGCATCCCTAGCACAGTATGCTGTGAGGAAAGATTAAAGATGTTGCAGATCTCATTAATCTGGAGTGTCCCTGAACAAGTAGCTACTACAACTCTGGGGAGGACGTGAAGTTCTGCAGTGAACCAGTGATGTCACAAAACAGTGAAAAGGGGAAAAAAAAAAGGGGAGGGCAACATAAAAGTAACTCTTTTGAGCAGATCATGAGCTTTAAAGTAACAACTTTTCAACTCACTGGGTAAATCCTCTGCTGGTGTAAGCTGTCACAGCTCCATCAAGCACAATTATTTACACAAGTTGATTTGTCCTGCTGTATTTGGAACACAAAGTTAGTCCACTTCTTGTTGCAGCAGTGGTAAACTTCTTGAGACATCTCAGTCACCAAGAAACTGGAAAATCAGTTGCCAAGATCAATCCTGTTAAATACACTGAGATAGAGCAAGGAGGCAGCGGGTTCACTGAAAAACCATGGCTACGTTGATATCTAATCTTTAGACCTTATCTAGATCACAGTGAAATCAACAGGAGTTTCTGTCATCTCCCATGTTGGCAAGATCTGTCTCCAGCTTCTCAGCTAGAGCTCCCAGCTCAACCACAGAATAGTGCAAAGCAGCCTAACATCAGAGACTGTGATGGTCCCCAGGCAGCCTTTTACCTTTGGAAGCAAACAGGTGATGCTGTTGGCTGCAGTTCATAGAAGGAGTCTCATATTGTCAGAGGTTTTGCAGGATTCACCTCTTAAGTATGAAAACAGGAGGACTGCAAGCACCAGAAGTTTGTCACTGACTGATGCAGTCAAGATTTCCCTGTGTGTTGCCTGACCAAATCCTACAGACAGTAATTTGCTTTCTCCTGTTCTTACAGAAATCAGAGCTTTGCTAGATGACAATTTATGATGAACATTTATAACACCTTTCACTGAGAAATGTATGTTAAAATAGCATTCCTAGATGCATCTATTACAACACTGAATAATCAGGTAGGAAATTCTGATTTAAAAAAAGAAAATCAGAAAATTACCCACACAACAGTTCTTTCCTGTAAAAAACTTTGGGTTTTTTTAAACATCCAGAAAACCTGAAAGCAAGAAGAGTCCAAAACAAAACCCTGCCATTTCCCACCTGCTCAGGTACATTTCAGGAAAAGGCATGTGCCTCTATCTCAGTCAAACACAACATGAGAACATGGCATGGCAGACAGGGTTGTAGGGAAAAGTCACACTTCCAACAAATAAAACTCTGGAGTCATGTTTTAAGACTTCAGAATACCCCCGCCAACCTATACCTAGTTTCTGTACACTCAGAGGAGGCAGCAGCTAACCAGGGATTTGGGCAGGGTCTACTCTCTGGAGCCCTGTGGCCCCAGTTACTCCTTCTCTAATGTGGGAGTAATGGGACTGGCTGCTTTAGTAAATTGCTTTGAGATCTGTTCATAGAAAGTGATTTGTAGAAAGTGTGTATTGCTATTAATTCCACCTCCAGGGAATAATGGCACTACTCAGAGTACGGGAAGCTCAGTATGCAGATAGTTTTCTGCTGGACCTGGGCCTTGATTCATTTTTTTCCCTGTTTATGTATTTATTTTTTGCACTTCATTCAGGATAGATAATGAAAAGAGTGTAGTCTGCTTCCACTTTTGTTTCTGGAACAGATCAAAGACTTTAATGGACTCGGACTCGGCAGAACTCTAAATGCTCCTTTCTGTACTGATACAGCCAATTAAATGGCCCTGTTGGCTTCCAGGAGGATTACTTGAGATCTCATTATTTGCAGTGTTCTGAATTCAGTCTTTAGAAAAGAGTGGATACATTCTGCCAAAAAAAAAAAAAGAAAAGAAAATGTGGAAAATAGCAAAGGATTTTTTTTGCATCTCCTGTATTGAATGCAATCAGCCTTAGCAAAGTGCACTGCACTCCTCCTTGTTAAAGCAGTCCTGTCTTTTTTTCCTCCTTGCCTTGGAATTGCTACAGAGGGATAAAGTTCTGCACGGCTCGCTCACTCACACAGTTGTAATAAGTCAGAGCAGGTTGGCTCCCTGCCCAACAAAACAGAAACTCCCCCAAAGTCTCCAGCTTTTCCATGGCAACACCACAGTCATCAACACAGCAAACAATCGCTCCAACCCCTTCTAGGTCTCCCCTCTTAGCCCAGGGAAAGGTAGTGCTGCAGCCAGCCCATGGGCCTGTGCTAATTATCGGGCATGAAAGAAGATGATAGTGCCGGAGATCATGTTACCCTCTGCATGGAGCTTTAGGTGAGATCAAAGGAAAGAAAAGGCACTGAAAATACTCCATGCTTCTCAGTGTACTTCTGCTTAAACGAAAAGATTGTTGCTGCATGTACAAGGCATGAAACACCAAGTGGGTTGAGACTGAACTGGGGTGCAACCAGCATAACAGAGCAAGAGTCCAATGCTGAGTCCCTTAGAGAGACCAAGAAGAACCATGTGTCCCTCCACGGTTTCTAACAGCCTGATCCTTGCCATGGTTATTGATGTGCACTTCTACCGGGCCAGTGACTGGTTTTCAGGGCTAACAGTAGTCTAATGGTTCTGCAAATAACGTTGTCCCCCAGCTCTGTGCTGTGAGTAGCACTGCCCATGATCTGCATGGGGGGGAGCAGTTACAGTGCTGGGTCCTGATCTGCCACTGCTTCATATTGACATTCTTCACACCTGTCCAAATAAGGGCCAACACCAGGACTGAACACCATCCTCATCTGGTAGCATTTTACTCTCACTTTGCATAGGTATATAAGACCTCACAAGCTGCAAGGCAATAGAAAATGAGGCCCAGAAGGCCCCAAAATATGTTATTTAACCTAAGAGCTAGTGGTTCTCAAGCTGTGGTCTGCAGACCCATGAGGGTCTGAGGACTACATCTGAAAGGTCTGTGAAAGCTAAGCAAGAAAAGCAAATCTATTACCACGAGGCTTAAATTAGCTGTAAATGAACCTTCATATGCGCTGGACAACTTTTAGAGGATCTGCAATTTGTAAAAGATTGACAAGTATGTCCACAGGCTTTATATTCCCCTGCAGACATGGTAAGAACCTGCTCTGAGCAAGGAAAGCTACCTTTGTTTCAGACAATCTGGGGGTTTATGTGACAGCGTGGATAAGTGTATGGGCAGTTCTCTGCCATTAAACCTCACCAGTGTAAACTCAGGAGTGGATATAGTTTTCCTGGCATAAGCAATATTATAATTTCTTTTGACTATGATTTTGCTTTAGTTTTAAGGCCCTCGTTAAAA
Organism: Brachypteracias leptosomus; assembly: GCA_013401335.1. Lineage (NCBI taxonomy): Eukaryota > Metazoa > Chordata > Aves > Coraciiformes > Brachypteraciidae > Brachypteracias > Brachypteracias leptosomus. The sequence continues at coordinate 169,573 of VYZX01021030.1, read as the reverse complement.
TAAAAAAAGCTTTGTAGGCTGGAAATGCCACTGGCTGACTAGCTCCTTGTGGACAAAGTAGAATTTTGAAGGTAAATTGGCCCCGAAACAGCCATTTCCAATTCAAATCCTGGCGCAAAAGAATGTTCTTCAAGCTCTACAAAATTATTTAGCTATTTTTATAACATTAAAAAAAATTATTTCTCTGGAAAAAGTTCAAAATTGAAATAATACACTAAGTATTTAGGTTTAAATGGAGGCTTAGGTAGCACTGTGTTTTTAGCCTGCCTGGCCTTGGAGTAAGCCTGCCCAAAGGTATGAACCTCTGCTGCTGGACCAGTGACCTGAGGGCGTCAGTCTCCATGACAAAATCCCTCCACCATTAGTCCATCTTCACTGATACACGTGTGACTGGGGCACTGTGGGCCACAGTCCCTTGTACAGAGGGTGTGCAGTCTGCCTTGGTCCAGTACAACCTGTGGGAGAATTTATCCATCTTTTGGGGTGGATGGTACAAAGAAGAACCATGGGAAGGATTCTGGGGCGCTAACAGCACTTCTGTCACATGGGTTTCAGTCCAAGCTAGTGCAGAACTGCTCTAAACCATAACCTTGGTCACATTAACTTGTTCAAATCTACATTTTGGTGTGGATAGTATAGAGCTTAAGCAAGAGGGTGAGCCTTCTACATGATAGATACACATACAGCTCAGGTAGGATGTGCAGCAACTAATACAAAACTGGATACCCTAACTAATATTGAGTTTAACTCTAATTGACATCAACAGTACTTTGCATGATGCCCACAGTGTAATGAGGTCCTCCTGATGATATGTTTGGTGCCAGTATATGATTGCTTCACCCTGGCCACAGAGTTACATCTGCATATGTTCAATGCCATTTAAAGACTGCTTCACCCCGGCTGCTGGGTTACATCTGCACAGTGCAGGTGACAAAATGACCCTCTGGTCAGTGTGTGTTATGCATTTGTTTCTGTGGCTCGTCCACAGAGGAAATGAGTCTCTCAGCTACTATCCTAAAAAAGCTGGTTCTTCAGCCCACACTATGATAGCTCCTAACTTTAATTCTAGAGGTCCCTGGCCACTGAAAACAATGGTTAGCATACAGGTCTCTGTGTGTTAACATGAACAAGAGTACAAAAGAAGTGATTACCCTATGCTTGTGTACTGATGACCCGAACAAAGACAGTCAACAACAGCTGAGTTCCGCTATGAAAATTATTCTTAAATGCATTTTTCCTTAGCTTAAGAACACAACATTTCACCTTAGGCTTGAGCTTAGTCCTTTTTAATTCAGTGGCAACATGACCACTGTCTTCTCTGAGAACAGGGTCACCAGCATAACCCCAGTGGCTCATATCATGACACAACACAACTCCCTCCTGGGACTTCAGGGACTGTGTGATGCACTGCCACAGCAGTCTCAAACCTACAAAACCTACAGGCTCAGAAAAGCAATCTGGAGCTTTGTGTTAGTCCACCTCAGCAGCTGGTGGGCTCCCTTCAATAGGCTGGGCAGTCTGTGGATGAATGTGACTTTCCCCCTATCACTTCCTCATGTGCCACCAGTGATGGCTGCAGATGTGCATCCCAAGGGGATGCCTCAGCCACAGGAGATCAGATTGGATTCCAACAAGACCACAAAAGCAAAGATCAAATGGCTTATTAATCAGAGATGAAATTTCAGCCTTGTTGCTATCGGTACAGATTCTCTTCTTTCTCTCACCAGTGCTAATCAGAAGGAAATAATGAGATTGGGTATAAAGCTGAAGGGTCCTGCCCTAGCCAGGGGTCTAAATGTTCACTTTCTGCGTTAAACCCAGCCACTTGAGTGCCCTCTTGCATGCAAAGCCAGATCCTGCCAGTAGATCAGACCTTTTCACTCTGCAGCAACAGGTACTCGCTCTCTTAACAGACTTTGTGTGTTAGTTCATGTAAGGCCACTTTGTTTCTGATTCTGTGTCCCAGGAGCACAGCCCCGGGGATGAAAGAGCCCAAGGGCCTTAACAGGCCCTCGTAAGCACCTCTAGGTGCTGATCTGCCCTGCTTAGTCTGGGAATCACTTGTACACAGTCTGCATCTTTCTTAGCATTAACCCATCTGTGTTTCTGCTGGAGTTTAACTAGACAGCCCTTTGCTTCAGTACCTGCTCTGTAAGAGGAACTGCTGGGAGAGTTTCTGTGATGCAAGAGCAGACAAATAAACAAAATGGGGAGGCAGTGGAGGAGGAGGGTTGATTAACTGGAGCATCCTAAGCATGGGCTACTGAGGAGTTCCACAAGTAAAAGTAACTGGAAGTAAACACCGGAAGCAGTTGTAGCTCACTCCCATCACACAAACCAAATGAAATCCAAAGGTGCAGAAACTGCAGAAAAATTATCTCATTCATCATGTTCCTGAGTGAACGATCAGAGGTATTATTGACATCTATGGCCTTGCATTTGAATTTTGCTGGAGAAACCCTCTAAGACACAGAAAACCTTTGAACAACCCATTTCTGGGCTATAGGATCTCACAGTCTCCCATACCAAACAAGCTGTGCAACCAGGTCCTCACCACCACAAAATCAGTGGGGTGGGGGAAGGACCGGAAGATCTGCTGTTTGCAATGCCCAGTGCCCTGCTTCTACAACTCTTTTAACCTTTGCTCAACACCACGTCTCACTTCTGCCTTTCTGCCTCATGCTTTTATTAAGGGCGCAATCTCCTTCCTGTCATTACTTGATAACAAGGTAATAAATGCAGTAAAGATACTGATATGTTAGATTAGATAAGAGAGGGTTACGGGAGACTCTGACCAGCACAGTTGTTCATCCTGGACTTAAAAGTGTCTTGCTATAGGCAACTTTGGTTTGCTTCCAAGCCCATTGCTCCTGTAGTCTTGCACCCTTGCAGACGATTTCAGAAGAAGCCAAGTCCTGACAGGTAGCTACTTGCTTCTGTGAGAGGAAATGGCTCTGGACTCCCCGACAAAGCACTCAAGTAAGTTGGTACACACAGGAGCTTCAGAGTGAGCATATGGAGAGGTCTGTGAGGCAGGAAAAGGTGACAGCTAAAGAGAGATGAAGTGTTGAGGGAGAAATCCCAATCTGAGGACCCAAAGTGAATCAAGAAAAGGAAGGACACAAGCTTTAGACACATGAATGTTTTCTGATAGCGTTCATAAAACAGGAGATGTGGCCACTTGGTGCCTGTGGCACTGCTGCTTAGGGTTGGTCAATTGGATCAGTGGGGGTTTTTTCCTGAAACATGAAAAAAAGAACTTGGCAAGAGCCAAGTTCTTTTTCTCCTCCTTGAAAGGGTGATTATCCTGCTCTGTTCCAATCTGCTTTCCTATTATCAGGGTAATCTTCAAGCTTCCTTTGCTTACATGTCATAGGATTGTACAGAGAGACACTCAGGCACCGACAGCAAAATTTCTCTCCTCCTTTGCCCTTCATCTCCACTTCTGCTTTCAGCAACTAGCACTGGCCCCTAACACCACACAAAGATCAATGGTTACAAGAAGTCCAAGCATCCCAGCACCCAGCAAGGACCAAGCACCCGTGAGAAACAGTGAGCCTGAGAGATGGAGTTTCAGCATTCACACTGGATTTCCTGGCAGTGACCTGCCTACGTGTGCTATCCCTGCAGTCCTTTACAGGGAAATCCCTTTTTAATAAATTATTGCCTTCATTTTTAACAAATTATTTTTTCAGTAATAGATTTAAAGATCAAAAAACCAAAACAGATAGAAAGCAGAAACAGTGACAGATCAGAAGGCAGTAGTGATAAAACAATAATTAAGCCTTCTCTAAGGAGCAACATTTCCATCACTGGAAAGAGAAGAGACTTGACAGTCTCTTATTACCACAATTCGGGATTTTTCCTAAACCACCTGTACTAGCAAGGAAGGAAATGGGCCTTTTACATTTGTTCTCTAGTACTTCTAACTTTTAAAGATATGAGGCCTGTCTTTACACATGGCATTTAAAAGTAGTGTTTTCACTGTATAGCAAACCAAAATGTCATGTTAGTACTACAAGCACCATTTCAGAAAGTAAATAGGTAACTACTTCTTAGATAAATAAGAATACTTTGACCTCTGGCACTGATGGATGACTCATTGACTGCTGTACTGATGTCACATGTTGAGGGTTTTTTTTGTGAGCGATGGCTTCAGTCTATGTTCTTGACTTATGCAAAATCTCCTAGGGATAAATTTTCCAAAGCACTCCAGAGATTTTAGGCTGAGATCCAAAAATACAATTAGGTGTCCAGTTCCCATTGGTTTCAGTTCAATACAGAGAAGATTAGATGCCTAGATGTCATAAGTCAAAAAGATTTGGACTCCTGGCTGTTCCCAGATTGATCATTGGGATGCAGGAGAGGAATCCAAGGGTCCAGCTTGCCATCAAGCACAGTCATAGAAATACTGCTGACTTTGTAAGAATATTTCTTTTCTAAGACTTAATTGCTCTTCATTTAATTGTAATTGCTTTAAATAATCTGCACATGAGCATGCAACACAATTACATTACAGAACATTACAGGGGCATGTAGGCAGCCAATGTATTTATTCAGAGACACTCAGATTCCAGAGCATGAGGTAAAATGTAAGAGGTGACCAGGAGAGCCTCCACATTTTCTGCCTTGGCCACACCACCCTGCCCTATTTAAGAGTCATTAGAAATACAAGATGGTGTATATACTACTATTCTTAAAAGTTTGGTATACTCTGAAGTATTTTCTGAATCAGGCCAATGAGATGCCTTCTCCAATATGGGGTCCCACTTCAAGGAAGCAGCACCCAACCTTAAAAGCATTTAATCATACATTTAACTTCACACTTACTCTTCAAGTATTTTTCTGAACTGGAGGCTAAGCATTCACAGCCCAGTCTGTGAGCACCCATGGTCTGCAGTGAGAGGCCAGAGAACCCACAAGAGCATTGCCAACTCAGAGGTTTTGCTCTTAAGTTTCTTATGACAACGACACAGGACTTTTGAGCTCATCCTTTATAAAACTAACAAGATGAGAAGAGTCTACACTTGTGGTCATTAGATTTGAAGTTGAAGCAAGGAGAGAAAGACAGCTAGAGAAACAGTACAAGGGAAGATGAGAAGAACATGTGGAAACCATGTGTTCAGCTTTGCTCTGTTAGCCTGGCCCTCTGGCCCTTCCAAGCTAGAAAAACAACATTATGAAGCAGTGTCAGGAGCATGAAAGGAGACAAAGGAGGGCAACAGCCCAGGTGAGAGAGGGGTGAATGTGGAGGAGGAGAAATGGTTAATAGCTTTGGGAAGTGGAGGAGGGGGATGGCAGAGAAAGACTAGGGGAAGGGCATGAGAGACTTTTGTGACCAAAAGAGGCAGCATGAGGCTCTGAAGTCCTTCTGACCTGAGTCAAAGTGCCTGTGCTTTGGTGACGGCCTGGGAGACTAAGCACAGATAGTATGTCCTGGGAGAGAGCTCTGAGAACCACATAATGGACCGTTCCAGTCAATAGCCCTTTCGACACACTGGTCATCCAAATGCAGTTACCCTTCATGGGCTTGACAGAATGAACACACACACTAGCAAGGGGGTATCAACCTCACTAGACATCCTGGCTCTATCAGGGCCCCTCGGAAGTATTGTGTGTGGTACAAATGTATGTCAAAGGCCTTACATATGGCTGGTATATATAGAAAGTTTCAGAAGCACATACTGTTTACTCAAGGCACTGGATTAAATTCTGCAGAGCTATTCTGGTCCACCTGTAAATACGTGGACTAAAGGGCCTTATGAAAAGTAGTTACTGTGTATTGGCAAGTGGCACTTTTAAAAGTGTGGGCATCTTGTGTTATGAATGCTGGGGGGTTGTTTTGTTTTTTAAGTACAAAAAATGACAGGATTCTGTTATACAACTACTGGATACCAATTTTGGTTGGTTTTTTTTTTCCCAGTTCAAAGCTGTTTTATTCCCACAGTCCCTAGGGCTAAAAAAGGGTCTGTTGAACTTGCAGTATGAACTGCTGCTGGGAATTACCCTGGTCTTGATGCCTTTGCTTAGATGAATAGTGAGGTCTGTACGGTGACTGACCAAGGCGATGAGAGGGGAGAGGACTGCGGTGCTCCCAGCCCTGCTCACACAGGAGCCTCACAGACTTCATTCCAGCCATGTCTACAGCTTCCTTGGCTGCCGAGTGTGACACTGATGGCATCCCAAGAGCTCCAACACGGCGTTGGTCATGCACAGTCTGAGGATGGTCTTTGCGCTGCACCTGGGGCTGTGCTCTCAGGTTGACCAGCAGTACAGACAGCAGATTGTGCCTTCAGGTTGCCTCGGGGCACCCCTTGAAGAACAGCCTAGACCTACCCAAAGGGGTGCCTCAGAATAACTTAGCCTGGAATCAGCCATTGTCTCTGTTCTGTAAACTCATGACTTTGACAGAAAGCAAGAGGATTTTGTGGTAAAAACAAAAAAAAAGCAGGGAGGCAGGGGGATAGGGCCAGAGTGTGTTTGCAGCTGCTGGCCATCAAATTTCAATTCAATCAAGATGACTGAGTTCCAGCTCCTGAGAAAGAGAGCTTTTGACAACATATTGACATAGCCTGAACTACAGTGGTCCAAGTGGCAGTGCTATAATTATAAGGATTATATTTAATACTGCACTTGGAAATGAAGGTCTGAAACAGTGTGACTCTCTCTCTCCCTAAAGGCTGGCCAAAACATGTCCTAGGAACCATTATGGTAATACACAAAGTTGTTAGGAAAAAAGACACATTGAAACGCAAATCATTATGAAAGGGGATCATGTGGCTGGCAGCTCAGGTCTGCTGGGAGTTGAGCAGTGAGGAGGAAAAATGCGTGTGAAAGGAAGGGCAATTAGATTTGCAGGAAAAACAGAAAGTAGTTTTTAAAAGTACAGAATTAACTGGTTTAAGGAAATAAGTCAATTGATAATTAATATGCTACTTACTTTTGAATTCAGTTTCTTTTTGTAGCGCGTCGTGGACTTCAGCCAGGCAAGGGCCTGTTTGCTGAACAAAGACCAAACCCTGAAAATACTTCTAGACTTGCTTAATTCTACACATCTTGATTTCAGTGCGATTACCCATGTGTGCACAATTAAGCACACACATAACTGTTTCCGGGAACTGGGCCATGGAGGTAAGCAGCCCCATGTTGAAGACCAAGTGTATCATCTAGCTTGAAAGGATGTTGAACCAAAAGCTTTTAGAGAAGCAGAGAGAATGCATGCCTTTGGGAAACAAAATAATTGACTATAAACCACCATAATGACCAGAAATAAAGAGCTTGATCCTGCATTAGGCTGATGTTGCACAGTGCCGTGTCCATAGTATTTCCCATAGGTGCTTTCAGAAGGGGCCAATCAGATCAGAATCCAGACTTAAAAGCTCAGATGTTGAGATACCATAGCAGTGATGAGAAAGGGGAAAAGGGAGGGAAGGAGAGGGAAAGAGGCAAAGGGGAAAGGAAAAAACNAATGAATCCCTGGATGAAGGAGATCTCCCTCGGGAATGAGTGAGACTTGGCAGGTTTATTGATTTTATTTTATTTCGAAGGAGCGGGCGGGTTATTCCTTGAAGTGGAAATTTAAGGCATTGCCGTGCTCGGCGGCACGGAGAGACCTCCCCGGCGGAGCAAAAATCTCGTAGATTTGGCGGAGTGGGGGTTCTTGTTTGTGTTGTTGGTTTTTTTTCTTTTCTAAAGTCTTTAGTAAATGTGCAAATAAAGACCCGGGGAAGGAGGAGGAGGCGGCGGCTCGGGTTAGTTTAGTCTTTGTGCTTTCTCGTTTCTCTCGCGCGCTCTTTGCTGGCCACTCTTCAGTTTATTACCGTGTCCAACTGTCTGCCGCTAAATTGTAGTTCCTCTAAAAATAAAGAGAGACGAATCCCCCGGTCCGGAACAATGTCAGTCAATCGACTTCCAGACCACGCTTTTTCTTCAGTTAATCCAGCCACTGGATAAAATCCATACTGCTTTCAATGCTTATTTCCCCCCTTAGTAATAAAGCAGCAAGCTACGAACCCAGGCAAAGAACTCCTCTCGCATACTTTCCCTTATACTCCCAGATATTGAATAGTTTCAAGTACAGTTTCAAGAAAAGCACGGGAAAAAAAAAAGCCAGCCCCTCTTCAGACAGTAATTACAAACGGAGAGTTGCACTTACAAACTTCCAGCATTTTGCACCCAGAACAGTCCGGCCACTTTCCCTTTGTGCTTTTGTATATTCCATCCCCGACCCGCCGGGGCAGGCGGTTGCCGGTGGGTTATCGCTGCTGCCTCCGCCGGACGCTGCTGCCGCCGCCGGGTGCCGAGCTGCCCGTTGCCGGTAGGTGTGGAGCGGAGCCGGGCGCTGCGGGGGCGGGAGGCGGGTGTCCGCGATAGCGCGGCCGGGGACGCGGCGCCGGGGAGGCCGGGGCGAGGCGCGGAGCCTCCCAGCGGCCGCCG